>CM028361.1:73061103-73480326 GCA_016624345.1 Platycodon grandiflorus
CACATATATGCCTACGTTTTTAACATCATTGACCAACAAGAGACTATAGTGAGAGAAAAGGAGAATGAAAAAAGAAAGAGAAAATCCGAGAAAGAATATGAAAGTGTGGAAATCAAGAAAATACAAAGAGACCCCCTCCTGTCTCTGCAACTGCAGCCACCAGGCTCCGGCGACCTCTCAACGCTCCTTCGGTCTCTTTGCAACTATGACGACACAGCAATGTTGAGGAGTTTCCTCAAAATTGGAGGTAAAACCACTCGCTTCGTGAGCTAGGTTGGGCAAGCTTGACAAGTAGGGTCGTATTATTTTGCTCCATCTACATTCCATTTGTATATCCGAAAGCAACGATATCTTCTAACAATCTTCGAGCCTTTTGTTTCATTATTCCTGTAAGATTAAGTTGTAAGCAAGGTCAAGAACTCAGAAAATGAATGAAACTGAAATACCGAAGATTAAAGCGTGCTTTATATGTTCCTTTTTGCTTAAGTGTGCCTTGTGATGGGTGATGAGTCTTCCCTAAGTGGCAAGAGTTAATGAGGAATCCAATCCGCTACAAACACAGACTCCCTCCGTCCCAATCAAAATTCTCATTTCCTTATTGGAAAGTCATGTTAGGACAATATCAAATTACTATTTAGCATATATTTATTATTTCCTCCGTTCTACCCAAATAATCCATGTTTGAAAGGTCTAATAATTAAGGGATATATAAGTAGTATTAGAGTTGATCATAATTACAAAAATATTTAAGCATTGGCAAGATGTTTATAGCATATGTGGAGGGTAAAGTTGAAAGATTTATGGAGGTTGTAGGCATAATTTTTTAAAATTGACTCTTTACATGGAACATCCTAATGAACTCTTTGCCTGAAATGGAGAGAATATAGTGTCTTAGGTAATGATATTTCAATCATTGCTACTATATTAAGAACTAAGAATGTTATCAATAATAATTTTGTAGAATTTCGTAAGGATAAGTCAATTTTTATAATTTTTGGTCAAAGTTTAATCAAGTTGACCAAAAAAAAGTCAAAGTGAGACAATTTTTTTGGGACGGAGGGAGCAAAATAAAATTACAGAGCAGCATGTGTATACTGTATGTCCGTGGGATGGGGCTGGTTTGGGGGTGGATGTGCATTTTTAGGGGGGAAGCACTTGTAGAGTAGCATAGAGAGGGGCTCACCAGTTAATGAGGAATCTGAACAACAATGAATGCAATAAAATATAAACAAGCAGAAATTGCAGCTCCAGCAAGAAAATTATGAAGCAGTTGCCGGTTGTCTCTTGTGGGTATAAACACTGACTTCAGTGTGTTTGTTAGTTCAAAAAGTCGACAAGATATCTGCGAAGGCAAAGATTAACCAAAGAAAGATTAGTACATATATTTGGGTCTTTTAATCTAGAATTGTTAATGCTTTAATTTGCTTACCAACACATAAACAGCAGTTGTAAGCATGAAATTGAGCATAGGATAATCTGGGATCAGTGAAAGGAGCCACTTAGGCTGTCCATTAGGAATATCCGATCTGCACGTTCACAATGAGAAGTATTTAGGCTTGTACTTGTAATACAGAAAAAAGCTTTAAATATTAAGTGTGCCAAGGTATCATCCAATAACTAGAACACAGAGGATCATCTAGTGAACACAAAAACAGAGTTAACTGCTTAAGGATTGATAAACCAAAAACCCTAAGGAAATTCTTTGAGAAATATTTGTCACGCTTCCAAATTAAAAAGGGATCTGTCTTGTAACAGACACATTCAAATTTGACACAGCTAGAGAGATAAATTGGAAAAAAATCAGAACCCATAATATCGACAGATTACTAACACAGTAACAACACATTGCAGTCTGATTTTAACAATTAGTAAATGAAAAGAAGAGTTCACACACCTTAGCCAAATATGGAACTGGGAAATATATGTCTCCAAAGTGATCTTACCAAGCCAACTGTTAGCACAGAGAAACATGCACCGTTAAAGAATATTCTAGTACATAGCTGGGATCGTTGGGGGGTAACTTCGGGGCTTATAATACACCATGCAGCCAAAGAGAGCTTACGCAAAGAGAGTCAATGAGAAATTTCGAAGATGCTGAGAGAAATTCCGCAAGCATATATACACACTGTAAGGAAAGGAAAGTGTAAGGTATTTACCAAGGCAACAAGTACTTGGGTAAAGAGTGTCTTACATGATGTTAACACTCCAAAAGTACAAATTGTTATAGCAGAAATAACAAAAACATTTGCACTAGATTTCAAAAGTTGAACAAGTAAAATATAGATAAAGGCAAGAACTCAGTACGCACGTTATGGGAATCCATGAAGTGTATGGATGGTATTTGTTGTATGTGACCTTGTCCAACTTGTATATATACTCATACCACATATATCCAACCTAAAAGGGACGATTAGAGTCAAATAAGCCATAAAACAAGAATAAAAGAAACTATCCGTATTCAGGGAGATAGTGCAACTTACAGAAACGGATACTGCAACAATGCACGCTTTAACTGTACGTCTCCGCTTAATTTCAGATTCCTCAAGTTTCTCCATCCACTTCTCAACCTAAGATAACAATACAAACATGATAATTGGCACGTACAAATGCAGAAATAACAAATTACTACTTTTTCAAGATCTTACATTAGGATGAAAATAGGCATATATCATTCCGATGATCCATATGTAGCGATCAAGTCCAGACCTGAAATGCCACTCATGCAATCGAGGGAGATCTGGTTTTGCAGGATCAGTATACCCTGCAATAGAAAACGACTACTATTCAGGTGCTTAATCTAGTAGGTACAAATATGTTTACATATTTGCCAAGTTGAATTGTGCAGGGCAATATTACTGGTAGCAACTGAATTTTATGAGCTAAAAGCCAGTAACAGGGAACTTTGAGAGCGGAAGTGACAGCCCTTTGTTTCATGTAGAACCTTACAGAAAGGGCTAACATATTTGGCCTGTGGTCAGTTTCCTAATGATAGCACAATCTAAATGAAAGATGTTACTAACCTAAAAGGAATGCCAAAGGACTCCAGACAAACTCAAAAACTCCAGGAATCTCCCATATCAAAATAACCAAGAGAAAACACGCAAGGATCTTCATAATCATCACTGATTTTATCTCGTTGTAATTGCTGCCAATGCCAAGGGCTCCATAAACCATGAGAGTGAAAAGGGTGTGCATTGGACAGATGTAGTACAGCATATAATCATTATTGAGAATGATACAGCAAAATGCCACAAAAAAATTTAGCCTCCACATCATCTGCAAAGGAGATTTTAAATGCATCTGTAAAATAAATGAAGTAAATTTGTCCTAATAGCACATCATATGTTTAAACAATAGCATGATCAAGCAATTAAAAAAATAATTTACCTGAGCAAACCGTGCAACACTAAAATCCTTTCGGATGTAGTAATAAGAAAAGTTGCCGAAACCAGTCATCCACACATAAGCAGCAATAAAAACACGAATTGCATTGTATATCTCCGTAGCAGCAAAGTAATGATACATTAAGAAGAGGACCTGTTGACAATACAGTGACAAAATGTAATCTCAAAACATAAATACAGCCATTTTCACCAGAAAAGACAGGAGATGCGATCTCATGCAGACAGCATCTTATATTCAACTCAAAAGTGTCAAAGGCTATGTTTGGCACTACCATAAGTATCCACAACAACAGAAAATAACTGATGCACATTTATAACTAAAACATTGATCTGGTAAGATTGTATTAGAAGTACTAATAATAAACTTGCCTGCATCCATCCTTTCCACTCCTCTGTCTGATGCCGGTTGAGGTAAAGTATGGACTTTCCAGAAAATGACGACTTGTCACTATGTTTCTTCAAAGAAGTCATTGCTGAAACTATGATAAGAAGAACGTAGAGGAAGAGGAAAAGATCCCGATTGTAATTCTGTCGAAGGATAACTATCGTGTCAAATCCAGATCAATATTACCAAAAGACAGCCTATCACATTACTGATTTGTGACTAAAATCTATGCATTCATATAAGTTCCCGGAAAATAGGTTCCAAATGTTTAACGAAGCTTCACAAAGGCTTTCGAGTAAAGCATGTTCAGGACAAGCTTGTGTGAAATAATGCTGACAGCCTACTATAGTAGCATTAATCTCAGACAAAACTGATCCAATCAATGAAATTAATAACCAATTGCAAGCACAAATAAATGGCCGCATGTGAGCTCAAAGTGTGATGCTTACAAGATGCCGCGCTAAATACCAAGACTCCGAATACCATTTTTGTATGTGGTATCACTCTTTTCTTCTCTAAGCACATACAGGCACGCATCTTCAGTTGAAACAATGCACATTTGAGCAATATAAAATGTTTACTTATCAGGGGTGCTTTTGATTAACCACCTCTAGCAGATCAAATAGGCACTGTCATGCCAACAGTTGAACGAAACTTAAGGTGAGGACAAGATCTTTACCAAAGGTATAGAAAGTGATATATGAACAAACAATATTTAAAAAGTAAATATTAAAAAAATAGAAAAGAAAAAGAAAACTGTAAGGTAAAGCACCTTGGTTGATTCTGCAATTAAGTTCGTCCGATCACATATGTAGAAATAGAATATAATTCCCCGAACTCTGACCTACATGAAATTGCAACATCACATATAACTATTGCATCATTATTTAATAGGAATGCCGGGGACAAATAAATAAAATGGCACTGTGATATGAATTACATTGCTCTCAAAGTTGCTCGATTTTCAAGCAGAAAAGAGTCCTCCATTGTCATGAACCTAGGAAACCGAAATGGCAGAAGGTAATAAAGACTTCAATGGTTATGATTAAAGAGAGAGACAGAGAGACAGAGAATACACCAAACGTTAGATAAGACAGAACTGACCTAATTAAGTTTGCTTTGACAGATGAACTGGGCAACTTCGTGGATGCTGATTTGCTGAGGCCTCCTTCCAGCAAAACAGCTCGGTCATCTTCCTTGATCGTCTCATTTTCCAGTTCAACCAAATTATTGTCTGAATGACTGCTTCCAGGAAAGCCGACAAGTTAGCTTTAGAAGATAAAAAGACTGAAAGCATGCCCAATTTACTTCGATGTAGATAAGTGACAACATCATCTACTAATCGCTCCACACATGTCAAGTGAAGAATACTGAATTAACCAACATAAGAGAAGTGTAAAACAGCAAATATTCTTTGTTAAAAGGACTCTTTATTTCACTTGATGTACACGTGTCTGACATGAAATGACATGGACCTCGGACCGTTAAGTTGTAGATGGACACTCCAGCTCATTATTTCAGCCAGGTTTTTGAAATTTTAAAATAATCAGCTATCAAACTCCCACTTATTCTTAAACAACTCACAAGGATTATAAACTATACAGCCATAAGCCGTGTCCAAGTAACCATACCCTATATTTGGATTCTTTCGAGCTGAGTTCATGTATTGAAAAATTCATGGTTTCCAGATATCCGACTTCTAGACAAGTACCCACACCCGAGTCCTTGTAACATAGCATATATTAGTAAAGCTAACCAATGGAGTTTAAAGCAAATGTAAATGCTTCATTTCCTATTTTTGAGGGAATTACTTAATTAGATGGTGAAACATGAATGGTACAGAACAACGCCTGACTCTCTGAGTTCACAATCTTTTAGCTTGTCACTTAGATGGACAGGTCTAAGCCTGACAAACCCAAACATATTTGTAAGCTTGGCTTCGTCCATTTGAAGACATACATCACATGCCAACCTCCCCCCACTTTCCAACACCCACCAACGCCACGAAAGAGATACGGAACTTACACTTTGGAAACAGATGAACACTTCTTGTACTCCAACCACTGAATATATCCATGCAACAAACACCGGGATAACTCCAAGCAAATATGACACCTGGGATGAGAGAGATTTCAATATATAGAGCATCCAAATCACCAAATAAAGCAGCTAGAAAAGCACTAAAACTAGAGAATGAACTAATTTTTTAAATAATTAATAGAGGCATAGAGCTTAAGACACAGCCCTGACCAAATTGCCTGAACTTGAATTCATAGAAAAGGCCAGAAACATCTCAAAATAAACTGATTCAACAAATAAAAAATAACCTACCAGCTTCAAACATTATTCTAACATATGCATTTAATCATCAGCAATGGAATGCTGTAAAATTTATCTGAAAGGTCCTGATAAAATTCAATGCCGGAACACCCATTCACCCACTCAAGTTCAGCACATTTAATATCCATGAAGTTCTCACAAAATTGATTATACTGTATGCCGTCCGAGACCATGGAACATAATATAAGATTGAAACAAAAGGTCACAGCAGGACACCTAAGTTACGTATCATCATTACCAAGCCAACTGACATCATAAAATTGAGCTAAGCAAATCCCTTTCTTATTCTTTATAAATTTTATGTAAAAGTATTCAGTTGTAGCATGAACTAGCTCACAAGTAACTGACAAGAACTTTTCCTGGGTTGTTTTCAACTTCTGACGTACTTTTTCTTAAATTCCTCATCGCGATAAGCTAAATCTTGACCAAGAAGCCTATCAACATAAATTACTTGCATGTCCTCTGAGTTGTTCATTTATGAGTAAACAGTCAGGCCTCCATTTTGACCCATTTCTCAAGTTATGCAATCAAATATCTAGAGAACAGGATTTGCAACTAAGAAATTATGTCTCTTGAATTCAGAGGTTCAAATAGGTTGCCGTGAGAAGAGTTTTGTTGGGTTTGGCTCGTCAATTGGAAGTCAATATTCTGCGAGTTTCTAACTGATTTAATTACAAGACCACGCTCGAGTATTCTGACTAAGATTGAGCCGAGCTCAAGTACTTTGTTTCCAACCCAGTTGAGGATGTTTGTTAACTTAAAGTTCAAATATATTTACAAGTTTATTTCTGCTCAAGTTTTGATCAGTCTTAGCCCAATAAAATATATAAGTGATTAACAAGATTAACATTCACAAAGGATGCCGCGTAGTACTTCTTTTTATATAGCTGGGATCTACTAGCAATGGGAAACAAATTGGAGATTGCGTCACATATACACAGCTTAGATCTGATCTGTATACTCCTGCTGCAGCTACCAACTTCTCAAAAGAAAAAAAGAACAAAAAGTACTTTAAGAAAAGAAAGAAGAAATGAAAGTTGCCACATGAGGTGCTGGCAATGTCCCTTTTAACAAGGAGCACTGCCCAAGCTGGCAAGCTCTAACCCTGGAACCAACTTCTCCAGTCACTCATATGCATCAGAAACTTGATTTAACTTCATTAACGCCAATAAGATTTACTTCGTAAATGGTTCGGCAGTATGCACATGAAAAGTACAAATAGCACCACTAGTCTAAATAGGCAAACAAACTTACAGTTACAAATCAAAAAATATATGCCCATTCTTTACAAAAACCTAATACAAAAATTAATTAGATGTGAAATTCAAATTAACCAAAGGAAATAGGGATCTCAGCTCAGGCATTTAAAACATTAAGTGCTCGTTTCGTACGCACCAATGGTCATTTCCATGTCATTACAGTACAAGTTTCATTCTATGTAGTTCATTCACATAGTATGGAAAGGAATCGCGATTTTCACTTACCAAATGAGCAATTATAGTAATCACCGACGAATAACAACTTACATAACATCATTCATGGAATCAGAACTGGCAGAAATAAACCGAACAAATTAGAACGATAATGTACCTGTCCAGGTGTCAGGGGTCCAGAAACCACCATTTTTGTTGCTGTAACTCGATCCGGAAACGTGAAAATGACGAGCTGAAATCAATCAAATCAGCACATAGGGATCGAGGATTCGGTTCTTGAGCACTCACCAGTGTGTGAAACACACACAACTGTACAAGTAACTGTGTGTGTGTATACTCTATGAGAAATTGATCGTCATATATACGAAATTTGGGAGAGATTGAAACCCTAACTAACGACCGACAGAGATAGAGAGAGAGAGAGAGAAAAGGAAGGAGAGATCTGAAGCAAGACGGTTGATGACGTCGTCGTTTACTTCAAGAAATGATAAACCACTTCGGTAGAGATGTCAAAAGACTCAAAACCAACCGTTAATGGTGGCGGTGGTTGTGCCTTTCAATTTTTAGTTGTTCTATTGCTTTCCTATTGATATTTTTATAATTTTGATTTGGCTTAAATATCAAATCGATCATCGTATTTTAAATTATTATTTATTAAGTTTATTTTACAATATTTTTTTATTAATACCATTTTTTACACTTTAATTTTGGAGACACGTTAGTCACACACCGTATACTTCTACCAAGAATTTTTGAAGAAATATGTTAAACAAAGTTAACCTAATTAACAACTAACTAATCAAATGAAAATTTAAAAGATAAGGTTAATTGAATACTTTAATCAAGAATAATTGTTAATATTATATAAATTAACTAATAAACATCTAACAAATAATATAGAATATATTAAAAGGCATAAACAAAAATATTAAACAATTATTTCTTGAAATTATGTCCAAATTATTTTTACCAACCCAAAATTATGTAAAAGAAGAATAAATTCAAGAATATATATATTCTCCCTTTTTCCACATTTTTCATTTTTATACTTCCTCGTTCCTAAATCATCGTCATGTTTGCATTTTTTGGTCAAACAAAATGCTTTTCAAATACAAATTTGATATTTTTAAATTTTTTAAAATTATAAAATATGTAATTCGTAGTATTTTTAAAATACTTCAAATTATGTGTTTTATAACTTTGAAAAATAAAATAATATACGTCAAATTTGTATTTAAAATATCACGTTTGACCAAAAACAGTCAAAGAGGGCAATAATTTAACGGACGGAGTAGTACTATTTTTACTTTTTCTCCCTTTTACTATCAATTACCTTTAAATGTCATTTGTTTGTAAGTTTTCTTTTTCTCACTATAAATTTGCAATAACTTTTCTATTCACGGGCAAATGTTAAAGAGCGAAAAAAGGTGAAAATAATAAAAATATTTAAAAGAACACAAAACCAATAAATTAAAAAATAAAAAGAAAAGGCGAAAACATGACAACGCTCAAGGAAATAAAATAATATACATTAAATTTACATTTAAAAATATCACATTCGACCAAAAATAGTCGAAGAGGACAATAATTTATCGGACGTAGTAGTACTTTTTACTTTTTCTATCTTTTACTATCAGTTACCTTTAAATGTCATTTGTTTGTAAGTTTTCTTTTTCTCACTATAAATTTGCAATAACTTTTCTATTCACGGGCAAACGTTAAAGAGCGAAAAAAAAAAAAAAAAGGTGAAAACAATAAAAATATTTAAAAAAACACAAAAGCAATAAATTAAAAAAATAAAAAGAAAAGGTGAAAACATGACAACGCTCAAGGAAATATTTTTAAGAAAAATCTCTCTCTCTCTCTCTCTCAAACACACACACAAACATAGATTTTGGATTATAAAAATATAATTGTAGATCGATAACTTATAAATACTATTATTTAGGATTTTGATATCTACCTTATTTCTTTATTAGTTTGTGTTTATTGATTCAAAAATTTACATAAATCTTTTAGTACTATATATTTACATGTTAATTAGTCATTATATAAACTAGTTTTACACCCATGCGTTTAACGCACTGACATATATCTTTTTCAACTAAATAACACTCAAGCAAAATAAAGAGGAAAATCAAAATAAAAAGAATAAATGGAGGTAACGTAATGTTGGAACTAATTAAATAGAAATACAATGATATATTGGTAATATTATAGTTTCTGAAAAAAATTTCTTATACACAAAATTTGTTGTTTTATTTCTTGGTTTTCCCTCTTTATCACATATTTTTTAATTAAATTATTTATAAATAGTATAATTTACTTTTCCTTAAATTATATTACATAAATTGAAAAAAAGAAAGAAAAATAATTATAGTGAAATTTACAAAATAATTATAAGACTTGGTTGTCATTGTATAATTTCATGTAATTACATAAATTGAAAAAAAAGAAAAAATGTTCTATTTTAAATACAATTTTTTTAAATTATAGAATATTGTTTTTATTAATGTAATACTCTATAACATCTTTATAGAGTATAATTTAATTTTCCTTAGTTTATTCTTTGTATTTTGTTTTTCCTCTTTGTTTCAAAAATTAATGATTAATATTTTGTATATTCAAAAATTACATAATTAATAATTAATATTTCAATTAAAAACTACAAAATTGGAAAAAATAAAATAAAAAAATATTGTTTTCATTGACAGTGGTTTAATTGAAAATATTGTCAAATGAAAAACAATACTAAGGGAAGGGAACAAACAGGCCCTGGGTTTGCCACTTTTCCAATGCCATTTTTTCTAATTCATGATTTGGATGTAATTAAAGATTGTATTATTATTTTATATTTATGATTTTGTATTTTCGAGGAAAATTTTAAATGTATAATCAATTTTATCTATATGAAGTTGACTTTCTATTTTTGGTAAGTAATATTTTGGCGGGATTTTTCCTTATATAGACTTATTGGGTTTTATATATATATAGATTTTAACAAATACATACAACAAGTTTGTAACTACTAAACAAAATATTAGAATGAGTATTCATAAAAAATTAAGGGGGGCTATATATGAAAGAAATTGTGGGGTGGGTTGTCCCTTTATAATAAGTAGAATTTATATCACTTATAGTAATGGTAATACAAAATGGCTAGATAATCAACACTTAGTTACAGTAAAACTATTTTAGGCTTTTAGCCAAAACAATTAAGATAATAAAAATAGTTATGATCGAGTATATTGAGTTTGTACAATGAATTTGTATTTGCAAAATTGACTTAAGTGTCGTTCAAAATAAGTTATGATCTTATTTTGTTAGGAAAAACAACTAGGAGTTTGATATGAGAGAGGTTAGTTTTTTCTATGGAGGTTAGCTATTTTGAAGATAATCATAAAGTATTCACGGATAAACAACTAAGTAATGTCCAATCATACGAAACACAATAAGCAATAAGAGCCCGTTTGTTTGTGCGTTTGGCCAAAACGCACTTATTCCTTAACTTAGCATTTTAATGCGGTAGAAAAGCCGTTTTCAAAACGCATTGCATTTTAAAACGCTGAAATTCCTAGCTTTTTCCCAAAACGCAAATTTTAAAACGCGGTCGGGAATAAAAAGCTGCGTTTTGACATAATATCCCAAACGCATTTATAAAGAAAAAGTCGTGTTTTAAATAATCTGCGTTTTAGAAACACTGCATTTTCAAAATACTGCGTTTTGAAAACGCTACACCAAACGGGCTCTAAGTAAAGAGTGAGGGATAGAGAAATTCACACAATGATTTAAAATGGTTCGGATCTCAATATCCTACATCTACTTTCCTCACAGCCCCCTGACTCAATGAGGCAATAATTCACTATAATTCTCTTAATTATACATATTATTGAAGGCAAAGGAAAGATCTCAATTACTTCTCAACTAGTTGGCTCTCCAACTAGGTTTTCTACACACTACACAAGTTACACAAAGATAAAGAAAAAGGCTTCTGTTGAAGTGACTCTAGCTAGCTAGCTAGTCTGATAGAAGCGAGCTTGTGGCTCTTTAACAACTTTTTCTTTAGCGATTTCTTGGATACTTGAGCAGACTTTGAGTGGTTGTCTTCCTTCTTGTTTACTGAGGCTATTGAATATGAGTGGAACTCAGTATAAGCTTGATGAAGTATGAAGACTGTGAAATATGATTTCAATCTATGTTATGTATTTTCTGAGCTGTATGCTGCTTTATACTTGCTATTGAGATGTTCCTTATATAGGCAGTAGATTGAAATAGTTGGCCATTTCTCAACGGTTGGATTTGCAACTTGTGTCATCCAATTGCTTTGAACATGTGCATTTTTCCAGCTTGGAGTATTCGTTGTCTCATAGAGATATGTTTGTCTCACAACTTCTTGTTGTCGCCCTAATTAGGGTTTCTACTGCATAGTAGCATCCTTGAAAGTCTTTATTGCCCTTCAATATGATTGTTGTGTGCTAAATAAATAGTGGGTTAATCATAACTATTATGTTTTAACTAAACAATTATGTTCTTCAACCTTAACTATTTTCATTCTGTGAAACAACAAAACAGCGATATGGACCAATTCTGTTGGTATAAAACTCTTTTTACATAATTTCTAATCATAAATGACGATTAATCTAACCTATTAGTATCATCAAAACCAATGATCGATCTAAACAAAGGTCCTAACAATTTTCCCCTTTTTGATGATGCAAGTCATGACAAAGTCCTTTACAATCTTGTAACCTACTTTCATTTCTTTTTAGGCTTTTTACTATAAAGTGCTAAGGACTTATATTATTTTAACAAGAGTACATACATCATTAAAAGTTTTTC
The DNA here is from genome assembly GCA_016624345.1 of Platycodon grandiflorus. Classification (NCBI taxonomy): domain Eukaryota; kingdom Viridiplantae; phylum Streptophyta; class Magnoliopsida; order Asterales; family Campanulaceae; genus Platycodon; species Platycodon grandiflorus. The sequence continues at coordinate 73,073,505 of CM028361.1, forward strand.
TAAAAGGATTTTATCTTGAAGAGGTCCGTTAAGGTAGTTCTTAGACATAATTGAAAGAACTGATAATAGTTGTTTGTAGTGGGCAAGCACAGTATCATCTGTTTATCAAAACTCAAGACTGTCAGAAGTAAGCAAAGAATAAGAAAATTGTTTGAATAAACAATTGATCACATTGTTTTACAAATAATCACTCTTTATTGACATCATCATCAATGTCTTCAAATAATTGATCAAGTCTTAGATCAACTTGTTTATCTTCTTTTTCAGCATTATTTTCTTTTTTAGCATCCAGTTTTGTTTGAATTTCTAGAGGTATCATATCCATGAGCTCTTTCTTCAATTTTTCATTGCTAGCTGTATGAAACTTTTTTTGATTCCATTCAAATCCCATATCCTTGATTACTTTAAAGTCAGGTCCTTCCATATCATATAATTCATATAAGTTGTTGAATTTTATAAGAGGTTTTGTTTTGGCTTAAGGGATACTGGTTGATCTTGGTAGAGCTTTGAGTGGTAGCTGTTGTGAGATGTCTTCAAATCCTTGAACTCTTCTCTCCGCTTGTTGAAGTTCATGGATTGTCTTGTTTCTGTGAATAACGTCTAACATATTTTGAGACATCTGTTCTGTCATCTTCTTTATAACTTCATCATCAACCACAAAGTTTGTAGAGGTTGACTGTTGCATTTCTTCTTTTATCTCTCTGAGATCTTGTGAGATTCTCATTTCCCCCCTCTTTGGCATGACCTGCCAAATAACTAACTACTTCTCCCTTAAAGCTATTAAAGTGTTTCTTTAATTAGCATGGTGTGCTTAAAGCCTTTTCAATTACAGAAAAATCTTGTTTTGTGAGGAATACTTCTTTTAATGTGTCAACAAGATTTTGTGAATGTACTGAGAATAGGCTAGGAGTAGGGAGAGGATTTTTTTGCTTGAGAATTAGCGTCCCTAAATGCAACAACCATTCTTGGGAAGATCTCATGAAAAGTAACAGGAGGAGTGAGAATCATATTAGCTGTTTTATAGAGACAATGCAAAAGAAGAATCTTTTATTTCAAAATGATCCAGTAAGTGTACCTTCCTAATTCAATTGCCCTGGAGGTAAGGTGGCCTCTATTGAGATGAAATAATTCAAGAATTGTTGAGCAATGAAATAAGGATGTAAGGAAATTTTCATGGAAGGTGGCATAAGATTTCTGTAACCTATCAGAGTTGATTTTGGTCCTTTTTTGTTTCCACTTGTCATACAACTCAATGATCAAATTTGCATACTTTTTGGCAATTGATTTGATTTCATTGGAGGGCAGATGTGAAGAATTATCAATATCAAATGTGAACAGTGAGGAGGGCAAAAAGATATTCCTCATAATTTTAAAACGGTGCAAGGTCCCATGAATGTTAAAATCAAAATCAAGTGCAAAGGATGATGTTTGAGAGGGAGGTAGAGAAACTGATGGTACCTCAGTATTAGTATGTAGTGGGGATTGTGGTGTCATATCAAGGATAACTGTTTCAGCACTTGTGGTTGGAGGTGAAAGAATATCTAGATACTGTTGAGAGAGGAGTTACCCTGCTTGTGCCTTCATGAATGAGTATTTTACTCATTCAATTGGATACTTTTTAGTCTTAATCTTTGTGAATTCTCGGGGTTTATGTTATTTAATATGGGGTTTTAGTGTTTGTATATATGAGATTTCAGGGGCCTTCGAAGCAAATGTGCAAAAACAGAGCATTTTGGAGCTGTTTTGGAAACTTAAAGGGATAAGAGTGGAAAAGGCTAAAGTTGCAAGGAAGAAGTGAAAAATATTCTCACGTAGCGTTCCCTTGCGTTGCGCCCTAGCTCATGCTTTCTGAAGTTTGCGTTTTCAAAAGCAAAAGATCGAGAGAGAGTTGGGCACCTTAGCGGAGCGCCCGGCATGCTTGGCTCACCTTAGCGCACATGCATCCCGCACCCTAGCGTCTGCGTCATTGATGTTTTTATTGTCGTTCCAATATTGTGTCAGGGTCGTTCAAAAAAAATTGTTCAGTCTCTCCGTTTTCATCCGTTCCAAATTTTTTTTTTTCAGTTTCTAATTTTTTTTATAGGATAACATTTTTACTATTTTACCATTACTTTCCAAAAAAATTGTTCATGTTTTAAACTTTCCTTTTTAGAATAATACTTTTATTATTATATCTGTACTTTCATTTGAAAAATGTATCTTGTCACCCAAGTACATTTTGCTCTTCTAGCAAGTCTTCCTATGCAAGGATTTCTTAAAGGGCTACAAAGGTAATGCATTCCATTTATATTTTGGGTGAAGTGTGGGCCGGTCCGTTTGATGGATTTTCAACCAGATTAAAATCCTATAATTGTTTCAAACCGAAAAGACACTTTTTGCGAAATGTCGTCTATGCCCTTAAAAATATGAAACATGCACGCTATGTATCGCAAAACAAAATTGATGCATCGTAATTCAAATTTTATGCATCGCGATTTCCTTAGATTGATGCATTACAATTCAAAAATGATGTTGGGCACCACACTCGTAATTTTTATGTATCGCGAAATGTCGTTTATGCCCTTAAATTGATGCATTACAATTCAAAAATGATGCATTCGCGATTTCCTTAGAGTTCAAATTGGGCACCACACTCATAATTTTGGGCATCACGCTCGTTTCAAAATTGATGCTTCGCGATGCACAAAACTATATTAAAAAGTACTGTTTTATTTCATCGCAATGCACAATATTTTATTTTTAATGTTAATTGTTCACCTTAAGGATCTCGCATTCAGTTTTTGATCTTACTCCAACTTCTTTGCTTTGTAACAATAAATCATCTCTTTATGTTGCTTCCAGTCCTATATATCTTCCATGGAATTGAAGAACCAAATTAAATATATAGAAATTCTATATATATATATATATATATATATATATATAATCTTATATACGAGATCGAGGGGAGCTTTAAACTAAATTTAGAGAAAGAAAATTTAGGGTTGACAGGTGTCAAATCGTCAAAAGTAAATTTTCTATTTCCCAAATAATGAGTATAGGGTAGTAGGGATCGTATCTACAGGGAACGTTGTACTCACTTCTTTTAAGAATTCTATGAAGTAATTAAAATAAGAATTTGAGTATTTTATCTAAACTAAATATCAACAATGAATTAATTAAAAAGACTTAATGTAAATGAAGCAGAAAATTATGTTGGATTTTTAAGACGAGAAAATTCCAGTTAATGAACTACTTGCAATTCCAAAATTCACTACTGATTATCGATGCAAAATTGTCTTAATTAGCTACAAATAAACCGGTTATAGTTGTCGACAAACGCCTAACACACAATCTCTTATTACATTATCGATAATTAAGAGAAGCTCGTTAATTACTACTCTAATTAAAAGATATCCCCCGAGACGCTCGTAGGATTTAGTGTTTTGACAGAATTAAGAGAGAGAGAGACCCAATTCTAAACAGTACATATTGAAGCAATATCATTTAATTTAGATACTCATTCCCGCAACCCTCCCCGAGTATGCTTGTGATGCCTAAACAGTGCGTCGCTTACTACTTTGTTAGAACCCGAAGACAATTACGGATCAGTGGCTCTAACTAACAAGAGACTATTAGGTTAATTAAAGTTCGGGCCCTAAACATTTAACTAAACAGAATAATAATGAGTCACAAGTTTCTTGCAACTAGAAAATCAGAGAATGAATAAATACTTGGAAATAATTGAGAATTAAAAATAAAACTAAAATCTCACATTAGTAATTTTGAAGAGAATTACTTGTTCATTAACTGGAAGGGAAAGAACTTAGCCACTAAACATGGCTGAAAATTACTTACAAATGTCCCAAAAGGGAATGTTAAAATCCAGCAAGTGTTGGAAATAGAATAAAAAGGAAAACGAAGAGAGTTGCTCCCAGACTTGAATTCACCCCCTTCAATGTCTGATAGGGCGGATTTTTACTATGTAATTCCTATGCTTTCCGATCTTATATTTCGTTATTTCCATGTAATTAGTTAGGTTTGATGTATTTTGAGTGATTTTATGTATTGTGAGGATTTGAGAGAATTTTAGAAAGTTTATGATGTAAGTGTTTTTGGTCCTCAAAAGTAGCTCAAGTTCAACAAGTTCTACACCCATGGAAGTCAAGTCAAGGTCAATCGAAGAAGTTCGGAAGCGAGCCAAGGAGTCAAGAGAAATAAAATGAAGAAATCCGCGATTTTGTTCCAGGGGACGAGTCGTCCCCATTTTGCCTAACTCTTCCCCAACATGGGGACGACTGATTCAGAAGGGCTGAAGTCAAGGACGAGTCGTCCATAATGTAACGACTCGTGCCCATGTTATGAAGGCTAAGGCACGACTCGTGCCTGGGAGGATCGACGAGTCGTGCCCTGACGGGCTGGAATCGTAGTTGACGAATTTTTGGCAGTTTTTAATATTTTTAGTTTATTTTATTTTCCTTTTTTATCTAGGTTTTAGGTAGGAAGTATAAATACTGCCTCTTTTCTTATTTTTAGGGTTATCATCTTTTTGCTTAGTTTTCCCAGAACAAAGATTCAAGTTTTTGAATTTCCATGGAGAACTAAACTCCATTACTTTGGATTTGAGATCTTGATCCGGATTTTTTATTTCTATTGAGGTATTTCTTTTTCTTAATTAATTCTTGTTCATAATCTTGCTTGTATTGATTTAGATTTATTTCTAGGGTTTGTGGATTTGGCCAATTCACTTGTCCTCTTTATTGATCTTTGCTAGATTACCCGTTCTGTGCCAGAATTAGAGTTTTCATTGTAGCATCTTCACGAATTGTGTATGTGCCATAGCAATTCGGGAAGTAGGCAAGATTAGACAATTATCTAATTAACATTAGAAAGCGTTCTTGATTTCAGTCTCTTAAAACATCATCAATTAATCTTTAGACCTTTTCTGTGCCAGTTTAGGTTTAATTTTAATTATGGTTTGTAGTGAGTGTGCCACTGCTATAAACTAAACTGAAAGAAGAGACAGAGATTGAAATACATCTCGTAATCAAGTGAATAAATATTATGGTGAAAAAGAATTATCAGTGATATTAGAATTAAAATCCGGTGACAGTATCAAATCTGAAGTTTCTTTAAATTATTATTTCAAACACTTCGTTTATTTTTCCCGTTTTAGGTATTAATTAAGAATCTCAATTAAACCCCCAATCTGGTCAAGTGACTGTTCGCAAATAATCACTGTTCTTCGTGGATCGACCCTAACTTACCCTAATTACATTATTAGTGGCCGAGTTTAGGTCTAATTTAGTAGGCGTGCGACTAAGCCTACCAATGTCACTGTAAGTGTGTCTATAATTTGATGCGTATCTCTGTGTGTGAAAAAATTGTCTTTCTTCCAAGTGTGTCTGTCTCCTTTTATAAGGGGACTCCACGTCTTTTACTAACTCTATCCCCAAAAATAGAGACCACGATCTCCACTTCTAAACCCACTTCCAAGCAGTTCTTTGAAAAAGTCTACTACTTATTTTTTTTCTCTAACACCCAACTCCCCCAATATTTACAAGAGAGAAAGAAATAATTACAGATTAGAGTTTAATTTTAGGAATATTAACAACTCCATAATATTCCAAATTAAGTGACCCATGTCTGAAATGCCCTTAAGTAACATAATACAACTTTGCACTTTTGATAGCACGTGACACTGTTTTCTCTTCAGCTCCAGACCACTTTAAGTTAGCATATGCCCATTCGACACTTCTGCTCACATTCAGCCTCATTGTTCATTGTCTGCCTAAAATCACTTAATCACCTGTAATTATCCAAAACAATGATAAACAAAGTAAAAAGTGTAACATTTTAACAAATTTACAGCATAAAACCAAGAATAAATGTCACACCTATTCAAGCTTATCAAAGGTTAATAAAAATACAAACACACGTACTAATAGATCGATAGATAAAAGGTGAATTTGGTGCTGGAGAGTGTTTTAGGGTTTTCAAAAATAAATATAAAGAGAGAGAAAAAAAATTTGCAGTAGGGAAACAGGCAAGATGGCAGAGTTAGAGAAGTTGGTTGGGATAGTGACGCAGTGGAAATCAACAACAGGAACTCTTACCACGAGAAATTCCTAACAAATAAGTCTATGATGGCTTAGGGTTTCTGTAAGGCCCCGACCCTACTTCTTTTCTAGTTAACTCATAATCACTTCGTATCGACCTTGAAACCCTTGGAGTGTGAGATGTCATGCTAGTTATTCGTGTCGTGTTAAGTTATAACCCGTGTTCGGCACGTGATTAACCCATGATGAGTAGTGCATTGTTTTCGTACTCGTTCGAGACCATTCTTGACATCGATTAGCATTTTTATACATCATATAACCCTCATGTTTGTTTGACCTTGTCTTGGTTGAGACTCCCTTATGATTGGCAAGCATGCCAATCTTGTCGTTAAACCGTAAGTTGAGTTGATTCATATGTTGTCTCGTGTGTTCATCTTTGCGTACGAGTGAGACTTGTATTGTTCATCCTTCAAGCCTCATTGGGTAGTAATTTGGTTGAGTTTTGGATGTGTTTTGACCTTTGTTTAATGTTAGAATCAACCTAGGATCACTCCGGGACATTTCGGGATCAAACGGAGACATTTTCGAAAAAACGCTCAGCGCCTTAGCCCTATGCGTCCGCCCTAGGCTAACTCACATAGAATTGGTGAAATTTCTACCTTCTATGCAGCCGCACTATGCCTTGGCATAGCTCCTATGTGGCTGCACTATGCCCTCGCATAGCGACGAGCTCTGCTCCGTCGGTTTTCGTTCTTTCTCGGTTTTTAATGTTTTTAAGTGGTTTAAAATGCTCAAACAAGCCCGCGATTGGACCACACACTTACCCATGGATTAAATGAGATAAACCAACCATTTTTCTCTCATTGTCTTCCTCCAAACCCAGCTGGTGATAGAGAGAGAAGAAGAGAGAGATGAGAGAGAGTGGAGAGGTAAAATCGCAATATCTTGAGCGTTTGAAGTCGGATCGACGATCCGTCTTTTCCATAGCGTAGAGGACAGCGAGGAACACATTTCTAGCCAAATATATTCCATGATCTATTGGTTTATCATGGATCCCTCTTTTCTCCCAAGTTTCTATAGAGAGAGAGTGGATTTTCGAAGAGAGAAAGCTTGATTCGAGCCTAGATCGAGGGTGGGATCGACGATTGGACTCTATAGCGGTGTAGTGGTTATGGAGGAGTACATTTCAAACCAAATCCCCTTTGATTTCTTGGTGGATTTGCCGTGAAGGTAAGTAACTATAATGTTTTGTGTGTTTACGAGTTGAATTGGAAAAGTAAAGCATATAGGATGTGTTAGCAATGATTTATTGTTGATGTCGTATACTTCGAGTAATAGAGACTTGTAAAGATTGATGTTGTTGCTATTATTGTCGTGATTGTTATTGTTGTTGTTGTTTTGGTAATCGTTGCTTCCGAGTAATAGGAGCTCATCGAGGTTGAAGTGTACTTGTGCATTATTTAGTTGGGTTCTGGCTGTAATGTCGTCGATGACGTGTTTTAATTTAATCATACTTCACTATGTTATTCTTAAGTTTGAGTATAACGAATCATTGAGATTTTGTCGTTTATGCACTAGCGATAAACTTCCGAGATTGTGACGAGTAGTAGACACTTCGTGTATTGGGCATTGCGAGTGATGAGAGTTTGCAGGGACATTACTGTGGCTTGTCCTGACATTTTAAATATGTGTAATGACTATAGCGGAGTCGACATGAGATAGTATAATTATATCTAAAAACTATACGAGCCATATACTAGTCATGACTAACTCTGGTGGAGTCGAATAAAACGTAATAAACAAACGTTGATTAAGGTGATGATTTATTTAATGGGCATAATCGACTCTACGCAGTTGACTAATGGGTAGTATTAACCCCTACATAACATATATTAGTTCCCTACCATGAGGGACGGCGAATTGATAGGTTCATAACTTATTAGATCTTTGACCATGGTTGACTTAGTGAAACATTAGTTGACTACAAGTTACGTTGAATAGTTGAGCTATACTCTTGTATAAACAAGTGTTAATGGTATATAACTGCCTCTTCAATAGAGTATATTGAGTGATTATAGGATACTATAAGGATCCTAAGGTGAGTGTAATGGATATGTATTAATAAATGGTTGTGAGAACAAGTAGCTAGACTTACCTTACGTTGGGGTTAGGTATGTGTCTAGCTATCACAGACACTATTTGGCGGTTGAGTTGTACAATGGGCCTACTTCGCCTATTGTCTTGTTTAGTTTACATGATTAGTGATTACAGACATGATGTGATTGTTCTGGTATGAGATAGGACAATCATCCTACTTTGATGATTGATTGTAGGATAGTCATCTTACATCGATGATTGATTGTGTATTTAGTAGTTACAAGCACATTGGGTTGATTTGGTGTGTGAGTCAATAGAACACGTGATGATTTGTTGAGAATGATGAGTAAATATCTGCTTGTGCATTGCATTGAGTCCAGCTGGCATTCTTGGTGAAGTTATGGTGGGACGATGTATAGTCTTTACGAATGTGTTTCGTAATCGCTATGGGTCGCCGTACTGGTTTGCACACACCCCTCACCTGTTGGCCGCAGGGGGGATGTAGCCCCACTGTTGTAGCAATACGCATGACTTTGGTTAGCTATTAAACCCGATGGTATTAATCGGGGACGTCGATACTACGTACACGGTATCGAGGCACATATGTTTTCTCGTGTATTGCAGGAGCAACGCGGAGATTATGGATGCAGAATTATATCCTTGCTTATGTGGTTTATTTAAGTTGCACTTATATGAATATCAAAGTGCTATGTGATTTATGTGACTTGTATACTTTTGATATTATACATGTTCAGTATGAGTATAAATGTTATTACCATGTCATTCTTACTATTGAGCATTTTGCTATGTCATATAATCGCATGTAGTAACTTGTCGATTAATTGTTAAGTTGGACTCATTACCTAGACTTGCCAGGATGTAGTTGAAATGTTAGGTAAGCTGGCATTGCTACCTAGACTAGTTACATGTAGAGTCTTGATTTACTGTTGCATTTATACTCATAGCATACAATATATTATAGTGGCTTACGGGGTCTTTTAGACTCACCCTTATTGTGTTGACTCTTTTAGATTGCAATCGAAGGATGACATAGTGAGGTCGGTGAGTCTTGCGGATGCCGGCAGATTGATCTTTTGGTAGTTGCTTTTTCGGATCCTGTTTATACTCATGTTTCTTAGTTTCTTAGTTCAGTGAGAACGATGGTTGATGTAAAGTTATGTAAATTAACTTTACTTATGGATAGTATTATTTTGTAACTCCTTTTATTGATGTATTCTTTTGGAGCCGACACTCGATGTCGAGTTGTTTATTATTGTACTTTTCCCGAGCATGTTAGCTCGTGGGTAGTTAGTGTAATTTCTCCGACTTTTGTATGTAGCCATCGAGGTTTATTGTTGGGATTAAAATAGTATCGTTCTCCGGCTTGTATTTGGCCGTGGAGGTTTTCTAGTTATGGTTTTGTTATTCGAGTTTTTTTTTTGAAACTCAGATTTTATTTAGTTGTGATTTTCCACTGCATAGTTTTGTTTTGAGCTTGTGTAGCTCATTGATCACTTCTGTGGACTTTCGTTGTTCCTGTTAGTTTGGCGCACCGAGTTGGGGTTCAACACCGGATCTCGGACTCGGGGCGTCACAGTTTCACATACAAAACATATAAAGGAGGAAAATTATTATTATTGAAAAGCTGACTTCAAACTTGTTTAAGAAGGGTCTTTATACCCTAAAACATTCCAAACCCTAAAATAAACGTCGTTTCTTTGGCCTTAAAACGTTCGATTCACACCCTATGAATCTTGTAGGTCTCGTCGAAAGCTTTGATTTGATATGCAGTGGGTCCCGTGGTTCATCTAAATGCGAAAGTTATGGCCTATTGAACACAAACTCCTCAAACTCATGATTTCTACTAGTACATCTTTTCAAAACTAATACTTTGCACCATTCAGTTTTGCTTTCTTCCCAAAACTCTTTGAACCTCCCATCCTAGTCAGAAACATGTCAGCCACTTATTTTACATTAGATAGGGATGAAGACAACAAAGTAGGATGGGAGAGGACTGAGATGGCAGTGAGGTTTTTCAAAGAGAGAGAGAGAGAGGGGAGAGAGAGAGAGAGAGAGAGAGAGAGAGAGAGAGAGAGATGAAGGTCATAGCAAAAATAAACAATGGTTAGAATATGAATTCTCAGCTACAGCAGCACAATGCGTAATGGAAGGAAATTTTTGAAACAATTGAGTCATTTATCCACCAAACTGGACTTTTTTCAATTTGAAACAAGTATTAGAGTTTAAAATGGTTGAAAATCTGAGGAATGGTATTGACCCGCAATTATTCCTTATATTTTGGAATGTTGACCTTAGGTCTAATAATCCATAGCTTTTAAGGAGGGATTGTGTAAGTAGTTGGTGACAAGACCTTATAAGCCAAATAGTGGTAATTTGATTCGTAAAACATAGGCGCTAAACGCAGGCCCCTAAATACGTTGTACGCAGCCCCTCCCTCGGCGAAATGACGATTTTATGTACATAAAAATTTTAACTTAAAACCTCACTTTCATTTTCAGTTTCTCTCTCTAAAATTATATTTTTGTTGTTGTTATTATTGTGTTTTAATGTACATTGTTGCAAAAAAAAAGTTATTAGAAAAATCTTGAACATGCGCCAACGGTAGGTGCATGTCCAAGAACACATGTGCCTAGGGCTGGCGCATGTCATCTTGAACATGTGCCTAACGTTGACGCATGTTCAAAATTTTCAAAAAAAGGAAAATCTTGAACATGCACCAACGATAGGCGCATATCTCCTTGGACATGCACCTACTGTAGGCGCATATCATCCGATTTTCCTTCTTTTTTTCGAGCACTACATTATAACATAATAAGAAGATGGGGGCAAGTTAGTAATTTTGTCGGAGATGGGGGTGCGTACAGCATATTTAGGGGGTTGCGTTTAGCACCTCTCGTTTTTAATTCCTGTATTTCGTGACAGTGAAATTGTTGGCGTATTTTCTTATTAACATATCTTTCTCTTTAGTATTTGTGTTTTAGTTCTTTCTTTGGTGAATAGGTGTTCTTTTTTTTTTCTTTAATTAGAATGTTAAATGCTCTCTATTTTTGCGTGTGCATATTTTGCAATTGATTTGTGTGTAAATGATCTTATTATTTCGGGTACACAAACATGGGATTATTCTCTTTGCAAACCCTCTTCCAGCAGCATGATATGGACGAGATTATAAAACTTCCAGTGTTCCTTTCGACTTGCCACGATATGCGGGTTTGGCACTTTAATTACAAGAAATGGTTGTTATTCTGTTAAATCGGGATGTTGGCTCCTGTTAGAGGATCTTACTCCTCAGCATAGTGATTATCGTGTTGAAGGCAATTGGTCTGTATCAAGGTAAAACTTTTTCTTTGGCGGGCGACTAGGAATTGTCTCCCAACTCGACAAAATTTGGGGTCCCGGCCGAAGGATTTCTGTGGATGTTGGCTGTGTTATTTGTGGGGATGGGGTGGAAAATAATTGTCTTCTATTTATTCAATGTCCCTATGCGAAAGAGTGTTGGTCTTCGATCGGTCCATATGCTGCATCTTGTTGATATATATGTCTGGAGGAGGCAGCTGATTTCCGACAATGGCTTTTTAATTGTTTTCGACGGTGTCCAACTGCTAGCTTTTCTACCCAAGTTTGCTATGGTTTTATGGTGGTTATGGAGATTTGGTAAATGCTAAATATCGGAAGGTTGCTTCACGATCCCGATCCGCCACTACCACTGTCACACTTGCTTTTGATTTTCTTTTTCAATGGGCAGCAACCATGCAATCTCTCAACCCCTTACTTGGAGGTAGGAGACAAGATGGTGATATTCATTGGCTTAAACCTCCAGATGATGTTTTGAAGTGCAACATTGATGCTTCTATTTTCCAGAAACAAGGACGTACATGTTTTGGAGCAGTTGTGCGCGCGGGATGCTCAAGGTGATTTTATGGTTTGTCGATCTGCATGGCAGGTTGGTGTATTTACTGCTCGAGAAGTAGAAGCTCTTGCTCTATTGGAAGCATTATCTTGGGCAGTTGACCTTGAGATTAAAGTGGTCAATTTTGAGACGGATCCCAAGTTGGCAGCGGATGTCATCTACTCTCAAGCTGTCGACAATTCAGAATTTGGTTCGATTATTGGTAGCCGCCGGAGGATTATTAATCGGGAATCGGATTTTCGAGTTTGTTTTGCTCGACGACAGTGAACATGGTTGCTCATACTTTGACACGGGAGGCTTTGTCAAATGAGAGTCCTTTTATATGTTTCGATCTCCCTTATTTTCTGTTGAATGTTTTAGCGCTCGATTGTACTGACTTTTCTAATCCATTACATTATTAATTATTACATTAAATAAATATATGTTTAGACAAAAACATCCTTAATTACTTGTTTATATTAAGTTGAATAATAAAGATATTTTTCTAATTATACATTTCAATATTATTTTTTAATTCAAAGCATATTGAATGATATTTGATTAGCGCGCGTTCACATAAACGGAATAACTACTTTTTTTCTATTTTTATTTATTTTAATTGTTTAATTAATTAAGCTCGTGTCAAGTTGTATAATAGAAAAACTAATTTCACAAGGATATTTTTAGTCAACCGCATGGCTGGCCTTAGGGTGAAGCTAATGAAGCCTTTGCTTTAGGCCTTAAAAAAAAAATTAGGCCTCAAAAAAAATATATATATATATATATATATATACTTATTTTAATTGTTTTAAATGTTAAGAGTACCTCTTAGTTTTTCTCACACACTCGTCAATAATTTAACAACTTATGAGTTGAAATTTTGTTGTTTTTATTAGGCTTGACTATTTGGTATGATATATTATTTCAGGTAAATTCAATTAGTAAAAACATGCAATTAAAAGATATGTATATCAATGTAATTATACAACAATTGAAAATGTTATAATTTTTGCTAAGAAATTGCTATAGAAATAAATATAAAACCTAAGTTCCGTAAAAACGTACTATTCCTAAAAATGAATATTTTGATAAAATTATTGACAATGATGTTGTAAGATCTTATAAAAAATTATTTTAAGTTGATTACTGCTTATACATAATAGATAAACAATCACTTCATTTCAATGCCCGATGCCCAATTGTTTGCATCCCAATGCCCAATTGTTTGCATCTCGATGCACAATTCCTGCATCGCGATACCCAACTTAATTTGAGAAAGTGACACTGCATCTCAATGCCCAATTTGTTGCATCCCGATACCCAATTGTTGCATCCCGATGCCAACACCTCGCGATTTATTATGTCATATTTTTAGAGTAAATGAATTTCAAATAAATTAAATTTGGCATTACCTCCTTAGTCATCAGTCTGGGATAAGCTCACACTCGTAGAAATATCTCCTAAGAGGGCTTGATAGCACTCTCATTCTTCAACCACATGTACTAAGGACGTGGAAGTGGGCGGACTTATATAATCCAATTTCGCATTCTGCTTTCATGGTTACCATCAATCTCGTAAAAGTGAATTCATCAAGTACTCGCTGGGGCGAGGTACAGAAGGTACGCTGGGGCGAGGTGCGGCAGCCTCAAATTTTCATTTTGTCCCCCTACTCACTAAGGCGCGCACTGATTGGTTTGCTAAGGTGCGCTGCGATGGCTTTTCGCGATGTAGAAATTAATAATTTTGATGCTCAATTATTGCATCCCGATGCCCAAATTAATCTAAGAAAATGACACTGCATCCCGATGTCTGATGCCTGATGCACGCGTGTTTTGGTTTCATTAAGAGTATTGTTGTATTTTTGCCCAAAAAATGCCTTTTTCTGGTTTAAAAAAAAAAAAAAAGTGGATTGGAGCGATTACAAATGTCAAAAAAGGCACTAACCTGTAATTCACCTAAAAAATTACTTTACAAAGACCTTACTTTAGAGTTCGCTTTAGGCTTCCATAATTGTTGAGCCGGCCCTGGTCAACTGAACTTTTGGAAAACATGTGATTTGTGCTAATTGAAATAAAAAATTTATAGTTAAATTTAAAGGATATATATAATTGTAAAAAATTAATCCAATAGTAAAATCATATTGTGATATAGTATCGTAAAATTATAATATCTTTTGCCTACCTATAATAATTAAGTCTAAATTTTGAATTTTGAATTGATTGAAACCGATAATGAATTGAATACAAACCATATTTTTAAAAAATAATATTGAATAAATTAAATTAAACTTTTTTATTTGTAATAAAATATGACATATTTTCTAAAATTTTGATCGATAAATGCTTTAATGATTTTTTTTATAGTGAAACATGGAACAAGTTATAAGCATAATTAAGAAAATATATTTATTAAAAATAAATATAGATAGAAAAAACAAAATTATCTTGCATGTTGATATATTAGGAATTTAAATGTAATATAAAAAAAACATACATATTACTCAACTTCAAATGGCAAGAAATTAATTAATGGGTAGTTTAATCTAAACATATATTAATATAATGCCACAATTAATAATGTAATGGATAAGTAAAAATTGTAGTGAAAATAGCCTTTCCCTATTAAATATTAAAATATTGAGTGTTTTGAAGAGATGCTCATATGAGGGTGGGACCCATCAATTAAAGTAGGAATCAAATTAAAGTTTATACTCCCTCCGTTCGAGGTAAAGAGTCCACTTTTGACTTTTTTTGGTTAATTAAGCTAAAGTTTGACATAAATCTAGTGGTTTTTACAAAGTTATTAAAGTTGTAATACATAGTATTATTAAGATAGTTTTTAATTAATAAAATTTTATTTCTTAAAACATAAGTAAAATATGTAAATTTTTTATTTGATTTAGTCTTATGTTGACTTCTATAAAAAGAAAGTGGACTCTTTGCCTAGAACGGAGGGAGTATAATAAAATTACGTTTTAATAAAAAATTTATTAAAAAGTAAACACTTTTTCTGAAATGCTCAAAAAAAAAATTTAAGGAAAAATAAAAATTCTTTTTTATGAGTGAAAGGGAGTAATTTAGATATATGAGCTTGGTCTAGGCCGTGACAATACCAAAACTGGACTACTACGAGAGCAGTTCCGCATCCGATCCAATGTGGAGGAAGCTTAGGACCCAAGTGGGGTGGATTGGGCTTTTGGATCCCTTTCTGGGCCGAAACTTTTGGGTTTGAATTTCCAAATTTTGATGTGACTCATCATAAAATACCTTAAATGGACTTCTATCTAGGAACGTTCATTTTCACGCCATCTTCAATACTGTTGTCCTTTTTCATTTTCCTTTTTTCTTTTCATTTATTATTTTTTCATATTTGTAGGAACATTTATATTAGAGGAGTTTGAGGAGAAATGTGTAACATTATATATACATGAAGGAGTCTAAAGACCACCAAGTGCGTAAATTAGTTTGTAAGGGACATGTTCTAGTTTAACCATAGGTATCGAGTTCCGCTATGTGAATGCAATAGCGTTGTGGTGGGAGCTGTTCTAGCTTTATCGTAGGTCTCGAGTTCAAACTATGTGAATGCAGCTGTGTTAAAACTTGGTAGGGGATATTCTAGCTTAACCACAAGTCTCAAACTCTCGGGTTCAACCTATGTGAATGCAGCTACATAAGATCTTGATAGGGAGAGCTTTCCACTTAACCATAGGTATCAGGTTCAAGCTATGTAAATGGAGCTGAATTAATTAAAACGAATTGGTAGCGAGAGCTTTACCACTTAGCCATATGTTTCGTGTTTAAGTTATGTGAATGCAACTACATTAAAACTTGGTAGGGGATGTAGAACATGTGTTTCAGGTTCAAGCTATGTAAATGTAACTGCATTACAACTCGGTAGGAAAAGCTTTACCATTTAACCCAAAAGTCTCGGGTTCAAGTTATGTAAATGTAGCTGCATTAAAACTTAATAGGGAGAGTTTTACCACGCTGTGAGCTTTACCGCTTTTGTTAACAAAAAAAAAAAAAAACAAGTCTAAAAGGAAAACGTATAACCTAGAATCACATAAATACATATATAGGTCCTATAAATTACGTGTTTCATGATTTTGAAAAAAAAAATTATGTCAAATTTACATTTGAAAAATAGTTTGTTTAACTAAAAAGGTTGAACATGGCAATAATGTAAAAACAGAGGGAGTATTACATATGATAAATGTATTATATATATAATTAAGCCAGAAATTAAGATCCACACTAATCAGTAATTACATAAGAACCAGGTACGTAGCAGCTGACCATGTGTGACTGTGTGAGTACATATGATAATATTTTTTCATACCTGTAGGAACATTTATATTAGAGTACGAGGAGAAATGTGTAACATCGTATGCACAAGGAGTCTAAAGATCATCGAGTGCGTAGATTAGTTGGTGCGTAGTTCAGGGCTTATAGATATTGGCTTCTCTGGTAGTAAATTCACCTGGTGGAATTCTAGAGGAGGTCAAGCCTCTATTTTGCAAAGAATTGATAGAGTTCTATGTAATATCCCCTGGCAGAACAGTTTTTTCAGATACGACTGTAGAACATCTGTCTCGCACTTGTTCGGACCATGCTCCTTTGCTTGTTCGCATCCTGAAGGACAGAACTATTCATCCATCCTCTTTTCGGTTCTTGAATATTTGGACTTCGTATCACACAATCCATCCTTTAGTGGCTGAAGCTTGGAACTTTGCTATTGAGGGCCGTCCGATGTTTAAATTTGCGAAAAAACTTAGCAATGTTCGGCATGCTCTTATCTCTTGGAATAGTCATGTTTTCGGCAATATTTTTCACCAGCTTCAATGTGCAGAGGATGCAGTCAAAGATTGTGAGCTCCTTTATGAGGTTGATCCTTCCCCTAAGAATAGAACAGCTATGTCTATGGCTCAGGCTACTCTTCGTCATAATTTGAAACTTGAGGAAGACTATTGGAAGCAAAAAGCCAAAATTAAGTGGCTCAAGGAAGGAGAAGGCAATACTAAGTTATTTCATGCTTCGGTTCAGCAGACTCGTTGTAAACTTCATATCCATTCGATTCAGGACGATCAAGGCTCCCTCATTGATAATGAAGACGCTATCAAACAGCATGCTGTAGCCAACTTCCAATCACAGCTTCAAGCTGATCCTACTATGGAAAATGATCTTTTGGATGTTATCCCTTCATTGATTACTAGTGACATGAATGCTGCTCTTTCTGCTTTTCCTACCATGGAAGAAGTCAAACATGCGATTTTCTCTATGGATGTTAATAGTGCTGCTGGCCCTGATGGTTTTTCTGGAAAATTCTTTACTCATTGTTGGGATATTATATGCCATGATATTTTCTCCGCAATTATGGATTTTTTCTGTGGCTTCTCCTTACCTCAGAGCTGGACTAGTACGTCTATTGTTATGATCCCGAAGAACGACAATCCCTTGCACTTCAGTGAATTTCGCCCGATTAGTCTGTGTAATTTTTGCAACAAGGTTATTTCCAAGATCTTATCTATTCGTCTGGCTCCTATTTTGCCTGTTATTATTTCTGAAAATCAAAGTGGTTTTGTCAAGGGTAGGCTCATTCAAGACAATATCCTCTTGGCTCAGGAACTTATGACTCATTTAGATAAGAAGATTATGGGCTCTAATATCGTTATTAAACTAGATATGGCGAAAGCTTTTGACAGAGTTTCTTGGCTCTTTCTCATCAAAGTTTTATGCAAATTTGGTTTTTCTGAATTTTTCATTGATATGATTTGGCGCCTTGTCTCCAATAATTGGTTTTCTGTGCTGGTGAATGGCGTTGCCACGGGGTTTTTCCATTCTACTCGAGGTTTACGACAAGGAGACCCTTTATCTTCTAGTTTGTTCATCATTGCTGCTGAAGTTCTCAGTCGTAGCCTCAATGCCTTGCATTCCTCCTATTCCCATGCGATTTTTTCCTCATCAAGTGGATGCCCTATTATTTCTCATCTTGCTTTTGCTGATGATATTATCATCTTTTGTAATGGTCGTCGTCATTCTCTTAATCGTCATAAGGAGATTTTATTGAAATATGAGGCGGCATGTTCTAGTCAAAAGATTAATGCATCCAAAAGTAGCTTCACTGTCTCTCCCTCTATGGCTGTCTCAAGACTACACTCTATTTCTTCAACTCTGGGATACATTCAAAAGGATCTTCCTATTATCTATCTAGGTTGTCCAATTTTTGCTGGCAAGAAGCTTAAACAGTACTTTGATCCACTCCTTCTCAAGATTCGTAATCGTATTGATACTTGGATTGGTAAGTTCCTCTCTCCTACTGGCCGAGTCACCTTGATTAATCATGTGCTTCATTCTATTACTACCTACCAGCTAGCCGTTCTTGCTCCTCCAAAATATGTTCTTCATAGTCTTAAGATGCTGTTTTCCAATTTCTTTTGGGGTCATAGTGATGGTCGTAATAAGGCCCATTGGATTGCTTGGTCTAAATGCTGCTTGCCAGTTTTGGAAGGGGGTATTGGCATTCGCTCTCTAAAGGATTTATCTAGAGCTTATTCTGCTAATTCTTGGTGGCGTCTTCGCACTCAAGATTCCCTATGGGCTAATTTTATGAAAGCCAAATACTGCTCGAATTTACACCCTTGTCTGGTTAATGTTCGAGGTTCTATTTCTTAGATGTGCATGTTAAATGTTCGTCCTATGGTTGAGAGGAATCTTCGGTGGTTAGTGGGAAATGGCACTAGCTCCCCGTGGTTTGACCAATGCCTGGATAATGGGTTGCTTGCTAAACCTTAAGGGTGTGATTTTGTCTCCATTCGGGATCTGTTTGACAGCTCCTCTAACTTAACACCCGCTGCTGTTGCTGCTCTTCCGGTCGCTGATGTTGCTCGTATTAACTCCAGCCATGTTTTTATTTCTGACATTCCTGATAAACCATATTGGTCTGCTGTCACAAGTGGGCGATTTTTCGTTTCTTCAGCTTGGAATTTGATTCGTGATCATCAGCCTAAACTTCTTACAGCTAAATACATTTGGCATAAATGTATTCCTCAGCATCTTAACATCTTTTTATGGCGTCTTTTCCAGCATCGTCTGCCGATTGATGAAGGCCTTCGTCGTATGGGTATTCATCTAGCTTCCAGATGTCGTTGTTGTAATTCTGGGTTTGCTAAAACCTTTCTGCATGTGTTTTTATTCAGCAGAATTGCTTCGGAGGTATGGCGCTTCTTCAGCATTGATTATGGCATTCGTCTCAGCCATGCATCGATCTCTCAAGCTTGTTTATCCTGGTGGTTGACTCCGAAAGCTTCATCCTTTCACATTGTAACTCCTGCTCTGATTCTTTGGCATCTCTGGAAGAATAAAAATAATTGTGTTAGGAATATGCCTGTGAATCAGCTGATATAAATGTATGCATATTCCAACACAGTGATTTGCTTGTTCCCATTACAACGCATGTTTCACAAGTGGCTAAAAGGGCTGCGTACCGGTTAGTGTGGCAGCTTGTTGAAACAATGCATAGGTCATTAGACTAGGAAGTCTTTGTACATATCCGAGTCTTTGTCCTACCAGAATGATGACAAACTTTCATATGAATAAGCTCTTCAAATTGCCAGCTGACGTGACCATCGGCAAATGTCTCACTAGCAGACATGTCCTTTAGCTATGACTGCCTAATAGCCATCTCTACATCGAGTTCTACATCGGCGATTCCGTATCCGCCAAAGCACTTCATCGAGCAAGCTGCAGAGAAGCTATTTATTCAAGAGGAACATCGTGACCATCAGCGGTTTCTACATCAGCAGTTCTATAATAGCAGATCTCAGAATAAGCCAAATCCCTCATCAGAACAACTGCCGAGAAACTATAATATCACGAGAAACATCGGTCGTTACTCAAATGCACTACAAGTCAAAATAGATACGTTGTAAGATCTGTCTTACAAATCCAAGATACGCATCGATGTCTGCACTTTCACGTTTATCCAATAGACATTTCCTCTTCAGAACAGTGTTCGCGGTCTTCAAAGCTTCATTTCCAGAAAAGGCCAAGCACGGGACGCCGCACTCGGTCAAAGCAATGATACGTCCAAATCGGTCGATGCATCCGGCTAAGCTCGACACGTCCAACTCTGTCCGGCTGTGTCACGGACCATCTTCAAGACTCAAACCTAGCGAAGGTCTTTGCCCAACAAATCCAAAAATGTACTCTTGCATTATGAGATTCAGATCATCAACGGGCTTAAACCTATTCAATACTCCAACGGTCATTTCTTCTTCTCCAGCTATATAAGAAGACTCTTACTCTCATCTCCAGACACGAGCAAGCAGTGTATGCTTATGCTTGAGAAAGGTTGTGGTATTGATCTTCATTTCTTCAATCCGAACCACTCCTTGAGTGAGAAATCACAAGTGTAAGAACAAACACTTTGTGAGAGAGAGAAAAGAAAATCCAAAGGTGAGAAGCTCGCTTGATCAACGACCTTGTTGTTGATTTGAGTCCTTCTTCCTTCGAAGAACTCGGTCTCTTGATGGCCTCAACTCCATTATCCATAAAGAGACCAAGTATCTTTTAGATCGTTGAAGCGGATCAAGCTTGAAGATGTCCGATGAAGAGCGAACTTAAACGTCCGTTGCATTCATATCGGCGGACTTATACTACATTATAAGCTGCCGATTATGCAACAAGTTGTCATCATTGTTGGTCGAGTGCTTAGCACTCGGTTGTTCAAATACTTGCTATTTGAACAACTCCTATATTCTCTTCTCACATCACTCTAACACTAGCACTTTCCTTCACGACCTCCAAGGTTGTTAGGAGCTGCTAGGATTAGAGTTCTAATATAAGTCTTCCCGTATCTCATCTCACTTTCCTTCTACCTCAGGAGATTGCTAGGTTAGAGAGTCTAGGTTGATGTACTAAGCATGTTTGCCTTTGAGCAAACCTCTGCTGAATTTTAATATAATATATATGTTTGTTACATTCGGCCTTGATTTCTCTTTCTTGTATAATTTGTCTTATCTTGTGCAATCTGTTTAAGGAAAGCAAATGATGCATCTAATACAGATTTTAGTCAAGCTGTTAAGCTCTCTTTCATATCAAATCTTCTGATTACTTTAATCTAAATTGTTAAACTTATCTTTGTTTATTCTTCCGTGCTCAAATTCATTTTCATCAGCTAAGTTTAACAAAAGTCTTCCGTCTGCACATTCTACGTCTGCTGATCAAGGACGTCCGATGTCTCTATCTTTGGCTAAGCAGTCAGAATGAGGAAGATGACCTATCTGTATTAATCATTTCATCTACTCTTCAACTTAAATGTTAAAATTGGATGAAATTTTTAATACATCAAGTATAGGCTATTCACCCCCCCTCTAGCCTATACACTGAGCAACCCTCGGACCTAACAATTGGTATCAGAGCTGGTACTCTGTAAACTTTATTCCAGGCTTAACAACCTGAGAGTTTAGATCCTGCTGCTCAGATTAGATGCATAGTCAAAAGGAGTCTTTTCCAAAATCTTTTATTCACAAAAACCTTTTTGACTGAGAAACCTGGAAGCCTTTTGAAAACCTTCTCCAAATCAAAATAAATTTTGTTTTCAAAAACGTGTGAGAAAGAGTATTGTGATGACTATGTGATCACTATAAGAAAATCTATCATATATCAGAATTACATTGATATCATGAAGAGAAGTAATTACATTGATATCATGAAGAGAAGTACTATAGTGGAGATTGACTTGCTAAGGATTATGCATGCCCCATAAATTTTTTTTTCCTATAACAGATGTGTTAAACTCATATATGATGGATGAATTACTTAGATTCACTTCTAAAAATTTGCTCTCTTGACACAAGGCTAACGATTGCTTCAATCCAACACCTTCTCGAGAAAACTTTTTATAAAAGCTTAGAGCAATTAGAATATGAAGAGTTTCAAAGGAAATTCAAAGGAAATCAAAATTATGTCATCTCCAAAATCACTGAAATAATAAGTTCGTGGCCTAAGGACATCAATGATGAATTTGTCTTCCTTCAATGAAAAGCCTCAGCCGAGCAAGAATACACTCAAAGAACCTATGCTCAAAATTAGAACTGGTGCTTCAACAACTATGAGCAGACGCGTTCAAAGAGTTTAATGAGGAAGTAATCCCAGCTCCTAATCTCTTAACACTTTGGGTTACACTTATAAGCTGTATTTTGAATGATTATTCATTTGCCATGCTTATTAAGTCTCATTTGTATTATTGGATTTCTAGAGCTATTTTTAGCTCATAAATATTGCTAATTTTCTCTATGAGTACTTTGGGCAGGAACTCATATGACAGAAAAGGTCAAACATGCAACATCACTCTCCATCGGCAGATAGAAACATGGCTGCTGATTCATGAAGGACTGCTGATCACTCATGAGAATTCACTCATGTCCTTCACTCACTCAAGGTCAAAATCCTCACTGCTGGACTTTATAACTATGAGGTGAAAAATCTGCTGATAAGTCCAAAGGAGTTGATAAAGACCTTCTCTCATGCATACACAAAACAGGTTAGCTATTTGCTTTCTAATGACCTGTGCTCATGTCTTGAATTGATATGCTCATACATATTATCGGACATAATGCATAATAACTGTCATCTTGCACTTTTATTGATATATATGTATTGATTGTATGACTTGTTTTATGCAAATGGTTTTAAAAACTAATCGGCATTTTCTTATCGGTGATTTCAAATGTTTTTCTAAAAACCCCGGTTGGTGAATTTCCATATCGCCAACCAACACTTCATAAGCTCGGTTTTATGTGCTGACTTATAGGAGTAAAAATCCTTTAATGACCTACTCTCTCAAGTCAATTAAAGGTGGAGGCACACTTTTCGAAGTTTTGCTTCGATTAAAGTTAAGACTATTTTCAAAATCTTGGAAAACGACAAGACAGTCAACATCAATCCTTACCAAGAATCTTGAGAATATCTAGACTTCACGGCCTATCCACCAAGGCGTGATCGAAGGACAACTCAACGGTAATGCTCCATTATTGAGTATCCTTGGTCTAACCTCCGTGAGTATAAGTAGAGCTCCTTCTTCATCCAATCTCTACTATGACAAAACTCACAAGCGCCTATAGATTACACTAGACACAAATCGATGATTCAAAATCTCACAAATGTTACTAAATCCAAGTCCTAAGATTGGATCAAGTCAATTCCTCAACAACGGGTATGATTTCTTCATATTCATTCAAAGTTGTTTCGATTTTATTTGTTACTTCACAAGAGCTGATCTAAATTTCTCTCAAAAATATATTTTCAATATCATTCATAAAGCTGTGAAAATCATTTCCAAAATCTTTTTAATACAGTTTCCAAACATGAGAGAAATTGCATCAAGTCTTGTGTACGAAATCATTAATTATGGTTCCACAATCTTGTTGAGAAAACAATTGATAAAGAAATCTTCTTTTGTCTCGTCAGATAATCATAGAAGTTTCTTTGTCAAGCATGATTTATATCTTTGCAAACCATGATTGTCGAACACTTAAGAACATTCTTAGTCAATTAGTTTAAAAAGTAAGATAGAAAGCCATCGATTAATGCCTAGAGTGATTTCATTCTCTCTTCTAACTTTTAGCTATCAATCTCATTGATACTCTAAAATGTCTGAGATGAATCACTGGGAAAATCAATTAGCACATACTCATTCCACTTTTGGAAGTGCTTGCATACGTGAACTTCACGAAAAGATCCCGAAAGAAATGTCAAATGTTTGGAAAACATTTGATATATTGTCATGTGCAACAAGTCTTCTGGTTATATGTAGGTATGCCGACCATCACCTCAAAGATGGCCGATGCAGATAATTCAGTTCTGCTGAATTAAGTAGCTAATATGGAATTGATGAGGATAAGGGGATTCATGGTCAAAGCAGCTCATCCTCAATGGCCATCACTCTTCGGTGCTTCTTTAATGACCCGAAGAAGTGAATTTGTTCTGCCTCCCCCGAAAGTTGGAGGAGATCAAAAAGAACACGGCTATCTTATCATCCAACTCCTTCTAAATCCTTGACTGATGACTCCTCATCTAATGTCTAGGATTAGGACTTCTAGGACACAAACTTGTAACATGTATTTCTTTCTGTAAATTGAATCATTATGTATCTTTCTCATGTAATCTGCAGTTCAGTCAAAATTCCAGTTGTATTGTTCTTGTATTCAGCTGATCCTTGCAACATACTGTGTAAAACTACTTGGATTATTAAATACAAGTTCTGCAACTTTTCATCATGCTTATCTACTTGTCTGCATCCCTTTGATAGCATGAATTGATGTGTCTTAAGCGTGTTGATCAAACTTATTATTCTTTATGATCTCCATTCTCTTCTGGTGATTAAAAGAATTGTCCTTAATGAAATGGTCACTCTAGAGACACAAACTCTGCGACACCCCATCGGCAAACCATTCTTGAACAAATTGCTATATCGAGTTATGGTTTCTTACTCGCTTAACTCTCATCCTTAGACTCCCTGATAATTGCCTTTCTGAATTAGATCATTTCACAATGATTAAATTCAAATTCTGCCAACACCTCAAGCCTCTCAACAAAAGGCAGACTGCAGTTTCATGAACTTTATGTCAACCGATCAAGGAATCTGCTATTACTCAATCTCTATCCTTCATGCTTAAAAGATCAAGATTACTAGTAAATCTGCTTTGAACGAAGGTGTCTGCTGAATCAAATCTTTCAAGACAATTCAACAACACTTTGTGTTCTTAGTTATGACAACTACTAAATCTTGTGTACCCTATGAGATTGTAGTTATAAAGGCTTGATTAGTTGTTCCCATTATAATGGCTCAACAGTTAATTGGTATACAGATTGAATTCAAAACACTCTGCTACACCTTATCATGTGATTCTTAGTCTAAAAGGATAAATACCTCTATTAACTCGACCTATCCTCAAGATAGCTAGAAACTCAAGAATTCTTAGGAAGACTAATATTTTCAAATATTAAGTTTTTCCTCAAGAGTGAACAGTCGATATGACCCCTGCTGTATATAGGCTACGTCTCACTCTCTTCAGAACAAGTCTGGTCTGCAGATCTCTTCCCTTGGTGTAGAATACCTAGATCTGTTGAACAGAAAGAAGAACGGACATCACTTCAGGTACACATTCAACATCTCACTTACTTGATCTATTTAATATTCTTACTAAGCCTTATTAATTTTAAATAGATTGATGTCCCTTATAAAATTGAGTCTATCAATTAGTATTAGCAGTCCCCACTTCAGCAAATACCAATTTACACCCTGCTGACAGTACCCACATTCATTAAAAGACTCATCAAAACAATCTCTTTAGACACATTTCTCTAAAAACCCCTACATATGTGTCATGTACAACTGTGTCATATGGCTTGGACAAGTTATTTTGTCCCCAACACGTCCTTAAACAAACCAAAGCTGTTCTATTTTAGATTAATTTACTCAAACAATTCGTTTGAAGTAAAATAACAGCTCATATTATCTCTAAAAGAGCCTATGTCATTGTCTTAAACACTCAGCTGTTGTACCCATTAATACCACAATAAAGGCAATCAAATTAATCTGATTATATATTGATTTTAAACTTCTTGTTTGAAAATAATTTGAGTATACATATCTTCTAGACTGCCTATGTATTAGCCATAATTACACTAAGCATGATGACATAATCCCAAATCAGAACATCATTACTATGTCATTAAATGCACTCACTTCTTTAAGCCCCCAAAACGTCCTTTCCCATTCCTCTAATCAAGAAACCTCTTCATCTTCTCAAAAAATTCAAAAAGGTGTATAAAATTGGTATCGATCTCCAACTACGACTCGACTTCGAGTACCTCAAAATTTCTCCACCATTACGATCATCTGCATCATGTGTTCACCAAATCGCCTAGTCCTCCTCATCGACCCATTTCCCACCCGAATGGCGTCATCGTATGATGGTTCTTCTTGCCACTCCTCCACCAGTGATTCAACGACCTCGTCGAATCACTCGCCGTGTAAGGAATCGTCTTCGAGACCCCAGAAACGATGTATCCAATTTCATCCCTTGGATTCCCACAAGAGACATTACCGCTACTACTGCACCTGCTCCCATCGCCTCAAATGCTCACCTCGAGCAACCCTCATCTCAGGAGGAGCTTCAGCCAGCAAACGCCCATTCTGCATCAAATCCAGCGGTCAATGTTCCCTCCGACTAAAATCAGCAGACCTTCATCCTCTAACTCTACTTCATTAAGATAACTAGCTAGGTCGCTGTTTTATCAAACTAATTTTCTTTTGCTATATTAATGATAAATATGTAATGTGTTTAGTTTTGTGTACGTCTGTTTATCTACATTTGCCACCTTCTTTTGAGTTAAGTCTTCATAATTTGTCCTGGTGCATACTCGTTCATGCCTACAGTTCACTTTCTTGATGAAATTCAGCATACCTCTTAGGCAGATCTTATATGTCATCTTTAGATGTATATCTCATACATCCAATTAAAGTCAGCATAAAGCTCAACTATACTTTCCTGTTTTAACTAGATATACATTAAGGAGGAGACTATTTTGAATGCTTTACTACTTAACAGCTTATCCTATTTGCCCCTCCTATTACAAAATAAAAACTTGTCTCACTACATTCTTGTAAGACCTCCTTACAAGCAATGGAACACAATTCCTCACCTGATTAATGACTTGCTACATCCCAAGTTCTTTTTTCATATCATGTCTCAAAGAAACTGCCAATATTACAAGTGACTGTACTTACTCGATACTGTCTATATTCTCTGCAGAATTACATCTAGCTGATCACTTCGGCATTTCTAAAAAGACAGTATTTAACAAGACCATAAGTCAGTTCATACCTTATGAATTACCTCCTTCCCTCTACATGTCTCAATTCATACCTTATGAATTACCATAAGTCAGTTCTCTCACATATTTAGGTTCTGATACTCAATATTTCATTTGATAACTATCAATCTATCTTTAGCTTGTGACCATTAAGGAGGAGAGATTATATTAAGGAGGAGAGATTGCAATAAGGAGGAGAGATTGCAATAAGATTGACATTATACAAACAGATTATCATTATACATAAAGAAGGGAAAATTGCAAATAAACAATGAACTATTAAGGAGGAGAGATTATATTAAGGAGGAGAGATTATAGTAAGGAGGAGAGACTGTGTAACTACCCATACAGCATGACTATTATAGTACGCTGACTATTATAAAACTCTACCTATCCTTCACAAACTTTTAATATCATCAGATGAAGATGCTTAATCAATTCGATTAAGAACAATATGAACAGTATACTTATACTCTCTACTTCTTGCTTAAGCAACATTCTTCAGATCATCCAATGCAAGAATCACACTCTTAAGGCAATATTATCATTTGCCTAACAACCATTTCAGTTATTGCTTCGTATTT
Source organism: Platycodon grandiflorus (assembly GCA_016624345.1). Lineage (NCBI taxonomy): Eukaryota > Viridiplantae > Streptophyta > Magnoliopsida > Asterales > Campanulaceae > Platycodon > Platycodon grandiflorus. Next base: position 73,101,010 of record CM028361.1, read on the forward strand.
GTTCTTTCATTTATTGAGTCTGTAAATACTTAGCAATAGATGACTATACATACGCTATCGCTTGTAAATTCAGCCTAGGGCATGCCTTGATATAAAATGAATACTCATTAGTGGCATGTTATTACTAAGGATTGAACAAATGCTTTAAAGAGATGTATGTATAAGTCAATTGTAGTAATGGTCCCAAGCAAATAGGAGGAGATTGTTAGGAATATGCCTGTGAATCAGCTGATATAAATGTATGCATATTCCAATACAGTGATTTGCTTGTTCCCATTACAACGCATGTTTCACAAGTGGCTAAAAGGGTCGCGTCGGTTAGTGTGGCGCTTGTTGAAACAATGCATAGGTCATTAGACTAGGAAGTCTTTGTACATATCCGAGTCTTTGTCCTACCGAATGATGACAAACTTTCATATGAATAAGCTCTTCAAATTGCCACCGACGTGACCATCGGCAAATGTCTCACTAGCGACATGTCCTTTAGCTATGCCTAATAGCCATCTCTACATCGCAGTTCTACATCGGATTCCCGTATCCGCCAAAGCACTTCATCGAGCAAGCTGAGAAGCTATTTATTCAAGAGGAACATCGTGACCATCGGTTTCTACATCGGCGGTTCTATAATAGCAGATCTCGAATCGGCCAAATCCTCATCGAACAACCGAGAAACTATAAGATCACGAGAAACATCGGTCGTTACTCAAACGCACTACAAGTCAAAATAGATCCGTTGTAAGATCGTCGACAAATCCAAGATACGCATCGATGTCGCACCTTCACGTTTATCCAATAGACATTTCCTCTTGAACGTTGTTCGCGGTCTTCAAAGCTTCATTTCCGAAAAGGCCAAGCACGCGCCTCCGGTCAAAGCAATGATACGTCCAAATCGGTCGATCGCATCCAGCTAAGCTCGACACGTCCAACTCGTCCGGCTGTGTCACGGACCATCTTCAAGACTCAAACCTAACTGAAGGTCTTTGCCCAACAAATCCAAAAATGTACTCTGCTGTATTATGAGATTCAGATCATCAACGGGCTTAAACCTATTCAATACTCCAACGGTCATTTCTTCTTCTCCAGCTATATAAGAAGACTCTTACTCTCATCTCCAGACACGAGCAAGCAGTGTATGCTTATGCTTGAGAAAGGTTGTGGTATTGATCTTCATTTCTTCAATCCAGAACCACTCCTTCAGAGTGAGAAATCACAAGTGTAAGAACAAACACTTTGTGAGAGAGAGAAAAGAAAATCCAAAGGGAGAAGCTCGCTGATCAACGACCTTGTTGTTGATTTGAGTCCTTCTTCCTTCGAAGAACTCAGTCTCTTCAGTGGCCTCAACTCCATTATCCAGTAAAGAGACCAAGTATCTTTTAGATTGTTGAAGCCAGATCAAGCTTGAAGATGTCCGATGAAGAGCCAGAACTTAAACGTCCAGATTGCATTCATATCGGCAGACTTATACTACATTATAAGCTGTGCCGATTATGCAACAAGTTGTCATCATTGTTGGTCGAGTGCTTAGCACTCAGTTGTTCAAATACTTGCTATTTGAACAACTCCTATTATTCTCTTCTCACATCACTCTAACACTAGCACTTTCCTTCCCTGACCTCCAAGGTTGTTAGGAACTGCTAGGATTAGAGTTCTAATATAAGTCTTCCCGGTATCTCATCTCACTTTCCTTCTACCTCCGGGGAGATTGCTAGGTTAGAGAGTCTAGGTTGATGTACTAAGCATGTTCGCCTTTGAGCAAACCTCTGCTGAATTTTAATATAATATATATGTTTGTTACATTCAGCCTTGATTTCTCTTTCTTGTATAATTTGTCTTATCTTGTGCAATCTGTTTAAGGAAAGCAAATGATGCATCTAATACAGATTTTAGTCAACTGTTAAGCTCTCTTTCATATCAAATCTTTACAGTTACTTTAATCTAAATTGTTAAACTTATGCTGTTTATTCTTCCGCTGCTCAAATTCATTTTCATCAGCTAAGTTTAACAAAAGTCTTCCGTCTGCACATTCTACGTCTGCTGATCAAGGACGTCCGATGTCTCTATCTTTGGCTAAGCAGTCAGAATGAGGAAGATGACCTATCTGTATTAATCATTTCATCTACTCTTCAACTTAAATGTTAAAATTGGATGAAATTTTTAATACATCAAGTATAGGCTATTCACCCCCCCCCTCTAGCCTATACACTGAGCAACCCTCGGACCTAACAAATTGGACCTTTGATTGTCATGGTTCTTCGAGTGCTCATCTCATTCGAGATATTCACGAGCATTTGGCTCAAGTTAGAAGCACTTCGGGTCTGTCCACTCTGAAGCACAGCCGGCCTGTTAGTATTGTGAGGTGGCTTAAACCTTCTTTTTCTATCTTAAAGCTCAATACGGATGGTGCCTCTAAGGGGAATCCTGGTTTTGCTGGTGGTGGTGGTATTATTCGTGACTCCGCTGGTCATTTTGTCTATGCTTTTGCGTCCTTTTATGGCTTTGCTTCGAATACAGTTGCTGAAGCTAGAGCTCTTCTTCAGGGCCTGACTTGGCTTCATGATCTTGGGCATTATAACGCCATTGTTGAAGTTGATTCCAAGGTTCTTTTTGACTGCGTTTCTAAAGAATCTCCTCCTCCTTGGTCTTGCTGGGGCATTATTCATCGCATCTTTGCCATCAAAAGATCTGTGCAATTCCATTTTCATCATTGTTATCGCCAAGATAATAGTGTTGCTGACAAGTTAACTAATTTGGGCTGTGAGAAGCAATCGGACTATATCTTTTCGTCCTTCCGAGACCTCCCTCCTATTATTCGGGGTCTTGTTTTATTGGATATCCAGGATACTCCCTACATTCGGCATTAGAAGTCTCTTTTCTTTTTAGGCTTTGTTTGTATGGCTTCTTTATTTTTGGATTGTATTTCCTTTTCGAGGTCAGGCTCCTCTGTCCTCCCATTTATAAGGGCCAGGCTGGTTGTCCCCCTCAAGTTTGTATTTTTCTATTTTCTAATTAATAAAATTTAGCAAGGTATCGTCCCTGTTTCTCTAAAAAAAAAAAAAAACGTGGTTATTCTACCTTAATAATAGGTCTTAGGTCCAAGCTATGTAAATGCAATTGCGTTTTTACCGATAGTGTTGGTAGGAAAGCTGTACTACCCTTGTTAACTCTACCAATGGTGGGTAATTTGCAAAACTTGCTAGGAAGGGATTTACCATCCTTAACTACCCTTGTGGTCGTTGAGATATTATGAAATAATATCGATGTTTAAGATATTGGTCTGAATAAACAAGTGATTCTTCGATATCGTTTCAAATGAATGTATGTTTTAGATGTTGTTTTCAATATATATTACGATTTTGATTATCTATACAGGTACCAATAGTATTTGTAATTTTTAATAAATATAGCATCATTTTACCTAGGAATTTTGCCAAGTAATATTCCTTACTAATCTAATTTAGCAAGAAATATTACCAAGGAAATTTTTTGATCTTGAAAATATAAATATAGTAAATGAAATTTTCTTGCTAAATTTCATTGGTAAAATTTATTTTACCGATAAATGCTTCCTTGGTATATAATGCCGATGAATTTTACCAAGGCAGCATTCATTGGTAAAATAAAATATCACCAAGAAAATTTAGCAAGGAAATTAAAATATATGTAATAATTTTTTATTTATACCAAGGAAATTATTTGTCAGTAATTTCGCAGGTAAAATATTCCCAAGAAAAACCCTCTATTTTTTTTTTTGAATAATAGATCAATAATTACCAAGGACAAACTCCTTGGCAATTTCCTTGGTAAATTACCAAGGACATATTCCTTGACAATTTCCTTGTTAAATTGCCAAGGAATTCCATTCGTCAACGAAATTACCGACGCCTCAATTGCCAAGGAAATTTCCTAAGTTTGCCAAGGAAACATTTTCCTCGCTAAAGTATGTTTACTTAGAAATTTGTATAAATTGCCTAGGAAATTTGTCCATGGCAATGACGAGTTTTTGGTAGTGTTGTTAGAAAGAGTTTGAGCACCCTTGCGAGCGCACAACTTGATAAGAAGAACTTTACTATTCTTGTAAGTTTTACCCATGGGTAATTTGCACCATAGTGTATGGTGTACACTTTTCATCACAATAGTTTATTTCAGATTCAATGGGTCATTATACAAAAGAAAACTTATCTAATTATATAATTAATTTAAAAATCAATATTATCATACATATATAAATAACATCAATTAAGAATACAGTAAAAGACAAAACTACATTTTTGATCATCATAGAGAATATCGATTTGACAATCGTATATCAACAATAATACACTAATCAGTAATTACATAATCACCGGGTACGTAGCAGCTGACCATGTGTGAGTGTGTGTGTGTGTGTGTGAGTGAGTGTGTGTGTGTGTGTGTGTGCGTGCGCGGAATGTCTAAATACTGCATATATAAACCCATGGTCAGGAAGTTAAAAAGTTAAGCTACAAGAAAATTGGGTCAGAGAGAATTTCATGGCTCTTGTTTAAATGTCATGGATGGAACCATGTCTTGTAAAAGGCCATAGTCAGGAAGTTGGAGCTGCTCAAGTGTGGTTAGGGCAGCGGCAGCGGCACTCGGCTGGTACATTGATCCACCTGCACCTCCACCATAGTTGTACATGAGGTGTGGCATTTGAGCCAACAGCTCTTGACGAAAGCTTGCTCCCCCGGTGGCACCTATTTCGTGTGCCATTGACATCATTGATGGAGGATACAGTAATCCGGCTGCCACGTTCCCTCTAAGCGTGGATGGGAGGTGGTGGTTGTGTTGTCCCTCATAGGTTGTGATAACAATTGATGGATCCTGAAATGACCTCTCTACTCGCTTCTTCACCGTGCACTTTTGAGTCGTGCACCGGTAGTAGCTTCTGGAAAGAAAAGGGAATTTGTTGAAAATTGACGTATAATGAAAATGGCGAGAGCCTTGCCAAATTTGATTACATTCCTATACACAACACTTTGTTGACAGTTAGGATATGATTCATTTAATCCGTACTGTGTTATGAATTTGAGTACGATTCACTTCTTATATTTTCTTCTCCTTAGAATGTTACTTATTTATTTAAGCAATACTTCTTTACGACATGATTCACAATTCATTTGATATGAATAATATTCTTTACAAGAATTATCTAGACCACGGCGTAAATAGAAAATCTTTTGATTTTGGTTGTAAGATTCTCAAATTTGAGGCCAATGCCTGGATGAAAATCGATCCTAACCATAATACAAATACAAAGGTTGGGACTAATAATTCTCAAATAATTGAGAATAGATGTCTTGTTTATGATATTCTTTCTTCAGATCCAGAAATCCAAGAGCACAATCACAAAAAACACACACAAAAAAAAAAAAAGCTTTTTTCTTTAATTTACAAAATATAAATTGATGAATTTCTTTTAAGAGTTGCGTAGACGTGATTCAATTGATATCTTTAGAAAAGAAATTCGGTGGGTTAAACTCGTTAGATATATCCTTACCAGATCCCGCAATAGGAAGAATCTCGTGTACTATATTGTTGCTTTTATGAATATATGTTGAGCCAAATCATTTCTAGTTCGATCTTCTATCTTTTGAAGTACTTGGATAATCAATCAATGGAGCTCCAACTTGTTTCATTTGAATTTTGCGACTAAGGGGCTAGAAGAAATGTAAGACATAAATATCAGCCTAATTCTTCCAAGACTCAAGTTGTAGATCCCTTGTGAGAATCCAAGCAATCTTAATTTCTTTCTCATGAAGGAGAATAGTCAAACCAAGAAAATTAGGGTTTTTATTACTAGAAAATATTGCTACACAAAACCCAAGATTCAAAGATGATAACAATCTAGAACTATATTATATCTAGCTAGTAGAATTAGGCTGAAGAAACATTAACAAACATAATTATATATATATATAGTAGTCAAAACCTAGTCAAACAGTGAGAACCCAAGAAAGCTTGTACTACCTTCTTTCCCAAAGACTTTGGTGTAACCATAGCAATAAAATCAAGTAGTTTAACAAGAAAATGTCAAAATTAACAACATTTGACTGGTTTGAGGATGAATGACTAGAGACACTACACTCACACACACAGAAACACACAGAGAGGAAAGAAATGGAACCTTGGATAGGGGCTATTCTTGACAGCCTTCTGTCCATATTTTCTCCATCTATATCCATCTTCAAGTTGATCAACATCACTCTTTGTCATGAAAGCGAATCGCGGCTCTCTTTTCTTCTTCTCTCCCTTTTTCTTTTCCTTCTTGATTCTATTCATAATTCAACAAGCTAAGTAAACTTAGACCTTGTCTTAATTTTCTCCGTTTTATAAATAAGTTGTCTAAAAAGTTGACAGAATAACTTACACTTTCTTAGAGCTTTCTCCTCCGTCGTCCTCCGACATCCCTCCTTTCGTTTGCTTGTCCTTCTTACCTTTGTTGAGCTCGGGGTCATCGTCGCCAGCCTCAGTTGAAGAAGAAAAGACCGAAGAATTTGGTGTAACCGGCGGAGTGTCCACCACGGGGTTTTGCTGCTGCTCAACATCTTTGAGTGTTGTAGAAAATGGTTCTGAGGAGTAAGGTGGAGGTGACATGACAAAGGCACTTGAAAGTGAGTTGAAATGATCATGATGATGATGATGAGTAGATCCATGCAAAAACTCAGTGAAGCTCATAGATGAAGAAGAGTGATTATCATGAAATCCATGTTGATTGTGTGTCAAAGGCGAATTCGCGATCACGAATGGAAAGTGCTCATGGTAGTAGAGATCCCTTGGTTCTTCAGACATGGATGATGAACAAGTAGAATGAATGAGAGAGAGAGAGAGAGAGAGAGAGAGAGAGAGAGAGAGAGAGAGAGAGAGAGAGAGAGAGAGAGAGAGAAATGGAACAAGTTTGACAATCAGAGGTTAAGGTGTCTTTATTTAAGCTTTGACAAGATTTGGTTTTATAAGGTCTACTTTTATTGTTTTTATTAGGAGGAGAGACACAGAGAGAGAGAGAGAGAGAGAGAGAGAGAGAGAGAGAGAGAGAGGGTAAGTAGCTAGCTTTGAATGACAACTGCTAACCCCACTATGTAAAGAAGGTTTGACAAAGCTTAAGTCTCGTTAAATCCCCATTACTATTTTATGATAATTTCCTTTTTACTTTCTTCCTTTTAATTGAATTAATTTCTTTGTTTTTAACATCAGATATATATATATATATATATATATATATATATATATATATATATATTGGGCTAATGGGGTAGTGAAAATGACATAGCAAAGATAAACAATGTGTTAAAATGTGCCTTTTTTATCTTGTGACTTTTATTTTCATTGTTTGAATTTTTCTAATTTTGACTGGAGAAGATGCCAATACTGTCATTCATACACCTAATGAGATAGCTGAATATTAGAAGGCCAAAATTTTCCAATTATTAATTTGATGTAAAATTGAGATATTAGGTTTTAACTGTTTCGAAGGAATCACAATTATTGAGCAAACTATTAGGATTAGGCTTTAGCTATTAGAGCGTACGAGCAAGAGAACCGTATTTACACCTTTCTTTGGATTACAGATACCGATTCTTCGAAGAGCAACGACAAAGATACAAAATTATTGTTCAATTTTATATTTTTAATTTAGGTAATAAGCATATAATTGATTAGATATCACATCTCTTAACATGTATGCAGGCGCGGATCTAGGGGACTGGCACGATGGCCACGACCCATGCAAACTTGTGAAATTGTGCAAATTTTCTCTTATATTTTTATAATGGAAATTATAATATAGTGGGCCAGCTCTCTCAAAATTAAATATATAATCATTTCTGAATCCTTCAATGTTAACATGTATTATCATCTTTTTAACTAATTACATACTTGACATCTAAATTGGGATGAAAAATCAGTACAAAAAAAAATTATATCCCTATTATTTTCTTTGTCAAAATTTAATAATTGAAAATTTTCGATAATGTTATTTTGGGATGTTATATCCCAAAAGAATTAACTTTCAAACATTATGTCTACACTATCGTAATCTCTCAATTTCATACAGCATATAAAAATAATAGGGATATGATTTTTTCTCAATCTTTAAGCATTTGATTAGTTAGATATAAGCATTTTTGATACGTTCATCTATGACAAACTCTAAAGGTACTAAGGTATTTCTTAATTATTAGATTTTTTAAAGGACAAACTATCTAAATGGTCCCCCTAGAAGTTCACTTTTTCGGGATTGGTCCTTTTGCAAAAAAATTGATGTCAGTCGTCCTTGTACTAAAACACTTTACGCAATTGGTCCTTCCGTCCAATTCCGTCTAAATTTTTCCGTTAAATTTCTCCACGTGCATCGCATGTGAGGGTAGAAATGTCATTTCACAGCTGAAAGTACCGGGATCAATAGTGTAATTTGTTTTCCTCACATATTTTTTTTTCAAATTTTGATTCATTCTTTCTTCTGGACAATGATCGCAATCCAACACCAATATTGTCCAAACCCAATACCCAAAAACCATAAATTCCATCAAATATGTGCTCCTAACTTCAATTTCTTTGTCTTCTTCCCTCAATTTTGATGGCCTTTCTTTACTAGCTCTCAAATCTGCCATAACCACCGACCCATCAAACTCACTCTCCACCTAGTCCGACTCAACCCCTTGCCTCTGGTCTAGAATTACTTGCGATCCCAACAACCACCGCGTCACCGTCGTTTCCCTCCCAAACAAAAACCTCACCGGCTACCTCCCAAACAAAAACCTCACCAGATTATAAAAAAAGAAGTTTAATTCTGAAACTGCATTTGAAAATCGAAGAAGAAAAAGAAGGCCTGAGAATTTTAATTGGTTAGATTGACTTGCTGTCACCGTTGGATCACAATCCCCTCGCTGGAATCACTTCGTCATCTCCGTTGCCATTGTTGTCGTCCGCAAACACCGAGATGGATGGAATAAGGCGTCGACCCAGCACCAAGTGAAAGTCAAAACCCTTGTTCTCCAGTGTGTGTGTGTGTGTGTGTGGACAAACTACCCAAATGGCTTTCATGGGAAGATTGGAAAGAATTTCAAAGACAATTGGGGATCGTATGTGGGGAATGGGCTTAGTATTTTCTTGTTGGCTTTCATGGGAAGATAAGAAAAAAATCTCAGCAAACATGTTTAGATAGATCTACCTTTTCGACAGTGGTTTATAGCAATGAGTTTGATGCATCTCTACTACCTGAAATGGGTGATATACATCTTTGCAAATATGTGTGAGTAGAGTTGGAAATCAATTGGGTTTTATCAAATTTCAAATTTAGTTTCATCAAATCAATTTTTTAGATTGAAAATTTTTTTCAAACCCGGCCAGTACAGCATGATTTCTAGAGAGAGAGAGAGAATTGGGTTTGAAATATATATATTTTATGGTTGGTCCCCGTACTTACCTAGAGAAAATGACATTTTTGCCCTTGCCCAAATGCACGTGCGATGCACATGACACAACTTAACAGAAAAATTTTAACGGAATTGGACGGAAGGACCAATTCTATTTAATGATTTAGTTCAGGCCGGGACTATTTACAGCATAAAAGGACCAATTCCAAAAAAGTGATCTTCTAGGAGGACCATTTGGGTAGTTTGTCCTTTCTTAAATATGGACTATTAGATCAGCGAATTGTGAAGATTTTTTTATTTTTTGTTTTTATTATTAGCGGTGTGAAAAATATACTCCCTCCTTTCCATAAAATAGTCTTTCTTTTTTGGGTCAATTTAATTCAAGTTTGATCGATAATTTACATAAATTTATTTATCTTACAAAATTATAAAAGTTGTAATTGATAGTATTCTTAATATACTTTTTAGTAAATGAGATTTTATTTTCCAAAACATAATTAAAGTATGTTAAATTTTAATTTGATTTAATTAAATGTTAACTCTTAAAAATAAAAGGTGATGAACTCTTTGATCAAAATGGAGTGTGTATATGATATTCTTGCAATTGTCTAAATACAAGTCCGAATTTGTACACCAACACTTAATGTTAATGTATAACACCAACGTCTCAAATTAATGAATACACTCTCTCTCTCTCACACACATAAACATGTTTATATTTAATTAATCGTTAACTATCTATCATTTACAAACATTAATATCGTACACTAGTAATAAATGTTGATGTTCAAATTCGTATGTCCGAATACTCACTCAAAGCAATACTGTAAGCATAATCGACAAAAACCTAATACAGTACTATAATTCTTACGTAAGATGTGACGCGTTAATGGAATTACATTATTAAGTGAACGTATGGCAGGAAAAATGGAATTCAGGTAAGAATCTTTAAATTCTTTTATTTTTCTTCGTATGTTTCAAAATATATATGCCGATATATCCATGGATTTTGAACAAAATTGTATTTTAATTTGGGGAGAACCCACGTATATGACTGTATGAAACTACAAACTTACAGTATCCGATCTAAATGAATGTTTTTTTTTATAAATAAATTCATTAAATTTACGTGGTACTAAAGTTATAATTTTTTACTAAAATTTTTTTTGTTTATGTACTACTAAAATTAAATGTATAAAAGTCTCGTGATCTTTTTAAAAATTAAAAAATCATTAATTATGGAATGGAGAAAATAATAATTATTACTCCAACTTTTCCTAAATAATTATTTTTATTTGACAAGGTACACGGATTAAGAAAAAATAATCGATTTTATTATAAATATTAATATAATATGTACTTTTTATTAAAGTCTTTATCCATGTGGTCGTAATTAAAGTTGGAAAAAAATAAAGATAAAGTGGTAAAAATATTTTCTTTAAAAGATAATATTTAGAAACAAGATAATTTTTTTGAAATAGAAAAAAAAAAGATAATTATTTAAAAACGGAGAAAATATTTAAGAATTATATAATTATTTGGTCTTTTCATTTTACGAGAATTATGCGTTTGATTTCCTGTTATCAAAAAAAATTTATTCTGGTCAATCAATTTGAATTTTCTCATGAGATTCCCCAAAGGCCGTTAACGTTTGTTTATTTTTTAAAAAAATTGCCCAAACTACCCTTCACTCCATTACCACTTACATCAAACACAGTCTGGGCATTTTTTAAGAACATACGGTAGCACCGCCACCGCCGAAGAGTAATCCAGAAATCAAGAATATTAACTGTAGTAGAGTTGTTGAGTAGAGAAATGGAACATACAATTGTGCCAGATGTTTCGGGCTACGGATTCAGTCTTGCTACTCTAAGGAATTGAATAAGTACGTGAATCACAGGTTCTAAAGGGTTATTATTTGGCCTATCCACAGGGGAATAAACCAAGTACGGCTGGTGATGATAGTATTGCTGTTGATCGGCTGCGTTCCACGAAGCTGCCTTTTGATTGTCTGTGTGAGTTGTCCGAACTGCCGACCGGCCCATCACAAGGGTGCCCCACTTCTTTGCATCCTCCTCGGACGGCGGCAATGACGATGATGCTGCGGTGGCCAGCAGTGGATACATTGGCATCTTCACAATTACCTTTCGAGCTGACCCAAAAAAAATCGTCACCACATTACAAGCTGTGAACTCTGGAGGTAACTGATTCTTGTTATGTTTTGGCCCCTTTTTGTTTTTGTTTTTTTTAAAAAATTAGTGCACTGTTGTCAAATTGTTTCCTAAAATTCAAGTTTTGAATTGGGTTTTGTAGCTTTTGTCAACATCAGACCTATTTATAAAGTTGTGAACTCTGAGACGAACTTCTTGTGAAGCACAAACTGTTATGTTTTAGACAAAGTAATGGGTTTCCTCCTTTTGAGCAGATTCCACCGTTCCATTGCAAGTCTAACCTTATTAGTAGCAAATTGCTTTATGATTTTTTTCTTGTGGACTTTGTATTGACATGCCTTGTTTTGGATTGAATTCAATTTCTGGGTCTAATAGTTTGACTGGGTTTGCGGTGGCGGTGCTGCTGCAGTACCAAGAGAGAGACTTTTCATTAGTTCATTGGTCAATGAGAGGCTCATTCTGACCAAGAGGCCAAAGCATTCAGTCCGGTTCAAAGACATTGGGTACTTTCTTCATCAACAGCACCGGCTCAAAGCCTTCCAAAGGACTGCAAGCAGCACTTGAAGCCCAGATTGGGGTAAAAAAGATGAATTTTTTTTTTTATCACTCTCTCTCTAACTTTATACAATTAAATTACAATCAACAAAAGAGACTATCAGGGGACAACTTTTCTTCATGGCCATTCTCTTTATCTAATCTTTCTTTGGTCAAATAGACCCACATTGTTCATTTTCAACGTAGAGAGAGAGAGGAAGAGAGCGAGAGAGATATCATCTGGGTGAGGACTGAGGCGGAGGCTACAGGGATTAGGGTTAGTTGGGGTATTTCAGTCTTTCCAAGTGTCAAATGAAGGGTAGTTTTGGCATTTTTTTTAAAAAGACAGAAAATTTGATGTTAACGGGTTGAAGTGGGAATTTCATAGGAACATACAAATCGAGTGGCTAGAAATAATTTTTTTGATAAGGGGGATAAAGCACATAATTTTCGTAAAGTCTAAGGACCAAATAATTATATAATTTAATATTTAATATCACTTTGGGTGCGTACAAATTGTTTTGTGCTTGCATCAACTTCATGCATGTAGATTTAATTTAATAGTGAAAAATATAGTACACATTTTTAAATCTAAAATTGACCATTTTAATTTGTGACTATTTTAATTTGCGAAAACTACTCTCTCCTTGCAAAATTTTATAGATTAAAATTAGAGATGAGACTATTTTTCTTGACAAATAAAAAATACTGTGATACTATAATTTTAGGAATTGAGGAAGTTTTATAATTAATAATAATAATGTAAAAATTGTAAATAGAAATTAAAATGCAAACAATTATTGTTAAAATATTTATTAAAATTTTTAAAACTGTGAATTTTTTTATGGAGTGACTAATACTCCATAAGAATAAAGATGTTCCAAAAAGGATTGGATAAAAAAAAGTCAGCGATGACTAAAAAGACAAAGGTTTTTGGGTCCAGTCAGTGTGGTCAGAACAGAAGAAGTGAGCGGTCAAAGTTTCATAGGTTGTAGTGGGACCCGCGGGACTATTGCGGCTTTACACGTATCAAAACTTGGCACCGGCATTTGACCGTCTCTACACGTGACTTGGCACGTGGGTGCTTCTATGCCTCTCTTGTTTTACTCCAGTTGTCTCGCTGATGGGGAGCCAACGTCATTTTCTTTTCCCACCTGCATGGCACGTGATACATTAGTGCTTTCTGTTCTTGCCAGGCAAGTATACTCCCTCCGTCCAAAAAAAAAAACAAATACTCCCTCCGTCCAAAAAAAAAAATGCTCCATCGTCCTTTAATTATTATTTTATTTGATTCGATACTTGAATTAAAATATAATAATTAATTTAATTATTAATATTAATATAATATATAATTTTTTTTAATGTTCATATATATGTGGTCTATAATTAAAATAGGAAAAAAAGTAAGGTTAAAATGGTAAAATTGATATCCTCAAAAAGAAAAATTTTCAAACAAGATAATTATTCTGGGAAGGACAAAAAAGGAAAGAAAGACAATCATTGTTTTGCTTTCTTTTTTTGTCCGTCCCAAAATAAAATTTTTTTTTAATTTTTTTTTTAGGACAATATTTTTACAAGTTTACCCTTACTTTTTCTTCTTACTTTAATTATAGGACACATGCACATGAACATTAAATGAAATACACATTATACCAATATTAATAATCAAGTCAATTGTTTTTTTTAATTCGTATGTTAGGTCAAATAAGACAATAATTTAGAGACGGAGAGAGTATATATTTATTTTTAAAAATAATAATTTTTTTATGTAAAAGCACGGCAAGTTATTAAATCGATAGTTTAAAAAAATTGAATTATCAAATAAGAATTTTTTTCAAAGTTGAAGCTTGGGTGTTAATCCCTTGAAGAGGTTTTTTTTTTTAATTTTTAAAGGAAACTATTTGTTAACATATTGAGTTTGTGTTTGAGAATGATGTTATATTACCCAAAAGAAATTTGGAATTGTGAGGTGAGCACACAATAATATACTCCCTCCATCCTAAAAAAAAATATAGTTTTTTTTTTTTGTTCAACTTGATTAAACTATTACTAATTAAAGATTTATAAAAAAACACTTATTTGTACGATATTCTAAAAACATCACCGCTAATAATATTATATCTAATATTGTATCAGTGATTGAAATTCTATTAACTATAAGACATAAAAAATTTATATTTTTAAAAACTATTGTCGCTCTATTTTTGTTTCTTTAATTGACGTAATAAGTAAAAGCATACAAAAATAAAAATACAAAAAGTTGAAGTATACATTAGCAATTAGTTTGTTGAAAATTTACACACACACACACACACACACACATATATATATATATATATATATATATATAGAGAGAGAGAGAGAGAGAGAGAGAGAGAGAGATGTAAAAGCTTATTGGTTCTGTGTTTTAGCCAAAACACATATTATTCCTTAACTTAGCGTTTCAATACCGCGATAGAAAAAACTGTGTTTTCTAAACGCAATTACATTTTTAAACGTTGGAATTTCTAATTTTTTCTCAAAACGCAAAAAATTTTAAAATGTTGTTGGGAAAAAAACTGGATTTTAAAATAGTATCCCAAACGCTTTTATTAAGAAAAAACTGTGTTTTAAAAATCAATATTTTAAATAATCAGCGTTTTAAAAAAGTTTTGTTTTGAAAACGCTACATCTAACGAGCTTTAAGCCGAGAATACGCCATGCCACTTTCAAATTTGTAACTTTCTACGAGTAAAAATAGAAAGAAAAATAATTTAATGAATAGAGAGAATACGTACGTACGATTATTGAACTTTTGAAGCCGAAAGTTTTTTTTTTTTTTATGTTTTTTTTAGATATAGTAATATATATGTTTCGGTATAATTATTGACCATTTGTTCTTTTGAGTCTACAGCCTGATATAGAGTTAGGCAAATATTGAATCTCTAAAAAACATATTTAAAACGGTACAAGACAATGAAGACCATATATAAGAGACGTGTATAAGCTTATAAAATGTTGTAGTAGTATAAGATGACAATTTGACCATCATGTTGTTCGATTGATTGTTGTGATTTGTGAAGCATTCTTGTTCACAATTCCTTCCTACCTTAGATAGGTTGTACGGCCCTTATGAGTCATGCCAGTGGCGCATCACATCGTTCAAATTTCTGTTTTATCAACTTTTAAAGACAATGGAGTAGTCGAGTGTTCAAGTCTTACTAAATACGATATTTTAGTACTTAAAAAAGGTCAGGTATTCAAGCCTCACTAGAAGCACTATTGTTGTTCAAACCTCACAAAA
Organism: Platycodon grandiflorus; assembly: GCA_016624345.1. Lineage (NCBI taxonomy): Eukaryota > Viridiplantae > Streptophyta > Magnoliopsida > Asterales > Campanulaceae > Platycodon > Platycodon grandiflorus. Next base: position 73,116,387 of record CM028361.1, read on the forward strand.
GGCTCATTTAGTACTGTTCATTTCTCTTAACAAAGAGGTTAAGTATTCAAACCCTACACCATAGCCACCCTGGTACTTCAATACTCTCAGCAGAGAGGTCGGATGTTCAAACAATTTATTCTAGACACAATAAATGCATCATATAATCTTATTTGTAACATTTCAAAATATTAAATAATAATAACAATGATTGGGGTAAGGTCTATGTATCGTCCAACTATTTTTTTTTTTTTTTAAAAAAAGGGAAGATGACAGGGTCTGACTAAAAATTCAACTCGAAATTTCAGCTTTCCTGTCGCACTACATGTCGAGAACCTAGGCATCTACTTGTATGCAAGAGAGGGAGAGCATTGGCAGATCTAGGTGGTTTTCCCATCCAGCCATATAGGGGTGGCAATTCGTGCCTTCGTATCGTGTTCGTGCCACATTATCGTATTTTCGTATTATCTATTTTATTTGATTATAAATATAATAATAATTGTTATTTTAATTAAATTTATAATTTTGTGCTTTCGTGTCGTGTTTTGTGTCGTGCCGTATCGTGTCGTGCTTTATCGTGTTTCTTGTCTCTGTAATTCGTGTTTATAATCGTGTCGTGCTGGTTCGTGCAATCGTGTCGTGCCTGCCATTGCCACTCCTACTGCCATAGCCCACGCTTAATTTGGAAATTGTAAAATTTATCCTCATATTTTATTAATGGAAAATGTAGCATATTGATTGGACACTCTCAAAATAAAATATTTAACAATTCCCAAATTCGTGGTAAATATGAATGTGTACAGTCTGTGAGAGAGGGGCTTGAATTTGAACATTAACATTTAACGTTGAAATACCATACCAATATCCGTGATTAGTGAATAACATTAACTATCTATCAATTAGGAACGTTTATTATTCATTAACTATCTACCAATCAGGAACGTTTTCGTGTACAAATTCGTATTGGAGAGAGAGAGAGAGAGAGCTAAATTGTAAAAATAGGAAACTCTTGTTTGGGTTTTGCCGAAATATTTAGGCAATGTGATGATAAAGTTGTTAATTAATGATGGAAGTATTGAATCGTACACTTTGTAGTGTGCTGCTGTTGGCTTATCTTCCTGCCGACGCCTTACACTGACTAGTCCATATTGAATAATGGGAGTAGAAGCCTAAGTACTAAGTTTATACGTATAGCTTTTGAAATTAGAATAACTAGTCGGAAAGGGTAATAAACGCTAATCAATCAACCTGTTAAAAATTAGAAAGTACACTACCTTCCCTTTTGAAATTCAATCAAGCTAAAGAATTCTCGAGGTTATAAAATTAGGGATATCTTATACTCTAATGGATCGTCTAGCGGTAGATCTGAGGCTTAATTTGTAAAGATCTTAAGTTAGATCCTTTCTCGTGTTCCTTTTAAAACAAAAACGAATAAAATTATTTAAACTCACACATGTACAAAAGACACAAATAGGAGATAAACTATATAGGGATATTATAAATAACTCTCTAAAATTATTCATTTGAATTGCTCACTTTATTAGTCATATAGTACCATATTAAAAAACTTGGTCCGAGGAATTCAATTCTTGGAAAGGGAAGTTACTTGGAATGAGGGGAATAGACGGCTAGTTGTTTAGTTTACCATCGATTATTAAATTAGAAACATTTTCCTTTTTTTTTTTTTTGAAAATGACAGATTTGCGGGGTAGAATAAATTTTGGTTATGGATTTGATTATTATTTTGGTATCGTTTTTCAAAATATTAGTTTTCAAGAACTTTGAGAGGGTATACATTCCTCATCGGAAACTCGGAACTACCAATTATGCAGTAGCTTAAGTGGTTCTAAGGGTTGTTCCTCAACGCTCACAAGGAACGAATTTGATTCCCAAAGTTATAGCTTTTAAACTGGAAACAACAAATTGAATAAGAAGCTATTTGATTAAATATCTTCTTTTGTTCGGAAATCAAATGTTTGTTTCGGTTCGGGAAGAAGAACCACATTTATTTTTCCAAACAATTTTTTTCTTTTATTTGGTTTTTGAAGGTATTTCTTAGCTTGAAAGACCGGCTCATCGCCGAGTAACGTAGGATCACAAAGGCGACTCAAAACTACTAATTCAGCTGTGACCCAAGTGATTCTGAGGGTGTGAGAGAGAGAGGAGCCCGAATTTGTACTCTAGCACTTAACGTTGGTATACAACATCAACACCCCTGATTGGTGAATATCACTAACTTTCTCTCCCTCACACAAACATACACACGTTCACATTCGTTAACCATCAACCAATCAGGGACAATTGGTGTTGTACACCAACGTTGAATGTTGGTGTACAAATGTGTGTGTGTGTGTGTGTGTGTGTGAGAGAGAGAGAGAGAGAGAGAGAGAGAGAGAGAGAGCTAAATTGTAAAAATAGGAAATTCTTGTTAATGATTGAAGTATTGAATCGTACACTTTGTTGTGTGCTGCTGTTGGCTTATCTTCCTGCCGACGCCTTACCCTAGTCTATGAAGAAGGGGAATTCATGATACATAATATTAGTAGAAGCTTAAGTACTAAGTTTATATTGCTTTTGAAATCGGAATAATTAGTCGAAAGTCGAAAGGGTAATATACGCTAATCAACGTCTAAAATTGGAAAGTATATTACCCTTTTAAGTCGTTCAACCCTTTTGAAATTTGACCAGGCCGGCTAAAGAATTTTCGAGGTTATAAATTAGACTATGTCTTGTACTCTAAAGGATCATCTTGTGGTAGATCCGAGGCTTTGTAAAACTTCGAGATCTTAAGTTCGATCATTTTTTCATGTTCTTTCTAAAGCAAAAAGCAAATAAAGTTATATAAATTTACACACACACACACAACAAACTCAAATAGAATATAAACCATAGAGAACTATCATGGGTGGATGCACCTTGAAGGGTGGGGGGCACGTGACCCATTGAAAAGATTTTTTTTTCCACCTTGTAAAACGACGTTGTTTATGTAGTAACCCTACTGAGTTCTTGTTTCATCCTTTATGGACATCGCACGACAACAAAAAAAAAGAAAAAAGAGAACTTACGGGTTACGGCAGCACTCAGCAGCAAGCCAGCAAGGAGAAGGAGCGAAGGAGGACTGGACTGGAGGAGATGACTCAGTCTCAGTCTCTAAGACGAGTACGATACGACGACGAGTCAATGGTGAAGGAGGAGACAAGAGTACGAAACGACGACGTGGACGAGTCAACGACAAGGCTGCCTTCTTCCTCCGCTCAAAAATCTCCCAATTTTCATAGATTTCGGTAACAAACACTCATTCTCTTCCCTCTTTATTTTATCCGAAATTAGGATTTTTATTTGGGGTTAAAATTAGGGCTTTTTATTTGGTGCGACATTTAGATGCATGTTTGATCTGTTCGAGTTCGCTACTTTGCTGCTGATCTGTTTTTGTTTTTAATAATGATGTGGAGTTTAGATGTATTCTTGGTCACTTGGTTTATATTGATTCAAGTATTGTCATCCAAAAAATTTGTGACTCCACTGAAAAAAATTTCTGGATCCGTCACCGAAAATTATTCGTTTGAATTGCTCATTTGATTAGTCATATACCATCTTAACAAACTTGGTCTGAGGAGTTCAATTGTTAGAAAGAAATTGACTTGGAAAATGAGGAATCTAGACGGTTTGTTGTTTATTTTGCCATTGCTTATTAGATTAGAAACGTTTTCCTCTTTATTTCTTTTTGAAAATGACAGTTTTATTAGGAGGAAGAATAAATTTTGGTTAAGGATTTGAATATTATTTTGTTATCCTTTTTCAAAATATTCCATTCGTTCAAAGTAAAGAGTCCACTTTTGACTCTTTTGGGTCAACTTAATTAAAATTTGATCGATAATTTACAAAGATGTATTTGTTTTTACAATGTTATAAAGTTGTAATTTATAGTATTTTTAATTAATGAAATTTTATTTCCTAGAATATAAGTAAGCTATCTAAAATTTTGATTCGATTTAGTCACATATTGATTTTTAAAATGAAAAATGAACTCTTTGTCTATAAATGGATGGAATATCAATTTCCATGAACTTTGAGAGGGTAAACACCTCGTCGGAAACTCGGAACTACCAATTGGACAGTGGTTCTAAGGGTTGTTCCTTAAGGCTCACAAGGAACGAATTTGATTCCCAAAATTATACTTTCGAACCGGAAACAACAAATTGAATAAAAAGCTATTTGATTAAGGAAATATCTTCTTTTGTTCTGAAATCAAATGTTTGGATTATACATAAAGCTATTTGATTAAGGAAATATCTTCTTATAAAAGTGTTTGGATATCACTTCAAAACGTTGTTTTTTTTTTCCTAGCAGCGTTTTAGAAAAAAGTTGAGAATTTCAGAGTTTTAAAAATTAGTTTCGTTTTGAAAACGCGTCTTTTTTTGCCACAGCATTAAAACACATTTTTTGCAAATAAACTGCGTTTTATTCTAAACAGACGACCAAACGGGCTCGAAGAGCCACATTTTTCCGAACAATTTTTTTCTTTTATTTGATTTCTGAAGGTACGTATCTCTAGGTTTGAAAGACCGAACTAATCGCCGAGTAACGTAGGATCACAAAGGCGACTCGAAACTACTAATTGACTGTGACCCAAGTGATTCTGAGGGTTGTCCCTCAACGCTCACAACAAAGAATTAGGTTTGATTCCCAAAATTGTAGCTTTCGAACTGGAAAAAAAAAGTTCAATAAGAAGCTAAAATATCTTCTCTTCTTCCGAAATCGATTGTTCGATTCGGTCCGGGAGGAAGAGCCATAATTTTTCCAACAATTTTTTTTTTCTATGGTATCCCCAAGTTTGAAAACTCGAGACTTATTCCTCAAATCAAAAGTGTCGTCTTGGCTTTGATTTTAAATAAATGCAATTAATCCCCAAGGCGGGTAGAACTATAAGGGCAATAAAGCTCTCCCTATAAGGTTCTAACTTATAGCTGCATTCTCCGTAGCTCGAAGCCAAGTCAAATAGTTAAGTTAAAATAACCTCTTACTAGTTGATATACGTGCTCGATGGTTCCCCAACAAATTCTTTATATAATCAAATATTCGACTTTAGTAGTTTATTATCCTCCAGGGAATCTTACTATAATTAGTATTTTTATTATGCTAATTACGAGTAATTAATACTTATGTTTAATTCCTCTATTATTATTCCATGCATTAATTATGGGTGATTAGATTCATTCAGTCCACTTACATTGCATTGTAAGATATTATGAGATTTAATCTGATTTCCTGAAAGCTTAGTCGATAAAATAATAATGACTGTAACCTAGTTAGGCATAAACCTGCCAATTAAGCAGCTTTCTCTTAAACAAATTAATACGACTGAGCCAAGTCAGAAGTCACCAATAACATATATAGCCATGAATTGACACTCACCTAATTTCATCCATCCTACCAAACAATACCATAGAGTCCCATATTTAACTTGCATATATGAAATACCTCACTGCGTTGATCTGATGATACACTTTCAACGAGTAATTTTCACAAAAGTAACAGCTTTGGCGGCTCGAGTTTTCACGCAAAACGATGAGAGAAAAGAGGAGCAACTGTCTTATGAGGAATACCTAAGTACACGCTCTGGTTACAAACCAAACCCTAAAAGGAAAAGAAATTAAAACACCAAATAACAAAAGTTGAAAAATAATGAAACTTAGCAGAAAGTAATAAAAAAAAAAAAGATATCAGGGGGCACCGAACGAGATCAGATGGCCAAATGAGGGCAGGCCTGTAGCTACAAGCAATGGGTCATTTAGAATTGGTTGTTCCGAATCAACCGTACGACTTTCGTTGCGATGCCGACAAAATTTCACAATTCTAAAATCACGCTTGCACCTCTTGCGCAAGGTCTAGAACTTCTACGAACTCGTCAAATTTTGCTAGAACTTATGATTTCCACTAGGGCCTTTGTTTCGCGGATGCCTCCTCTATTTCAAAAATGTGTTTCATCTTCTATTCCAATCGTTGGATCTTCGCCACGTGTGCATCAAAAAGTGTTTGTTTCGAAAGTTTGCGTCCCTCTTTCCAATATTGTTACTCTTATTCTTGGAATCACCCTCTTTGCTAGAAAGACATTCGTTACCTGTTCTACATCATATTAAGAGAGAGAAACTTTAATGGATAGCTAAATTGGTTAGGAAGCTTTAAGGAATACATTTAATTTTTGGTTCGAGTGTTTCGGGGGGTCATGAATTTTATAGGTTCGACGTGGTTGAACTGTCTTTGAGCAGCAAGAATAAAATAAAATAAAATGAAACATTCAAAGTGCACGCAAGCTGACTTAAAAGATCACCTAATCGTTTGAGAGAGAGAGTTTTATCATTGTATCATATTTTATAATAATTTTTGTTCTTATTTTTAATCTATTTTCCTCCTACCATCTTGCTAAGTGTGAAAATGAAATGCTGCTTTTTGAAGGATTGATTAAGTTGCTTATGTAAAAGAGTGAAGATAATACTTTCTTCATCTCCAAAAAATAATTCCTTTATTTTTTAGTTTATTACAACAATATATAGTTTTATTTTTTAAAATAAAATAATTTAAATATAATTTAAAAAATATATAAATAAGTAAAATTACGATTTCAACAAATTTGACTTCTCAAATAAGACTATTTTTTTTTTTAACGGAGGGTAATTTGTCTACTTGTCCCTATAACATTCATAGACATTTCACAATTTCTTTCGTTCATTAATAGTAACAAAAACCTTGCAAAATCTAATGAATCTTAGCACAACTTCATACGGCGCAGGTCAATGGTTAACATAAGTTTTTCCTAGTAAAACCCTTGACTACGTGACGCCCGAAAAATATCCTTGTGCGTCATGCATGCATCACTTCCACTCCCCCCTCCAATCTTCTTAGGGCAAACTACACAAATGGTCCCTGTACTTTTCAGATTTTTTGGAATTGGTCCTTAAACTAATTTTCGCAAAAATTTTATCCCTGTACTAAACTTGTAAAACGCAATTAGTCCTTCTGTTTAAGTCCGTTAATTTTTTTTTTTCCGTTAAGTCCGTTCATGTGCTTTGAGCGTGCTTTTGATCAGGGGTATAATTGTTCATGCCTTTTTTTTCTTTTGAATAGACAAAAATACTCATAGTATCTTTATTTGTTAACACTTAATACGAGGACATTGATGTAATTAGATAAATTATATATTTTACACCCCTTTCTTCTTCCTTCCCAATTTTCACCCGTTTCCACCATGGCTGCCACCACCTCCTCCATCTGCACACCACCAATTTCCAAAACCACCTCCAAACCCACCACCAACTCCCCCTCCAAAGCCAGCCCCGATACCCAACCCATCACCATCTTCGTCAAACCCTCCTCTGTCACTATTCAATTTTTCGGCCACTATTCCTTTTTCTAGCCATTATTCCGGCAGCCCCAAACTACTGTAATTCTGACAACACGAACCACCACAATGTCTCTCACAACTGTGCCACAAGCACCAACTTCGTTCTCAAACGCCGAAGTTCATCACTCCGAAATACCACCAAACTGAAATCCCTCTCACACACACACATACCTCACACAGTAGCACACACACAGTAGTATATAGTGAGAATGCCACCACCCCCATCATGAATTCAAACCCTACACCCCTTGCAAAAGACCTAACAAATCGAAAATTCTGCAAATTGTATCAACTCGTCACTCCTTTGATTCCTCCAATTCCTTAATTTCTCCTCCAATTTGAAGATCAACAGCAAAAACTTGTTAATTCTTCAACGTTAAATTTTCCAACTTCGGTTTCGATATGTCAAACGTTGTCTGTGGTTGTCTCTTGCTCCTCCATCGACTAACTCGCAGATTTAGAGTTCGCAATTGCTGTTATGAATCGATCCTAGATCTTGGTCCTTCACCCATTTCATCGTCTGCAACTATAAATTAACAATCAGTCTCAAGCCAGCACGAGTGGACCGTAGTGAGGGGAGGAGAGGGTGGAGGAAAAGATGGTGGAGGTGGGGAAATCGAAGTAGAAAGTGAGGGAGATGTGGGTTGTTAGTGGGTGGGTTGAGTCAGTGTATGAATGAGGGAGATATGGGTTGTTAGTAGGTGGGTTAATGTTCTACTACAGATGAAAAAGAAAGAGAAACAGAAACAGAGAAAGGGAATGGGAATGGGAATGAGCCGATAGTGAGGTTAGACAGGTGACGATTTTGCTGGTTTTGCTGGAGCGGCATTGTTGGTGGGTGGTGATGGAGGGGAGATGAGAGAGAAAGAATGGGTTAATATTTGGGGTGGGTTTAATTTAGGGCAAATTACACAAAAGGTCCCTGACTTTTTTTTTAACTAAGATTGACTAATTTACCCTTGGGCTAAATCACGTGAAACGCACGTAATCCTACTTAACCGCAAAAAATAGACGGCAATGGATGAAGGACCAATTGCGTCAAGAAATTGGGTTCAGGGACCGCTAGCGTAAGAGTAGGACCAATTTCAAAAAAGTTGAGAACTACATGGACTATTTGTGTAATTTGCCCATCTTATTTAACACACCAAAATATACTCCTATTTCCTAAGAGAGTATTAAATTACCTAGTCATCAACTGGACTCTTTTTATTAGAGGTTAAACTTTTGATAAAAATTTAGAAACATCATTTTATGTGTATTTTTTAAAGTTTTTAAAAGACAAATTTTTTTGTTTCGATTTATCGTATATTAATGAACTAAATTGTGAGAAGGTGAGACTTCATCTTATAAATTATGATCTAACACATGAAACATACTCTAAATTTTTTTCAGTGAAACCCTTGACGTGACGCCCAAAAAATATCTTTGTGCGTCATGCATGCATCACTTATTAAATTACCACGTGATCAATTGGAGTAGAAACTAATAAAAATATATATAAAAGTGACAATCATGATGCTTACTCCCTTCGTCGCTAAATTATTGTCTTTTTTTTTATTCATCTTTAAATAATTATTTTTTTAAAAAACTTTCATTTTTAAAACATTACTTTTATCATTTTATTCTTACTTTTTTTTTTCCTACTTTAATTATGGGCCATATACACATGGACATTAAAAAAAACTATACACTATACTAATATTAATAATCAAGTCAATTGAGTTTTCTTAATTCGTGTGCCGGGTCAACCGAGACAATAATTTAGAGACGGAGGAAGTATTTTTTTTAGAGGTTAAACTTTTGGCAAAAATTAAAAAAATATTATTTTACGTGTATTTTTTATAAGACGAATTTTTTTGTCTCGACTCATCATGCATTGGTTGACTGAGTTGTGAGAGAGTGAGGCTCTGTCTTACGAATTAGGATTCGTAAAACGATCTCACAGAAGACCTATTCTAAGCTTTTTAAAAAAATTAGGCGTTCATATTTTGAAAAAAAAAATTTGTCAATGTAATCAGCTTGGTGGCTTTACATTAATTTTGGATTATCGGATCAACTCATGACGTGGTGGTATAGAACTATACGAGTGGTAAAAGCTCTTCTTACCAAGTTGTAATATAACTGCATTAATATGGCTCGAATTTGAGACATATGGTTAAACGTAATCAGTCCTCTTACTTACGAGCTGATTTACATTAATTGGTGGTGATATTGGACATCTGCACGCAGGGTGGTTGAAGTTTTGCAATTTAACATACTTCTTCAATTTTACATAAAGAATATATATGGTCGTAAATATAGAATATGAACGTTTTAAGAGAAACAATGTCAGTACAAAACGGCGACTATCTTTCATAGTTAATTCCCTATGTTTCGACCAAATAATCTTAGCTTGAGATCGGAGATATTCATGCATAAATTGAATAAAGTCAGGTCTCTAAGATTGTCATCTATAAGTGATCTTTTCCTTTCTTCCAAAATGATTATAATAATAATAATAATAATAATAATAATAATTATTATTATTATTATTATTATTATTATTATTATTATTATTATTATTATATTAGTATTAGTATTAGTATTAGTATTATTAGTATTATTATTATTATTAGTATAAGTTGTAGTAGTAGGAGAATTTGACCATTGAGATAAAAGTAAATTACATAATAATCCCTATAATATTATTACCCACTTTTTGACTCAGTTAATAAATCAACCCAAGGATACTCGTACCCCTCTATGTTATGATTTTTCACAATTACCCCTCCGTTAACTTTGTTGTAATGAAAAGGTGTAATACACATCGTTACTATTTTTAAAGATATTTAATATGATTATTATACTTAGAAGCCGTTTGATAGCCGGATTAAGGCTGGATTGGATTAATAAACCGAATTTTCAGAGGTTTGGTACGCGATAGACGATCGAGACTAATAGCACGTGTTATCTGGATAAAATTTTATCCTCTCACTAATAATATCAAGGGGAAGGGTGGTATTATTAGCGTCTTTACTAAAAAAAATATGCGACTAATATTTTTAATCTCAAAACTACCCTCAATATATAAGTGAGGATTAATAACAAGGATGCTATTAACACCGGAATTAATAATAATGTTTAGGGATAATGACTTTTCAAGTCCCTCGACTATGGCCGATTCCACCATTAGTCCTTCAACAAAATTTTGTGCAGTTTTCGTCCCTACCACTTCAAATTTTCACCCCAGAAGTCCTTTTGATGGATGTCGTTAGTGATTTGCTGTTAAGTTGCCAATGTGCCTCCCTCATGCATTTGACCAAGGGCAAAAATGAAATTTTCGTTATCATCTTCTTCCTCATCTTCAAACCCTAATCCCAAAATTCCATCAACGGTCAAAATTGATTTTGAAATTCCAAAGCTTCAAACCTAATAAACCCAAATCGATTTTGATTTTGAAATTCCAAAGCTTCAAAATCGATTGCATATAAACATACACATAAACACACACACACACACACATACACACACACACATGCGTGCGCGCGCGCACACATATACAGATGCATATGAATGTTTACATGAGGATGAATATCAGTTCTAGTAATTTTCTCAAGAAACAAATAGAGAAGGTAAAGAGAGATGATTACCGAGAGTTTCATAAGGAGATTTCTCGTCAGTCCAATTAGCTGCCCTAACCTTAGTCTTCCTCTGTTGATTCAGACGAACTCAAGGCACAACTTTAGGTAAATAGAAAGCATCAAACCAAGGTGAAAACACAGAAGGATAAGAAAATTGAGACTTGGAATTAGGGCCTCGAATTAAAACCCTAATAATGGATCGAGACCTTGCTAAAACTTGGTCTCTGCAACAACTCGTGATCGACGAGAACACCGTGTGAGGTCTATAAAATTGCTCTCAAATTGTTCATTTTTTGCCCTACCTTCCCCTTTCACCTTTTTTGAACTCAATCCGAATTGAAATTTGATTTAATAGGGAACAATCATATTTGCGTGTGTGTTTGTGTGTGTGATTGGGACGGAGGGTGTGAATAAATAAGATGAAATTCCAAAGCTTCATGCTAAATTTCAAAATCAAAATTGATTTTGAAGCTTTGGAATTTAATTTTAAAATCAAAATTGATTTCGGTTTACTGGGTTTGAAGCTTTGGAATTTCAGAATCGATTTTGACTGTTGATGGAATTTTGAGATTGGGGTTTGAAGATGAGGAAGAAGATGATAAGGGACATTTCATTTTTGCCCTTGGTCAAACGCATGTAAGAGGCACATGGGAAACTTAACAGAAAATCATTAACAACATCCATCAAAAGGACTTTCAGCGTGAAAATTTGAAGTAGTAAGGACGAAAACTACACAAAATTGTGTTGACGGACTAATAGTGGAATCGGCTATAGTTGAGGGACTTGTAAAGTCATTATCCTTAATGTTTATCCTTGCCCAGCTACCAAGCAAGACCTTAATGCTTTTGTTGTGTTAGTAAGCCCAATACTGTTAACTTTTGGATGAAAAATAGATGAAATGGCAAAATGATAGATATTCCCTTTGTGTAGTTGAGTTGCAAGTGAGTTCCTCCCCTTCATTGATCTCCATTTCAAATAAACAAGGTAGACACAACTTTAAGATGGGGAAGGGTTGCCAATAATTGTGCCCAATGATCGAGGCAGCGAGAGAGACAGACAGAAGACATGCCACTAGTCTTTACATTTCCTCGTGTTCACTGCAATGGTCCCTCAATGTTATTAGGGATATCCCCTATATAATACTTGTAATAGTGTTCGAGAAGATTTCTTTCATCTATGATTCAACCATGGGAGGAGTCTTAAAGAGACAATAGAGGTTGTTGGATCCTTGGCTACTAATGGAATGTGGGAAGATACATGCTAGATAACAATAGCGAAGTCTTACTTCTCTTAACAGAGAGGTTGGGTGTTCAAATCTCACCAGAGACACCCTAAAACTTAAAAAGTCGAATGTTCAAGCCTCACCGGAAACACCGTTATTGTTCAAGCCTCATCAAAGACCCATTCAGTACTGCTCACTTCTCTTAATGGATAGGTCGAGTGTTCAAGCCCTACAGCAAAGCCACCCTGATACTTCACTACTCTCAACAGAGAGTTCGGGTATTCAAAGCCTCACCAGAGGCACAATTTGTTTTAGTCACACCAAAAGGTATCATATAGTCTTAATTGTAGCCTTTCAAGGCCTTAAATAATAATAATAATAATAATAATAATAATAATAATAATAATAATAATAATAATAATAATAATAATAATAAGGGTTGGGGTAAGGTCTATGTCTCATCCAAACTTTAATTAAAAAATAAAAGTCTTAAGGGTAATCATAGTCATTTTTCTACTCTCAAGGCACGGGGCTACTCAAATGTGATGGAGATTAAGGAGGCCAAGTGAAAACCCTATGGTTAGGGGGGCTTTATGGACACTTACCATTGCTCAAAGATTGCATGTACACCGGAGCAATTAACTAGGACCACTTTTGATGAGTATTTGAGATGGTTGCATATATAAGAGGGAAAGACTATTCTTTTTTCTTTATTTTTTTTAAATTACTCTCTTTGTTCCTAAATAACTTTTCTGTTCCGTTGTCTTTAAGGGGTGGCCCAGTGGTAGAGCTGGGGCTTTACAGAGTGTGAGGTCTCAGGTTCAATCCCTTCCCACGTCCCCTTAGGACATCAAAAAAATAATAATAATAACTTTTCTATTTTCTTTTTTCGTTCATTTCAAAATAAATATTCAGTTTCAAACTTTTCTTTTTAAAGAAACTTTTTTACTATTTTAATTTTAATTTTTTTTGTTACTTTTATGATGAAATGATTTAAAGTAAAATACATTATATACCAACAATATTTATAATAAAGACAATAAAATTTTCTTTTATCACTGTGTCGAGTCAAACATAACATTTGTTGAATAATGGAGAGAGTATTATTTAATTGAAAGATGAGGGAGAAGAGAGCATGAAATTGCTGACCTTAGTTATGTCAACATGGTCTTGGTTGTTATTGGAAGTCCTTGTCAGTACAGGAGAGGGCAGGTTTTTTGTTAGGTGTGTATACCAAAAAAAGAATCATTCAGATGTTAACACATTAGTATATAATAATTTAATCAATAGCATATTAAATTAAATTAAAACAAAACAAACCCTTTGAATTTTTACTAATTAAAGCATGCAAAAACCCAAAAGTACCTTTCTATGCATAATAATGCCACACAAAAGAGGTATCAATATATGTGAATTGATTTTCCTAGTAGAGGAGGTAGTCCCCAAGACTCATTCAAAGAATTCATCACTTTTGTGACTAAGGCAAGTAGACTAGTGACTAGTGACTAGCTAGATTGACCATTTTGCTATTCAATTTTTTTTTTTGTCTAAGGCTAAGGTTTTCAAACTATTTTTACAATAATTATTAATTAAGAAGTCAAGTTTTTTCCATCTTGTTTATCATCTTTAATTAAAAATGCACAACACATTATAATTTTTGTACTATGTTACTTCTTCTTTTTCCTATCATGACCAACCACTACACAACCCTCCCCCCCACCCCCCTAGCTTTTAAAAATATAACTCCTCCCTCTCAAATTAAGTGTTACTCCTTCCATTTCTGAGAAAAAATGTTATGTTTGATTCATCACGTAGATTGAATTTTTTTTTTAATTATATCTTAAATATTGGTATGCTATGTATTTTCCGTTAATTAAAGCTCATGTCCAAATGAGACTTTTTATTAAAATAGCAATGAAAGTAAGTGTAATATAATAAAATTAACTCTCTAAAAAGAAAACATTAAAAATTGAACGCTTTTTTAAACGGATAAGGAAAGGTTTATTCAGTTTTAGAAACTAATGAAGTATTTTTTAGATTTTTTATCCCAAAACTGAGTGTTTCTTAATTAGTTGTATGGAGGCACTAAACTTACATTTGCTATCTATTATGCCTCAATTGACACTAGTAATACTCTAGTATGAACACTAAGGTTGTTTAACTATTTAATGTCAAGTTTTAAAATTAAAATTGATTTAACAATTTAAACTTTATAAAATTGAAATTATTATTTAAAATTCTAATTTTAAACTCTGTAATTAAACATTCAAACATAGCACAAGTGCATTTTGATAAACAGCTATAATCAGACTAATACATTTAAAAATTATCATTCACTATAATTTAATTTGATAGAATAATTCTTGAATACCTAGTGCAAGATAGGGAATCTTAGGTAGGTCTAAGAGATATAGGAGAGACTCATGATTGTAGCTGACTAATTAATTTAGCCTATAGTTTTTGTGCTTCAAAATTTGCCAACAAAATATGTAAACTTCAGTTGTGATAGCCCTACCATGTGAATTTTCTGTTCATCTCAAAAGTCAACAATGACAAAACAATTTTGTAATAAAGGCGCTAAACGCAGCCTCTTGACAAAATTACTAATTTACTTTTGTCTATTAATTTTTTTTTATAAAAATATACATTATAACTGATAAGGGTAAGTTAATAATTTTACCAAGGAACTACGTTTAGAGCCTATGTTTTATAAAATGTGATGAATTATCATTTTTCTTTCTGACAAAATATTTTGATTCTGTTTCGATAATTGGTTTACAAATAGTTTATTTTGTAGTTCGTAATTTTTTATTTTTGGTTTTATAATGAGAGATACGGAGAAAAAAATATGGAACTAGTGAAAGAGAGAATAAAGATTGAAAAAAAAAAAAACCATGAATCGTAAACTAAAATAAAAAAAACTATCTGGGCGAACAATGCCTTCATGTGATCGATGAACGACGTCGTGCCCAACGCTGCACACTCGGGATGGCTTGGCAGTTTGAGTGACCGACGGGGCACTCGTGCTTGGGAGGTCGCTTGTGACGTGGGGGGACGTAGCAGTTGACCGTAATGTTAGGGAATCTGGAGACGTCAGCTGGGCCTTAGAAAAAGTAATATTTTCTATTTAACAACTTGCCCACCCTCCCACACTCGAAACGGCTCAGTCGGAGGATTTTTATTTATTTATTTTCACTATTTGGTGTGATGGTTCAAATATTACAAGTAACAATAAGACACCTGGACTTTTGTTAATTTTCTAATTTATTTTGCTTATGAACATTTTTTTTTTATTATTTAAAAGAAAAGTGTACGCCAAGAAAAAGTATTAACAAATGAACTACCTAGCTATGTGCTTCTCTCTAATTAAACTTTATCTGATAAAACTGAAGTATGAAAATGGGGAGACGAAGACCCCCATCATTAGACTCTTGTTTTTGTGGTCATAAGCTTGAAAACCACTAGATGACAGAGAGTCGAATCGAGTTGAGTTTAAATGTCGTCTCTAAAAGAGGAACGTGGAACACAAAATCAAAATCCAAAGTAAAATTAGAATAATTAGTGGTTTGATGGTAATACGAGAAGAGATACCAATGAGAGAGAATACCACTAACCACGACTCGAGGGATAACGAGTCATTAAATTGTTGGTTCCGAATTCGAACTTCTCGAGTTGGTCGTATAGGTAGAGTTGATCCAAGTTTACGCACCCGATATACGTTCTCCATGTTTTGCTTCCACACTACTTTTCATTAATCTTTACCACTTTTGCTTCCATTAATTCTTTATCAAAAAAGTAGTCTAGCTGAAACATCAAAGTGGTCAAAAATTAGGTTTAGAAGTTAACCAAGAACTAGGTTAATTATTCATTATTGTGAACATAAAATTAAGTTACCACAACTGTGCACAATCTGCGTCGCTAACATCGTTCTCTATTCTCAAAAGAATAACTCTCTTTAATTTAATTTGAATTTATTTCATTATTATTTATTCTATTTTTAATTAAATAAAATCTCAAAAGTCAACATACTCCAATCATTCCTTACCATCTTCTCCACTAGGAATGTTCCAATAAACCAATAGAGTTGTTTTATAAAAAATTCAAAATTGTGTCCTTATATTGAAACGAATTATGCAGAACAATATAATTTATTAACAGAATTAGTTTACAATAAGTTTCAAAGTGCTTTACTGTACGATCTATCGATGCATCAGTAATTGTACTATACAACACTATTTGTTAATGAATCATGTTGCTCTAGCATTTTCCTATTTAAATTAGAGAAAATCTTATTAATTAAAAACTAAAGCTAAAAAAAAGAGAGCAAAACATATATAACATCTAGATGTTGTCTCCTTGTCCTATGTTTTAAGCAAATTAGTGAGCTTCACATGTGAAAGGTCTTGGTTTTGATTAGATTCTCTCTCTCTCTCTCTCTCTCTCTCTCTCTCTCTCTCTCCCAATATATTTGACCAATTCCATCATCTGCAACATTCCTTTTCACTAATTAATTAATTAAATTTTAAAATCATTGTTATATGCTCGAATATGGAAATTTAGGGCATATGACCGAGTCAATCTGTTTCTTTTTTCTTTTATTACTCCCTCCGTTCTTAAATTATTGTCTGGGTTGACCCGGCACACGGATTAAGAAAACTCAATTGATTTGATTATTAATATTGGAATAGTATTGAAAAAGTGTGTTGTTTCCTTTAATGCCCATGTGTATGTGGCCCATAATTAAAGTAGGAAGAAAAAGTAAGGGTAAAATAGTAAAAGTGATGTTCTAAAAAGGAAAGTTTCAAACAAGACAATTATTTTGGGACGGACGAAAAAGGAAAGAAAGACAATAATTTAGGGACGGAGGGAGTATTAGTTTTTTGTTTTCCTAGATAGTCTCGAGTCCAAAAACTCGAGACTAATTCAGAAGGTACAATCGGGCGATAATAGCGAAAACCTCTCACAAGTACAAGAGTTCAAAATCGAAACCTATTTTAAGCGACCAAAGCCTTTTCCACTCAAGTTAACACAACTTTTACTCTGTGTTAAGAAAAAAAAAAAATCTCATTTGATAAGTTAAACGTTTTAAGATTGTACTTTTACTTACTTATATCTTCTTTAAATTATACTCTCTCCGTTCCTAAATAATTGTTCTTTTTTACTAGGCACACGGATTAAGAAAAATTAATCGATTTCAATATAAATATTGATATAATATGTACTTTTCTTTAAAGCCTTTGTGTACGTGGTCATAACTAAAGCAAGAAGAAAAAGTAAGGGTAAAATGATTAAGTCTTTTCCTAAAAAAGAAAATTTAGAAACAAGACAATCTTTTAAAAAAAAAAAGTAAGATAATTATTTAAAAACGAAGAGAGTACTAAAATTATAGGAGTACCTCTTTTTAAAAATGAGATTTATTTTTTTTTGGAATAAATAAAAAAATGATATACTCCATTATTTTTGGATGGAGGGAGGGAGGGAGGGAGTATATGATATATATATCTAACACCATTAAAATAATAATCAGGTAAAAGGTCTTTTCTCTTCCATAATGGACTTCTCTTTCGATTGATACTTCATTAGTAATTTATTATTCTTTCCTACTATATATATTTTTGTAGTGATGTCACTCTGTTGTCTTGCTCATTCAGTCAAGGTCACTAAAGACTTTTTACTTCATCAACTTCTAGAGGATATCCATGCTATGATCAGGGAGAGGAGATTTTCTCGACACCTCCCGTTTGAGTTTTTGTGGGGGATTATGTTTATGAAAACTTTATTTAATGGTTCAATTTATAGGATCAATAGTCGGGAATATATATATATATATATATATATATATATATATATATAGAGAGAGAGAGAGAGAGAGAGAGAGAGTTTTAATGGTTACTTCATTAGAATCAATAGTGGTTTTCCGTTTATCCTGATAACTCAAACCTACGAGTTATTGGTTATAGGTAAAGCGTCTTACCATCTAAGCTACGCTCACTTGTCATAATTATTATCCTCTTTGTAAATATATATATATATATATATTTAATAGTTAGTTGAAAAATACAATTAATACAAATAGGTGAGTCATTTAATGCAATTAATCACAACGTTTGATTTTTAATTTGGTTGATATAAGAGTAACAATTGGTAGTTAGAGGGATAGAGTAACCATTGAATACTCGTGAAAAATGCAATTAATGCAAGTAGGTGAGTCATTTAATGCAATTAATCACAACGTTTAATTTTTAATTTGGTTGATATAAGAGTAACAATTGGTAGTTAGAGGGATAGAGTAACCATTGAATACTCCACAATATATATATATATATATATATATATATATATATGTTTCTAAAAAATGTATCAAAAAGCTCAACTCTGTTAGTCTTTTATCTAAATTTTAACAGAAAAGTTTACGAGAATTCCAACTACACCCCCGTGGTTTAGATTGATCTCGACGCCCACCCCAGTTGTTAAGTTTAAAATGCATTTATCTTTATATACTTTTTCGACAAAAAATTAGTTAATTAAATTTAGTTGAAGGAAACAAATTTTGGTGGATAAAAAATGACTTCGAAATAAATAAAAAATATTAGGGTGATTCATTTTTTACCCTCCCCAAGTTGTACAAACTCTCTTTTATAGTCAAGAAGTTAATATTTGATTGCATTCTAACCCTTTTTCTAAGCTTTCCTGTTTATTCTTAGACACAAGTTTAGCCTAAATGTCCAATTTAATAGGGAGAGACGTACAGAAAGTTGGATTGTTTGAAACCCTTATAGTATGTCAGTTAAAATGAAAAAAAGTAAAAATATACTCCCTCCATTCCCAAAAAGTGTCCCCAACAAATAGATTAAAGAAAAATAATTGACTTTATTATAAATATTAGGATAGTGTATGGGTTAGGACCTTAGTTTTAGTAAGTTTTGATGTTGCAAAATTACATTAGAATAATTTTTCTTAAGCCAGTTTTAATAGACTTGAATATACAAGAGTTATTGTCAAAGAAACAGCAAACAGCTAAGAAAAAGCTGAAACAACTAAGGATGAAGAACAACCAACTATGAAGAACAAAACAGCTAACAGCTAACAGCTAACAAGCTTAGCAAAACATCAAGGATGGAAGAGCAATCTTTATCTCAGGAACGTAGCATGGATTGACAATCACTACATGTTTTGCTACTGAGACAAATCCTAAAAGAATGTTCTAAAACCTAAAAGAATATTATTGCAAGTTATCTGCAAGTTGAGTGTCACATATACTACACTAATTGCTGGACAATGATAATCTAGCCGTTGCTCAACGACTAGATTATAACGGAAATTTATTAAATAACGTCTATATAAAGAAAAGTTCTCCAATGGACTGTGTGTGAATGATTTTAGAAAGATAGCTTACATATAGAATGATCAACAAACGAGAGCATGATACAGAGACAAGAAAGATTATTCAAAGAACTTCTGCAAATATAACAGTTATCATCGTTCAGTTAGAGAACAAACTGAAATATTTATATATCTTAGTTTTTTAAGCATTTGTCATACCACAAGATCCAGATCACTCATCAACAAAACTGTCAGATCAAACAATGCAGCAACTTAACTATTTCATCAAACAGTTACACAACAAACAGTAGTTACATAGTGACATCAAGCCTACAACAACAGCTTCATTCGACTACTTAAGAGTTTTTCTATAAAGAAGCAAACCCCCTTTTGTGTACCTTATGTACTGTGTAAGATTCTAGTTGGAGAGCCAATTAGTTGAGAATGAATTGAAATCTTTCCTTCGACCTCAATAATCGGTGTAATTGGAAGAATTATAGTGGACTATTTCCTCACGAGATCCAGAGGGTTGTGAGGGGTGGATGTAGAATAGCTGGATCCGAACCACCTTAAAAATCATTTTGTCAGTTTCTCTAACTCTTACTCTTTACTTATCGCTTACTGTTATATTGAATGCTTGTTTGTACTTGAGCTAAACTGTTTCTATATTTCGTCGTTCAAACAAACATCAAACGTTATATCTTGCTACAATCAATTATCACAACATAACACACACATAAGATACGATCATAACTTGTCTTAGGATCATTGATTAATCTTAATTTTGTTGTGCACAACTCTGTTTTATTAACTTAATTGTTTTGACAAACCTTAGTTGTTTTGTTATTCTATTGCCAACAGTTATTCTTTAATCAAGAGTTGATCAATCTCATGTGATCACATCGAAGTGTATTTTTATCATACAAATTTGTCTGTCAAGAAGGCATTGATTGTTCTTACAAGGATAAATCCTATAAATCAAGAAACTGCATTCTTTCAAATGTTAAACTGCTTATAAGAAGTGATAAATTGATCCCACAATTAGTATTAGAGCTTAATAACAGTTAAGAGATACCTATGGGATATAAGCGTTTAAAAGCCACCCCCGACCTTTCAATTGACATCAAAGCTTAGGTGTTTTGTACCAAAAAGTGTTATTGTAGTATTATAGAGGAATCGATTCTCTCATTATGTTTCTCAAAAGTACACGTGATAGTGGAGCCTATAAATTAAATGGAAATCAAATTAAGGGTAAAATAGTAAAAATATTTTTCTAAAACAAAAAGTTTAGAAACTGAACACTTTTTATTTTTTTTAAACGAATTAAAAATGAAAACAAGACTCTTCAAAGAACGAAGGGAGTATTTGTCATGAAAAAATAATCATTCACACTTTTCACCTAGCACTTGTGTAAAACTTTGTACACAAATCTCGGCCTTGGCCTAAACACATTTGAACTTCCGATTCCCCCCAGAAAACTTGCCTTCAGTGAAGGACGACCTGGGAATCAATCATATCTCACACATAAACGCGGGCACACACACACACATACGGAGAAATTGTGAAGGACGACCTGGGCATTTTCAGTGATAAAGAGCACGAGACAGATAAATCTGGCCAAAGAACATTTGACCTTTCTCTTCGGAATGGCCAACCAACCAATCCGGCAATTATTTTTTTGAACAGGCCAATCGGGCTATTATTATTCATCCACAAGGGGGAATAATACTGAATAATTACATGTACTTATCAAAAGTCTACCTTTCGATGCGCTTTACAAACATTTACAGCCCTCATAGGCAGGTGATGGACAGATGAAAGGGAAACATATAAACCCAAAAGTCTGAACAGATCACTGACTATGTATATGTATATGCTTCACAACATATGGAACCAGAAAAGCCATCACCCAGTGCAAAACTCTTGACCAATCCAATGCACAAACTGGTTTGAAACTTGTATCAAACCGTGCAGCAAGCAATTATCGAGTCAGAGACGTTACCAGTGAGCTTCCTAACGTTGCCTAACGCAGGGGGGAGGGGAGTGTCTCTGAGTTTCACACTTCCGGATTTGATACAAAATTGATGCATCCAATGCTACACAGGATACATGCACCCCTCATCATCAGTATTGAATTTGAGCTTCAGACTGCTGCAGTTTTAATGATGATTCTCCATGAGATCAGCAAGTGTGATCTTTCCAAAGTTGCCAGCATCTAGTCTGTCAAAAATTTGGCAGATTTGCAATATATCCTTTTCTGAAACTTTTCCCATCTCCTTTAGCTTGTATATAACGTACTCCGATTTACTGCAGGTATTAAACGAATATAGTTTAAATTTAAGGCCTTCGACACAAGCCTCATACGAGTTACCATAAGTATATAAAACAGTATGAAAATTCACTTAAGTCGAACAGGAAAATGGAACAAGATAACTGAGAGTATTCCTGAGAAGTCCAAAAGGCTGAACAGCAGCTACACACTTAATAAAAGGACTAGTTCATCAACAACTCGAACAAAGCTCTCCCAACCCATGTACTGTGGATACAACACAGCAGAATCACTACACCAGAAGTTGATAACACACCGACGCATTGACGGATCAAGAATTAGAAAGGGAAGTGGGGAGGAGGGGAGCGCAACAGATATTTTGGTCAAATAAATCATTATGGGTCAGTTCTCCATGCAAGATTTAGGGACTTTGGATTTTGATTTTTGACTTTCTCTCTTTTGCCCCACCAGCTTCTCTATATCTCTCTCTTACTTTTTCTTCAATTATTACAAAACGAAAATCCAAAAACCAAAAACCAACCTTTAAATCCTCATGCCAAACACATCCTACAAATTTTTTAAATAATAAAAATTTAAATTAAATTAGTACTTTTTGAGAAAACTTAAGTGAAATTATACATTTAAAAAATATATATTAGTAATTTTTGATGTAGATTAACTGTTTGATATGCAGAGAAAATAAAGAGTAACATATTAATGATTTTATTTTTGGTTTAGGGTTGGGGGATTTTATTCTTGGTTTAGGGTTGGGGGAGAAACAACTATTTTAGAAAATGTAATAAATTTCAAGGGTGGAATTGGAAATTTTTAAACTTTTGGGAGGCCATGACCCCCCTCTAAATCCGTCATTGCACATACAGAATTCTCAGCACTCGTGAGAATTCAAAGGCATGATACGGCACCATTCTTACTCCCTCCAATCCATTTGGTGAGCCCCTTCTCCTTTTTACATTTCCCTTTTTGGCTTTTCCAAAGGTAAGTTTACATCTCCCATGGTATTTTACCTTTATCCTCGTTATCCAACAAAAATGAGGGACTCTCGAGGGGGGCAACATTGTATTACGGTATTGCCTAAGATGTTTTAACTTTTACATAGGGACTCTTCAAACGGATGGAGCCAGTAATACATGGACTGAACAGAAAGCATCCGTGGATGGACAAAAGCTTATGGAGACATAAGCATGAAGATAAACAACAAAGGAAAGATGACAAGATCTCAAGTTTAGACTCAAATGCACCCCTCTAAATTAAACCAACCAGCCAAAAAGTCACTATAGAAATGAGAGACTGGTAACAATAATTACAGAAATACTGAAACAGCATGAAAATGTTTCTTATTTCCTGTGGTTTTAAAGATTAATAGATGATCCTCTCACCAATCTCCCATCACTGCTGTTACTGCCATCATAATATCTAGACAATTTAGGTAGTGTACATGAAAAAATCAATATAAGCGCAAGGAGAGAATTAAAATGGTGTTCATTCCTTTCCGGTTTCCATGTCTTTAAGCATCACTAAAGAAATATAGTGTTGTAGTCTATACTAGAGAGTACAGTTTAAATATAATTATAAATATATAAGAACAAAACTTAAAAGAAAAACCTTAATCAAAGGGGATTTTGCAATGTGAAAAGTATTAACTATTTCATTACAAAAACTTTGAATTGAAACAGGCAGACAATCCAGGGCATATCAAGGTTTCGGTATCCATCTCCTAGTTTAATTTCTGGAAGAACCAATTTTTGACAGAAAGTAATGAGTAATTTATCCCTAAATCTTAAAAACTACACAATTTTATATGTTCAAGTGCAAGTTCTCCCCAATATTTAAATAAAGATGTAATGAAATCAACAAATTAGAGAATAGATCCAGCCAACCTTAAAAATCAACGTCCATTCACCAATTTCGGGTCAATTTTTTGGGTCCAAAATTATCATCATAACCATGTTCAGACTGACTAAAGTAGATTAAACAAATGTAAGCATTTATGATTTCCATATGATAGGCAATTACACAACCAAAATTGAAGTGAATAGATATGGCATAAAAGCAACAAACTGCAGCACTGTAAGTGCTCACATACCAAGGAATACTCTAACAACCCGGACTTCTCCAATCAAAAGTATCAATGCTTCTACGTTATCATCTTGTTCCAATAGTGAAATAGAACAAGCCTTCTAAAATCAACTAGCATAACCAGTGAAGGTTAAAAAAAATATACAAAAAAAGAATCTAAATGAAAATTTAAGAGTTTTCCGTATAGAAGTATCTTGCACCAAACAGGAACCCAACTTGCATAAAAAGTTCTCAAAAGAAATATAGAAAGGTTTAAGGCCGGGGGGCCAGAGAACTTGCTTATTAAGGCAACCCCTTGATACACTATAGCAGTCAAAGGTTCACTCAAAATCAGAATGTTGATAGTAACTCAAAGCTAAGTTGAGCTTGATCCAATAATGAAATTATAGCCAACTCAGAATAAAAAAACCAGGAAGACGATGAAGGCTTCGCTCTATTAAAATAAGATGTTATATGACAATAAAGAGTGCTCATTGTTTCTAACAGATATGAGCTTAGTAAGGGCGTCCACAATGGCGCCCTCCCTCGACCCTCTAAACACAATTTTAGAGTGTTTTATCCATCCTTAGTCCTACAGTGGTCCCTCTAGTCCACCCTCTATCTCTAAAACCAATTAAATCACCCTCTAAATATAGAGTGAGTTTTAACATGAATAGTGACTCAAATCCTCTACATTTTCCTCACTTTATTTGAGCACAATATACTTTTGTTTAATATTTTGGAATGAAAATTATTAAAATATACTCTCTCCGTCCCTAAATTATTGTCCTTTTTTTTTTTTTTGTCCGTTCCTAAGTAATTGTCTTGTTTAAAACTTTCTTTTTTAGGAGATTATTTTTACCATTTTACCTTTACTTTTCTCTCTACTCTAATTATGAACCATACATATACACATGGGCATTAAAAGAAACTACACATTATATCAATATTAATAATCAAGTCAATTATTTTTTCTTAATCCGTGTGCCAAGTCAAATAAGACAATAATTTAAGGACGGGGAGAGTACAATATATTTTTCATAGTATATAAAATTTAAATTTTAAAATATTTTATTTTAATTGTGATGGAAAAATATAAATAAAAGAGAAAAAATATAATGGTAGTTTAGGTTTGTTAGTTGAGATGAGAGAGATTAAATTTGTAGAGGGTCGTATAGAAGGTGCTTGTTGGAGTAAATTTTTTTTTAGAGTGTTGAAAAAGTGAAACTGGAACAGAAAACGAGGTGTGTAGAGTGTGATATAGAGGGTTATTGTTGTGGATGCTCTAAGAGTTTGGGATACATGACTGATCCTTTGTACCCAACTTGAATGCTTGGTTCCTTGCATTTGCAATATAGCTTATATATGACAACAAAGAGTGAGCAGGATGATCTTCCAAGTATCAAGTTGGGACATGTGAAAGGCTTCCGCAGCGTGAAAATAGGGAGAGTCAGTAGAGATTTCCATCTTCTCTTGGCTGAGGCATGATTATTTCTTGTGAAGCAGTAGCGGATCAGTAGAAGTGCCTTAGGTTTCTTCTGTTGTTTTTTCAGTAGTATTGGGGTTGAAGATCAAATTAAGGAAGAGTGTTTTGGACAATTTGGAAGGAAAGAAACCACAGGGTTTTCGAGAACGAGGAAAGATCCATTCAGCTTTTGAATACTTCCTTGCTCAGAGATTTAATTTTTTGGGTGTAGGGTTTGGGGCTCCTAATGTGAATATCACTAACCCTTGTATTTCTTTTGTCGAGGCTGTGAATGGTACTTGAAGGGCCTTTCTATTTGTCTTTGTATACTCCTAGTGTACAGAATGCATCACTTTTTTCGCGCCTTTTTATCGAATTATTTACTTATCAAAAAAAAAAAAAAACCGGTGGGGGAATAGAATAAAAATAAGCTCGTCCAATTCCCCAGATGTCGACTGAAGTAACTGTAAGTTAAATAATTGGGGCTGACTCTTGGCCCGTTCCAGGACTATAGCTTTTTGAGAAGGAACTATTGAAAGGTTTGAGAAAACGCTGTCTGGACAGGAACACCATTATCATTCTAAGTAAGTTAAGTTTGATAATATGCTATTTAACTAATGTGCCCGGCGCCCACTTATTATCTGTTGTCATTTCAAACTCTTAGAATGTCAGAGGGGTTCTTTATGGAATGGACTGGAGAATAAATCCAAAATCATCTAGTGGTTCGGGAGAATGTATGCTCTCAGGGTGTTTAGGTGTGAGAAATGTGGTTAAACACAGTTCAACATTGTTGTGCAGTATAGAAAAGATTGTCCAAGCATATCTACATCAGCAGAGTAGCTAATTGGACCCCAAAGCATCCAAGGAATTTTCAAGACCGGCAATTAGAAGCAGTAGATCAGATTAAGGAGATGCTTTCGACATGGAGAGGAGGGCACGCATCGATACTAGCTCAGTGTTACATTTCTATAGTGAGAGCTGACTTCCCCTAAATGGAGATTTGGAAGACAAAAGTTCCAATAAAAGTTGCTTACTTTGCCTGGTTCACATAGTAAGAAAATTTATTCTCTACGCAATCTTGGAAGAAAAGGGAATAGTGTGGTGTGAAGCGGTTGCTGAGTCAATAACTCGTCTGCTTAATTTTTAATTTGAACATCTGGTCTTCCATTTGGTGTTTCCTGGATTACCAGTTTATCAAGGAAGTTCTTAGATATTAGACAGCAGGTTCAGAAGGAAGGAGGATTGGAGAAGTAGTCGGCTGTCCTGTTTGTTTGTGGTGGTGTTTATGGAAGGAGAGGCACAGAAGGCAAATTAAGGGTGTTGAGGGCTCTATGTTACAAGTAATGCAAGGCCTAGTTTGGTATGTACACATGGAATCTATTTCGCGAATCCATTCCACATAATTAGTTCGCGCGGCTTGGTAGTTCCAAGTAATTGCATCATAAGAATCATCTCTTTTTATTTATTTATTATTACTCCCTCTATTCCTAAAAGAGTGTCATGTTTGACCCGACATACAAATTAAGAAAAGATAATTGACTCTATTATAAATATTAGGATACAGTGTATTTTCCAAGGATACCCATGTGAGCGTGGGGCCCATCAATTAAAATGGGAATCAAATCAAGGGTAAAAAATGGTGAAGCTAATTCCGAAAACGAAAAGTGGACACTTTTTTTGAAATGGCCTAAAAAGGAAAGATGTACTTCTTTTTAGTAACGAAGGGAGTATTATTTTATTTTCTTTTTTGGATAAGAAAATTAAATCAAAAATGGAAAAAGTTGAACAAGACAGATGAGAAGTTTGCAAAAAGAAAACAAAACAAAATTACAACTAGCTAGAGACCACAAAAAAAGATACTCCCTCCGTCCCGGATAAATGTTCCTACTTTCTATTTTGGGATGTCCCAACTAATGTTCCTAAAGACTTTTGATTTACCTATTCTTTACAATTTTTTTCTAATATACCCTTAAAGCTTCATTTATTATAACAGCTTCATTTATTATAACATATTCTAAAGAAATCCAACTATTTAAAATAGTTGAACTCAATTAATGTTCATGGGTATTATTGTCGGAACACATTTTACAGCACATCATTAATTATGTTTCTTAATTCCTGTGTTTTATCCACTAGGAACATTTATTCGGGACGGAGGGTGTACAAGGAAACCAAAGCATTCCAGTCTCGAAGCAAATCAGATATATGAACTCCTTGAAAACCCCAGGCCGGCACAGAAAGAGTAGCCAAATAAACCACTCTATCCCAAAGAAGAGGCAACAGCTCCTGAAATCAAAATATTCTGGAATTTAGCTCGGCCCAGATGCACCTATGAGTAGCAAAAACCTCGCATTGCCACAACAAACTAACGTCACTGCCTCTACCAAATCCTCTAAATCACAACTAAAGAAAAGAAGAAATTGAAGCCGGGCAACCCAGAAATCTCTAGCCACCCAAGATTAACTTATTTCATAGGAATCTCCCGTCACAATGAAGGAACAAGTGATCGTGCGACTCCGAGGAACAATTACACATCACACACCAGTCCGAGCAGACCTGCTTGTAATAGGAATCTGATTATCAGAAGCCTTCAATGGAATCCTAAAACTTGAGGAATCTCAATCCTGATATGGTATATGGATTCCACGCAACTTGGAACTTTTCTTACAAGACAATATTATCCTAATATTAGGTCATGTGTTCCATGTTACCCTGAAATATATAGGAATGAAGTTTGCATCGAACTCTGCGGAATTCCATATATGGGATTCGGGATCGATTCCACGCCAACGCACCAAACGAGGCATAAGTGTTGATGAGGCAGCAGAATCATGCACCACAAGAGGGGAAATGTTATGAGTTATGACCAATTCTATGCTTGACTTTTTACAGCTTTGGGGGGATAACTGTATGTAGTTTTTGGATTGGCGTCACTTTTTTTTTTGTTAGAATAATGTTGTCAATGTGGCGTCATTTTACTTTCTTATGTACCCTCAAGTGTTATTTCGAACAATTTATATTGTGTATCGAAAAAGTAGGAGTTCCTTACCCATAAATTCAATCTCTGAACTTATCACATAAAGATTTCAAAGCCAACTCCATACTTATAGACTACAGGTCATTGGTACACCAACCTTGGGTTTATTGCTACCAGCTTTTAGCAATTAGCATAAAGAATCTCTAACTACTCTAGCATATCAACTGAAGGCTTAAATTCTCATACTCCTAAACAAAAGATAAAAACAAAGATGTGTCATATGTTACAATAGGTAAAACCCAAAATATTTCAGTATTTGATATGCCTCATGGTCCAAAAGATGGTATGCAGGAAGAAGTTCATAAAGATGCTAAAGTTAAAACTTAGAACACATAATAGTTTTAAATTCTAGAGTGGCTATCTTTAAAAAAGGGTAGATTGTTAGCACTATAAGATTGTACTAGTGAAAAGCAAAAACAATGATATAAGAAACACATAATAGTTTTAAATTCTAGAGTGGCTGCTCCTCCTAAGTTACTACCTCTTCTACTGGCTCGTTTGAAACCAGACCGTTATTATCCAGGTTAGTGCTAGAACACCCTGTCATTGGTTCAATTTGGCATAAGGATCAAAGATCGTAATCGGCAAACAAGGAATTGGGTTCTCCTTATCTAAATTTTGGATACCAGAAGTACTCCCCCCTTTATCTCTTCCATCATCCCTATGTTCTCCTCCAATCCTGCTCTTCCACGCGTCCCCTCTTTCTCTCTTCCATCATCATTTTCAAACACAGGTTCTGTCGCTTCGAATTCACGCCCCTCCTTCCTCTCTGATGGGATTTCGTCGCTAATCCTGTTCAGGTCCGTGAGACAGCACCAAGTTCCCCTTCAACCGAAATCGGAAATACATACTTCCATTCTCAGACTCCAATGAACACCAATGCAGGGATTTCTCTAGTATACTTGATTTTGATCCTCACCCATCTATAGGGCTGGGATGTTTTTGTGCCTGCATCTACCTCCAGAAAAGCCCCACATTACTTTCAATTAGACTTGAAAAGATTTGATCTCCAAAGATGAACAGGAAATCCTAGAGCTCTGCCCATAATATTTGAGGCTTTAATCCCCCTCTATGGCACCCTTCAGCTGGATGTCATTTTTCTAACAATATCGGTTCGCTATTCACAAACCATTTTCATAGAGAGGAATTTGTCTGCCTCTGATTCAGTGGGAACTCAAACAGAAAGAACTTGCCGTTTAATTCCTTAACTTGCACCTCCTGGTGTCTTCCGACTTCCATTTTTTTCCTACCCACGAATCCATTGCTTCCTTTGTCGGTATTGCAGGTTCTAAATCCCCCACTCTGCCAACTGCATCTTTTAAGAAAGAGCACCATAGCATAGCAGTCCTGTGCAATTTCAAAGTAAACATCCTCGTTACTTTTATTCTGAACAGGTAAAGGCAAGTCAGACCACGGCTGGATCCTTGCTGCCTGAACATAAGATTTTTTCACCTGATATCCTTTGGAGCCCTCTTTAACAAACCTTGCCAATTAGTGTATTAGCGTGTGTAGTAGGGGTTGTGCCACATCACTCTAGATATTTGCCACGTAATTGCCTAGTCTACCCCGAACTAAGACCTACCGTACGAAAACGTACTAGGCTCTGGGTGACAGCCTAAAGGGGTCCGAGATTGAGTGCTTTAGCTTAAGAGTAGTAATACTCAAGTCTCTACGGCCGCACCCCGGCTTTGTTAATAGTCTCCGTGAGCAAGTTGGCCAAGGGTCCAAATGCTCCGTTAGGAGAACTTCTTGCCTGACCCTATGAGATCCAGTTGGCCAGGAGCCCAGATCCCCGAACATTAGGGTTCCAAGGAATTAACTTTACGCCTCAGGTAAAGGGCAACAATTTACCACTAGCACTTACATCCTTCAAGGATGACCGGCTTAGGCACTACCGGGGATCTACTCTAAGTGTAACGGCCGCCCAGGTCCCGTGACCCCCAAAGGACGGGCCGGTTCTTGGGAACCTCGAGGGTTATTGGTTTGGCGGCTGAGGTCAAGAGAAAGTCTCACCCGTTGTACACGTATGTTATTATGCACGTGCGACGCGTGTGACCTGATTACCGAAGAGAGAAAGAGCTGATTGTGGTCCCCACTTACGGGACACGTGTCCTATGATCATTGGATGATCAATAGGATGATGACACCTCACAGGGAATCTTGGAATATTCTCTGTGTCATCCCATACTCATTATAAATAGAGGCCATAAACCTCATTTGAAGGGGGATTATTCGATATTCTGGAGCTAGTGAGTATTCAGCCTTTGCCCTCTTTCTCTTTACCTGATCAGTCTTGACTTCCACCCCGACCTTTACTCTTTTGAGGTTCTTTGATATACACGTGTCACGCCAAGCATTATACCCAGCACACATCACACCCTCAGGGACACTCACATTCTACAGCGTGAAACTCAGTCATATATCTTTGAATAATCTGCCTGAGTGCTAAGATTTGAACGCCATATCACTCTGCTGAGCCCTACGATTTGAATGCCATATCAGTCTGCTGCCTATTGATTTTCTCTTGTCTTTGGGCTCCTCTTCAGGATCATCCATGACCTCAGACATCACCCACGCATCCATATTCATTCTCAGTCATCTTCGTCTGTGTTTTGTTCTTAATTTTTTCTTTTAATCAGTTCTTGTCTTATCTAATATTATATCAAATTTCAAAGGTAAATCAGTTTTCAGCAAAACATATGTTCCTCAACAGCAGATCTGACAATTTTGAGGATAATCCGCTTATTCAAAAACATAAGGGGTGAATCCCAAAATCATTGATCGCGGATTACCGAATCTGCTTTGAAAACGTGGATTCGCGGATGGAGCGACAATTCAGCAACCCTCCCCCATGAATCACGTGTTCCAACCATATCATGTTTAAAACCAAAGGAACATTTTAAATTTTGGTCAACCTTTGCTAAACTTGTTTTGGGAACCAACAAGTCTCCCGCCCGTCCCCCCCCCCCCTTATTTATCAACCATACTATTAGCGTGAAACTCAGTCATATATCTTTGAAGCCATTTGCTAGCAGCACTAAATTAGAATTAACTAAGATAAATGATCAAGCTGCTCCCCCAACAATATTGGAAGACATACATCCTAACTCACAATATGCTATTCTTTCTCCTCCCCCATACATTCTCAAGTAAAATCCCTCCCCGGATCTTGAAGTCATTAAGCAACAGTAAATCGGATTAAAAGAAGTGATATATAAAAAATCAGTGGGAAGAGTGGAATGAAAAGAAAAAAAAAAAGACATAAGATCAAAAGAAAAAAACACAAACTCCAAGAACCAAGACCTAAAATCTGTACCATTACAAAACCAAACAGGAGTGAGACAGCGAGTAAATCAAGAAGACCAACAAATTCCCAGACCTCTCTATCATTAAGATTACAGAAGAATGACCAATGACCAATGAAAAGAGTTACCATCACTAGAGGGCAAAGAAGCTACAGGGGCATCAGGTAAGCAAGAGAGGCAAAGCAGACTTGGAGATGAATCAATGAAAGTATTATTCATCCTCCATTGATCTTCCTAAATTTGAATATGAGAACCATCCCCAACTTGAAAGATAACCAAAGGAAGAAATAGAGGGTACCAGAGTTAAGTAAGCTTTAAAGGACTTAACTAATGCTCCGCTACTAGCATAACCATTCTAAGCGTGGATATGGTTCAACCTTAAACAAATATAGCATAATTTCTGTATAGCCTCTATGTCCCCTTATTGAACAGAATCCAAGTGGTGCAATGTATTGCTTGCATTCATCTCCAAACCGTTGTGCACTACGCTCTGTTTTTAAATCATTTCCCATATAAAATGGGAAGGCTTTATAAAAACTACTAGACTGACTAATTCTTTTCTCTTTAGAGTGTTGGGGGGGGGGGATCCTTTTCCCACTATCTTTGGTTTTGAGTTAAAATTTGGTTACAGCTTGTGTATCTAGAACATCCACGAGGCACTCAAGTGGTGCACGAGCTGCCCATCTCCTAAACAATGTACGAGAGTATCCAGATCATATAGGTATCAAGAAACTTTAAATTAATAGAATACTTCAAGGCATAAAGAATTATATTTTATCATGTTGAGCAAATAAGGAATTAGTCTGCCATCAAATAAACAAGTTAATTGGACAGCACAATATATGCCAAAAATCAACTAAGTCAAGTCACACACAAAGAGGTAAGCACGCACCAGTGAGTCAATAAAACAGAGGTGACCCTCAGGTTTTTTAGAAGAAAAATACCTCAGATTAACATGATTGAGACACTATGAAATCAAAAGAATAATAACAAAAAATTAAGACGTTACCTCACAAAACCATTGTTGTCAATATCAGCAGCAAGAAACTGAGCTACAGTCATATCCTGACCAAGCACCCATTTAGCCATCATCCTATGCCGCTTATCCACTCTAGCCTCAGCCAAGTAAAGAAAAGCTCGAGCAACAGCGAGCGTGGACACAAGCAACCAAACCGAAGCAAAAAGCCGACCCGGCATGGAAGTAAATGCCCTGTCACCATACCCAACAGTAGTAACCGACATAACAGAAAGATAAAAAGAGTCCAACCACCCAAGCCTCTCCACAAAATGCATAACAGCTACACCAATCCCAATACAAAGAACCACAACCCCTAAAGCTAATCCCACCTTCATTCGAATCCTCATCCTCCCTTTTTTCACATCAAATATATATGACCTTTGATCACGCTGTCCACCTTCCTTTAAAGACCTCAACAAATAATTCTCTTGCAAATCAAGAACATAACTAACCATCCCACTAAGCAAGATATCGATAAACCCAAAACCAACCAAAACAAACATAATTGAAAAAATCTTTGTGACGGCGCTATCAGGGGTAATATCACCATACCCAATAGTACACATCGTAACAATACAAAAATACAAAGCATCAACAACAGGGTGTGTCTCAGTAGCTTTAAAACTATGCCTATTAAACCAGTAAATAACAACACCAAGTGACAAATAAAGAATCAATAAAACAACCGCCTGCCGAACGATCGAAGAAGACCCGAATTGAGGTGGTTTTGGATCATGGGGACAGTGCAAATCGTTAATAACAGCCATTGCAGGGGCAGTTTTGGAACGGTGGAGGTTGGTTTTGGTGTAACAGTAATTGGGATCAATTAACCAAGATTGAGGGGTATGGGAATCGAATTGAGGAGAGGGGGAAGGGTCGAAGGGGAGGGCATTTTGGTCTATTGGGGAATTGAGAGATAGGGTTAGGGCATCAACGAGGCTGGAGGCGGAGGAAGACTCGCCGTCTTGGGTGGAGGGGCCGAAGATGAGGCGGTCTTTAAGTGCTGACGGGGTTAATGGGAGGGCGGGGAGAGTGATTTCGGTGTCTTCGGGGAGAGGACAGAGTGGCGACGGCGGTGGCGGAGATGGGTTGGGACGTCTGGGACTTATGTAAGGGAGAAGGGGTTCTTTTTCCATTTGGGGTGGCGGTTGGCCGGAAAATTCGGGTTTGGGTGGTCACTTCAGCCGGAATCAGGCGGCGGGTTTGGGTGGCGTACGGTGGTTTTTGTGATGTGGGGTCTTGAGTGAACAGAATATAACGGAAATGGAATCGGATTCAAACGAATTTACGAAATGGATAGAGAAAGAGGGAGGGAAATTGGGATTCCATTTTGGGCTTTGGTACGGCGTTTGATTGAGTCGTATGTTTCAGAAAGTTTATCGTTGTACAGTGAGATTTGTTTAGTGATGTTAGAGGATTTGAAGATCCGCCACGCGCTTCTTTGAGGGGTGAAAATCTGACCTAATGATGTTTAGTTAACAAATAGAGAACTATCGTCCAATATAATCCACTTACACATTTGGTTTATAGTTGACTTAAGTGTCGTACAATACAACTAATTAATGCATTAATAATTATATTATATAATATATATTTTTATTTTAAAATATTTATCGTTTTAGCTTTAAAAATTTATTTTAAAAAGATTGTCATTTTAAGTTTTCAATGCATATTTTGCCTAATTTACCCTTGTCTTCTCACAAGTTCCAATAATTGATTATTTCTTCATTAAATATTTTATCTTTTCCCAATGACTATCTCCTTCTAATTTATCTTTTTAACTAAGCCTAGCACAAAAATTAAAGATATTTAATAAAGATATATTTGTCAACTTATAAAATTTCTTAATATGTGTGCACAACTCTAAAACGTCAATCTTTTTAAAATGGAGGGAGTATTATACAATATTTTAAAGTTAGTAATAAACAAAATCTGTAAACGTTCTACTACTGCATCATCATTCTTAGCAAATAACCCATATTTGTGTTTTGTATTTTTTATATTTTTTTTGGGTTAGACTAACATGTGGTCTGAAAGTACATTTTATGAGCGTAAATTTTGTCTAGATAACCACCTCGAGCACATTTTAACAGCCTAAATATAATAGATTCTGTTTTGACGACCACTTATAATATAATAGATTCTGTTTTGATGACCACTTATAATATTATCTTTTCTTAATTCTGTTTTGATGACCACCTCGAGCACATTTAAAGTGTTGTATAATATAATTAATTAATGTATTAATAATTATATTGTATAAAACCTTAAAATTAGCGACAAATCAAATTTGTAAACGTTCTGCTACTGCGTCATCATTCTTAGCAAATAACCCATATTTGTGTTTTGTATTTTTTATATTTTCTTTGGGTTTAACTAATATGTGGTCTGAGAGTACATTTTAAGAGCGTAAATTTTGTCTTGATAACCACTTAGGGCACATTTTAACAGCCTAAATATAATAGATTTTGTTTTGATGGCCACTTATGCATAATTTTTAATACCACTAACGTAGTTTTCGAGACAAAATATATTATAAATAAGTTAATAAAATGTGTCTTTTAAGGTACATGTTAACTTTTGTCTTTCTCTTTATCTACCTCTTACTTTATCATTCAATTATTACAAACCACGAAAAAAAATCACCAAACCATATATATAAACAAGGAATTCTTTATTCACGATAAATGCTCTTATTGCTCCACCTTCTACAGCAAAATATTCTAGTGTCGTAGACCACTACATCAGCACTTCATGTGACGATCAAGTATTAATAAGAAGCAACCACTTTACTTAGGTGAAAACCCTTTTATATATCAGAAGACTTATGATTAATAGATTTTGAATTATGTTGATTTTAGTTAAAAGGTTGTCCATCTAATCAAAATGGTGGTTTCCTGTTCGTACTTAACGACTACATTAGGTGCTGATGTAATGGTCTACGATCGCTGAATATTTTCAACCTATTAATTTAACATAAACAAAAAGTATGAGTGAAGTTGTAGACGACCCTACTTTCGTACTCCAGATAATGCAGTTAGGTTAGCACACTCAAACTTTGAGACACAATCTACCCACCTTTTGGAAAGAAAAAGTTAGATTACTCTGTTATATAGCAATGAATTCTTCCCCATCCTTTCTTCCTTGCCCTAACAGCCACGACCACATGTATGCTATATTATGACTTCTCTCTCTTGTATACCTTCGATTTGACGATATAGATGGGTGACCTACATTGTTGTCTTTCCTTTTTATTTTTCTTATTTATTTTACGAACTTTTTATTCCAAACATTTCCCCTTTCACCATGGTACCACCCTCTTCTCTCTCTCTCTCTCTCTCTCTCTCTCTCTCTATATATATATATATATATATATATACACACACACACACACACACACACACACACACACATATAATAGAGGATTCTAATGGAATAGAAAAGAACTGTCTTTTCTGTACACTTTCCCCGATTTGTTTGCTACACAAGGCTTTACACAATTGATCAGATAAATATCCCTTTCACACAACATAACAGTATTGGTCATCGAAAGTATCTCGGAGACTGACCAAAGCACAAAAGCCATGATCTTTCAAAAAAAGAATTTATATTCGAAGAGTGCATAACCACATGGATAAGCTCACACTAACGTGTCAAATTAGGATCCAATTCGAGATTTTTCTTGCGAGGTATGAGGAAGGAATTGGAATGGAATAATATCAATTCTTACATAAGAAAAGGTTCTCTTTTGATTCAAAGACTGTACCTATGGGATAGAGGAAAAGGAAACAATCGAAGATTTCACATAGTACTCTGAATCAATTTGATTTATTTTGTACCCTTCGCTCTATGAGAAAATGAGTCCAATTCGAAAGGATCAAACTTGTGGGACTTAAGGAATGATATAAAAAAAGGGAAAATATTCATATGAAACAAAAATGAAGGAGAAGAACCAAGATTCCAAATGAACAAATTCAAACTCGAAATTGATCTTTCTAATTCTGAAAGAATGAGGACAGGGGATTGATCGAATAATCTTCTCCTTTGAGAATAATCGAAAATGGAAAGTGTTCGATTAGAACATGAAAACGTGACTAAATTAGTCCTAGTTCATCTTCAGGACGGAATGGAAGAAATGAGGGGATTCTCAAACGTGGGAAAGGATCCAATGAGTTCGAAATGATTGAACAAGTAGTCGTGTGAGGTGAAAATCTCATGTACAACTATGTAGATAGGTAGTAAGGGTGACTAATCTGTCAAATTTTCCACTATCAACCCAAAAAAATTAAACTCTGCCTTACGTAATCATGTGAACTCGACCAAGATCGAGATCGAAGAAGCTCTAACACGCTTGAAGAAACACGACCAAGGCAGCAACAATGGAAAAGACGGATATTTGAGTCTCCCTCGACCCGTTATTCGCGATGAATAGGAACCTTGGGGTACAAACGAAACCCGATAGACGCAATTGTCTATGAACCTCACTTACGGAACGCCATAAACTCTCGACTCACGAGTTTGATAAGTTCAAGTTGAGTTCTCTCTCAAGAATCTCGGTTTCTCACAATTCTCTCAAGAATTAGTGAAAGGAAAAATACTTAATTTTGATTCAATCTTGTGTACCAATTACAAGGATGATCATGGCCTTTTATAGGCTCAAAAGGACTCACAAAACATACAAAAAACGTGCTCTAGAAAACCCCAAAGGTTGTTGGTGAAAACTAGGCTGATTTGGTCAAAGAAAAATACAAATTCAACATTCCCGTCCATTCTGACCAGCCTTTGGTATTTTAGGCTTAAATTTGTCTATAGACATCAAAATTGAGATCCGTTTGATGGGTTGGAAACTAGACTTTTAGGTCTTTCCATCCATATACTATACACCAATTTTTGAGCTCTAGAACCTCCTGTGTGGCCCATTGAAGTTGACTCAAAAATCTAATTTCAAGCAATTTTCTTTAACTTTGCTCTTCTTGGGTTGGGCCATCATTTTTCATCAAATGAGTTGTTTGGAGTTGGGCTTCAATCCTTGGTATGATCTGTAGTTCTCATCACTCCCCCCTCTTCGAAAGGATTCGTCCTTGAATCACCTACATCAAAAGGATGCAAATCAGCAATGGAGAAATATGAATTAATCTCATCCTTACCAATTAATTCCTTCTTGAAGAATTGTCATCCATATACTTAGCAATGATCCTTGCCTTATTCTGTGAAAGAAATTCAACAAAACTATGCAAGACAAAATGATCAGAGTTATCAATATGTAACAAGTCCTCAATTAACGGAGACAATATCCTAGTCAGGCACAGTAAGGAAACATTATTATTCAAAAACAAATCCTTAACATGCTTAGGGAATTTAAGGCATCCAAACTCTCCATACTCTCTAAGTTCCTCCCTAAAGTTATTTGAAGCTTCTCGCAAGTCATCACTTCTCCCAAAACTCATTAACTTACAATCAATAGAAGAAGCTAAGACAAACCCTTGAAAGAGTGTATGGAATACAACAATCTCATTACATATGCCGGGTTTGAATATCAATCTAACAAATTCCCTTCCAATCAGAATTAACACATTAGTACCATGTAGCACAACAAGATCATGCGATCCATAAATCTTGTGAAAGAATAGTGCAACATGGGTATTATCAAACTCTCCTCACTAGACTCACTTTTATTATTCACTTGATCACTATCTCTAGTG
This sequence comes from Platycodon grandiflorus, assembly GCA_016624345.1. Classification (NCBI taxonomy): domain Eukaryota; kingdom Viridiplantae; phylum Streptophyta; class Magnoliopsida; order Asterales; family Campanulaceae; genus Platycodon; species Platycodon grandiflorus. The sequence continues at coordinate 73,154,805 of CM028361.1, forward strand.
TTCCTCTCCTTTTGCTCGGCTATTTCTTAATTAATACTTTCTTCTTTAGCCGACCTCTTATTATTTTTCCTCAAACTCTCCTTACATTGTCATAAGTTACACAAGTCCTAGGTATAACAATAAGGTTCTTGTTTTCAACCACCGTGGGATTATTATGTGTTTGATATGATGAAGAACAAGAAGAAAAAGAATTAGTCCTATAACTCTCTTCCACCAATTTGCTCCCTTGAGTTAAGGTTGGAACTTTCTCAACAAATTCCGGCGGTAGTGGTTCGGCACAAATCTCCTATGCATAACACATTTTAGGTCCTCCCACGTGCTAATACGATAATCTCCCATCCTTCTCCGCTTGATCACTAGTTGCTCCCACCAATCACTAGCATACTCGGTGAACTCTAAGGAAGCAAGTTTTACCTTTTGAGTTTCTGTGTAAGTGTGACAACTAAAAAAGACCTCAACCTTCCTAACCCACTCTAGATATTCCTCGGGATCATTCCTACCCTTGAAAGAAGGAACTTTTATTTTAGTGTTAGAATTTCCCCTTTCGTGTCGTGGGTTAGTTACACTCTCAACTTCCTTTCTATCCCATCTCCTATCATCCTTACATTCTCTCTCTAACCACTCATCATTTTCCTCATAGTATGCTCTCCTCCTCGCTTGGAATCGAGGTGGATTTCCATGAGATGGTTCTGCCCCTCCTCTTCTAATCTAGCTAAACGTCGGGAAACATCCTCCATCATCTTTAGTAATCGTTCATTAGGATTTATCGGATTTTCTCCCCCATTATTTCCATGCAATGGTACTTTATTACTTCTATTTTCTGACATGTTTTTAGTCCAATACAAATAACTCACCAACACTCGTGTATCACACTTAACTCACAAACACTCAATTCCTTGGAGAGAAGTCTTCCCTTGAAATTAGCAATATGGAGTGCAAAATTTTGTGTTCCGAATTTGATCAAAATTGACAATTGCAAACCTGGGTTTCAAGGTTCTTTTGGCTAGATTTCAAAGTGAGAATTCAAGTTCACAATGAAAGCAAGAAAAGAAATGAAATTCAATTTCAGCAATTTCGCAATAAAGTAAACAAGAATGAAAACGAGACACAATGGGTGATTTAGATGACAATATGATGAGTATGACAAGATGATTATGACATATGTTTCAACAAGTAACAATTAGAGTAAAAACAACAACAAAGATGGATGAGCAAGATTTTGAATATATGATGGATGAGTATATGAAAGATGAAATCAATGGGAAGTGTTCTAGCAATTAGCACTAAGAACAAACAAGAAAGATGTGATAAACAAGATGTTTAAAGTGTTCCAACAAGTTTAAATTAGAACAATCAAGCACTTGTTAAAACTCTCCCAAATCCAACAACTTTCTGCCCATTTTTTTTTTTTTAATTTTCAGATTCAAGCTTTTGTTTTGATTAGCTTGATTCACAACTTTTTGATTCAGCACTTCTTTTTCTTTTTTTTTTTTTAACAATGGGCAATCTTTTTTTTTTTTTTTTTTTGACTTTTATGGATTGGATATGACAAGATAACAAAGTTGACACACAAATTGCTAGAACAAAGTTCAACGCAGATTTATGAGTTACAAAGATACTAGGACAGATTTTAAAGAGGTTTATTATGCTCTAGTGATCAACAAAAGAAATGGATTCGATAGATGAAGAAATATGGCTATATGAAGAATAAAGAAACACAATATTGCTAGAACAATGAACACACAAAATTGCTGGAATTTTTTATTTTTTTTAAGAAGATGAAGAACAACAAATTTGATGAAAACAAGAATAGATGAAGAACAATAGTATATAACATAATTCAACACAAAGAAGAAGCGGATAGATGAAAATGAAGAATGAAAATTTCAAATTTGAATAACAATGGAATCCAAAAGAAACGATAGAATGAATTCGTTGGGTACTAACCTCTTTGATGGCTCTGATACCAATTGATGTGAACTCGACCAAGATCGAGATCGAAGAAGTTTCAACACGCTCGAAGAAGCTCGACAAATGCGGCAACGATGGAAAGGAAAATATAGGTTGAGTCTCCTTCGACCCACTATTCGCAATTGAATAGGAACCTCGGGGTGTAATCGAGACCCAATAGACGTAATTGTCTATGAACCATGACTACGGAACACCACAAACTCTCGACTCACGAGTTTGATAAGTTCAAGGTGAGTTCTCTCTCAAGAATCTCAGATTCTCACTATTCTCTCAAGAATATGTGAAATAAAATAACTTAACGTTGATTCAATCTTGTGTACCAATTACAAGGATGATCATGGCCTTTTATAGGCTCAAAAGGACTCACCAAGGACTCATAAAGCATACAAAAAACGTGCTCTAGAAAATCCCAAAGGTTGTTGGTAAAAACTAGGCTGATTTGGTCAAAGAAAAAAATACAAATTCAGCATTCCCGTCCATTCTGACCAGCCTTTGGTATTTTGGGCTTAACTTGTCTATAGACATCGAAATTGAGATCCGTTTGATGGGTTGGAAACTAGACTTTCAGGGATCTCCATCCATATATTATACACCAATTTTTGAGCTCTAGAACGTCCTACGTGGCCCATTGAAGTTGACTCAAAAATCTGATTTCAAGCAATTTTCTTTAACTTTGCTCTTCTTGGGTTGGACCATCATTTTTCATCAAATGAGTTGTTTGGAGTTGGGCTTCAATCCTTGGTATGATCTATAGTTCTCATCACGTAAAGTCGCTAGAGTACGATTAACCTCTGGATTTGAAGTCACAACTTTATACATGGTATTGGCCGCTCTTTACAAGAACATCCTATAGTCTTAGGAAAAGGGGAGGGTTTACTTGATGTGAGATATCACATTGTTCGAGGAACCATAGATGCTGAAAAAGTAAAGAATCGTCAACAAGGACATTCTAGTGCGTTGTAGATTCTGATCCAAGACTTGTATCATATGATGATGCGACTGTGAGCACCCCGATCCGTAGATCGTCACTGGGCCTTTTCGCTCTGGACTCCCGAAATAGAAAGTGCAATAAATGTGCACAACACATTTATATTGAAAACAGAGTCGCCACTCTCGTTTATATAAAAAACGAGAGAAAAACTGAGATTATGGGTTCGGAGGCTAAGTTACGAGTTGGGAAGGTTTACGCACCCAACTCGCCCTTTCGGTCTCTTATGATTGCATGCTCGAATTTATATGTTACGAGTTTATTATACCACGTGACTGAAGAAAACGTATCGCGGAGATTTATATCTCCGTTTACGTTATAAAGTGTATACATGTTTTATTTATTACAAAATAAACAAAATATAATATATTACATATTTATATATATATATATATATATAATATCAATTATGTATAAATGAGAATGGACATTTTAATATTTGCACTTAATGAATATGCTACATGTATTTACATATTAAATGTACCGAAGTAAATATATACACGTTTGTAAATTATCCAACGTATTTACATATTGAAACAGATAAATAAAATAACAAACGGAAGGAATTACCTTCTGTCATTTTACAGAATTTGGGCCAAGTTCTAGGCCATTGTATTATATTTGATCAGGCTAGCTCATAGCCTGACCGTTGTGCTTCCACTGCTACCAATACGAGGAAAGGAAGACTTATGTTTTGATATTGGGTGTGTTCAAAGAACACTGTGTGTTTGTGTGTGTGTGAAATTTGTCCAGGAGAGAACAGTTTATTTTCTCAGACTGAGGGAGAGCAAGAGAGAAAGCAGAGAGCTTTTCTTTCTTTTCTTTTTCTTTTCTTTCTTTCTACCGTGAGAGAGAGAGAGAGAGAGAGAGGAAGAGCCGAGTGAATTGAGTGTGTTGTGTGTTGTGTGAGAGAGCTGAGAGTCTCTATTTATAGGAGGCTGAGAGAGAGATATTTTGATGTTACTCTCGGGGCCAAGCAAGGAGGAAGGTTCGTTTATGCCTTCAAAGTCTTCAGCAGTCGGCGGCTTGACTTGTGAGGCAGTGTTGATTTGGTGCGCGGCGCACCAGAATAGGCATCCGCTCACCAAAGCTGATTTTGGTGTATCTGCATACAAAACATGTCCTCAGTGCACCAAATCCTGAAATTTACACTTAGAATCTTCATCTTTCATTCTTTATGCTTCAGGTCCCCTCTTAATTTTAATTAATCTTTGTAACTTGAAGTTGTTCCTTTGGCTTTTCAACCTTGAAATCATCTTCTTTTATGTTTTGCACCCTGTAAGCTTTGTATCTTCAGATTTGACCCTTGATGTTAATCTAACTGAAGTTGTTAATGTTTGTTGGACGTCGTTAGTCCTGTTGAATATTTTGTTCCCTAAAATAATCATAGAAACAAGTGTTAGTCCATTTATAAATAAACAATTATTTATAGGATAATTCGTATAATGTGGGGTACGAATTCTGGGTGTCTACAGAGCCCCTCGACTACGTTCGCTTAGAAGTAAGCGAGCGTCGTTGAAAAAGATAGACATCTAGCTTCGTATGAAACGAAAACATTGGTTGGGCCCCCTAAGGGTTACCTGCGTATCCTAAATAGGAATCAAGCCAAACGCAGTTCGGGTGGAATATAATCGGATGGTCGTACCTCCTAAGAGGTTGCCTACGTATCTCGTTTGGGGAATCAGACCAGAACGTAGTTTAGGGGTGAAATATCATTGGATGGTCGTACCTTCTAAGAGGTTGGCTACGTATCCTAAAGGAATCAGACCAAACCGTAGTTCAGGGGTGGAATATGGTTTGTTGATTTTCTTTTTCAAGGATGTGGAAGATTTTTTTTTTTTTGGTTTTGTTTCAAAGCTGTAAAGCATGTGTTTTTTGTTTTGTTTTTCAAAGTTGTAAAGCATTCGTGTGTGATATGATTGGATGTGCAAACGTGTGTGAATGCACTGCAAGATATGATTAGATGGTCAAATCCATGAACCCCAGGTTTTGATCACCCGTTGGGAAATAACCAAGAGATACCGTCTTGAATGGTGTCCGATGGGATAGATTCTGAATGCTGAGCCGTTAGCGACGTTTTCTGAGTTGTGTCAGTTAAGCGGCTTATTTCCAGAGGCCTCAGGTTTACACTTGTGGGGAAACGACCGAATAACTGATACTTCTAGAGATGATTCTGAATGCTGAGTCGTCAGTTGCATTTTCTGAGCTGTGTCAGTTGAGCGGTTGATTCCAAAGGCCTCAGGTTTATACCTGTGGGGAAACGACCGAATAACTGATACTGCTGGAGATGATTCTGAATGCTGAGTCGTCAGCAACATTTTCTGAGCTGTATCGGTTGAGCGATTTATTTGCAGAGGCCTTAGGTTTATACTTGTGGGGAAACAACCGAATAACTGATACTGCTGGGGATGGTTCTGAGTGCTGAGTCGTCAGCGACGTTTTCTGAGCCATGTCAGTTGAGCGGTTTATTTCCAGAGGCCTCAGGTTTATACCTGTGGGGAAACGACCGGATAACTAATACTGCAGGGGGTAATTCTGAGTGCTGAGTCGTCAACGACGTTTTTTGAGCTGTGTCAGTTGAGCGGTTAATTTCTAAAGGCCTCAGGTTTATACCTGTGGGGAAACGACCAAATAACTGATACTGCTAGGGATGATTCTAAGTGCTGAGTCGTCAGCGACGTTCTCTGAGCTGTGTCAGTTGAGTGGTTTACTTCAAAGGCCTTAGGTTTACACCTGTGGGGAAACGACCGAATAACTGATACTGCTACTCGTGCGATGTCCGATGGGACAAACTTTGCTGGGGATGGTGTGCACAGCCATTGGTAATGCCTTTGTCGAGATATAATGTGTAGAGTCCCATGGGGATTCTGCTGGAGATGATGGAAGTGCTGAGGCGTGAGCGACGTTTTCTCAGCATGTTGGATATCGGGCCCTTGATGACACTTTATTTTGCGGCTCAGGCGAGACTTAGAAGGTGATTGTTGATATGACGTAGTGCCCTTGATCCAAGGAGAGTACCTGCAGAAGATTAGCTTTTGCAAGGGTTTTGGTGCAACAGATATTGAAATGCAAGCTCACAAAAACAGCGAAGCTATGCAAAACTTTCAACCAAAATAGGACTCCAGATTTGGAGTGTGTGTTCCTCATTCCTTAAACATGCATGACAAGACATGATAGGTCAAGGGTGATAGATATGTGATGTGGTTGAAAGGTTTAAAATGTGGTTGGGGGATAGCTTTGTGAGTTTATGAATGTAGGTATTGCTGGCGACCTTGGGATGAAGGTGGGTGAAATTTTGGTCCTTAAGGTCGCTTGACCAATATAGGCATCCAGATTGAATTTCAGCCACTCGTTTGGTGGGTCCTCCTTCTCAGACATCGGAAGGGATCCTGACTCAATGGTGTCTCGGAATGGATTCCTGACTCACTGCAAATTCACTGTCTGGCCGTGTTTCCACAGGGAAAATCCTCACGACCCATTTCTGTCAAATTTTGAGGAAATGGCCTCCTCGTTTGTAGTGACGAACCATGACCATTGATCAAAGGTATGGAAATCTGAACTTGTACCCTTTTCGTGAGAGAGAATATGGTGAAATCAAAGAGACCGATCGTTCTATGAAGATTGGAGGGGTGCAGCCCTTGTTCGTGTTTCTGTCAAGCTGAAATATGTGATGACAGATCATTATGTGATGATCGGAGGGATGCAACCTTAAGCTCGCGTCTTCTAACAAGATGAACTCGTGATGATGACGAAGGTCAGAGGGGTGCAGCCCCTTGCTTGTGTATGACACGTCGAACATGTGATGAAATCCCAAACTCAGAGGTCAAGAGGGTGTAGCCCCATGTTTGTGCCCTTTTTGCAGGATTGGTGTCTAAAGATCATGTCTTCGGAGATCAAACGGGTGCAGACCTATACTCGTGCCTTGACAACGATAAACCGACTATGCCGTTAGTGAGAAAGATCTCGAATCTAAATAAGGGGTGCAGCCCCTTGTTTTCTCTTTGGCCATAATAGATACAATGATCCTTAATCAAATGGTTGAAGCCCCAGAAGACTCGATTGAGAAGTTCTGATGGTGACTCGAGTTTTGGTGAAAATACGAGAAGAAGTATGTCGAGATTGACGGACATGCCTTGGGGTGACTCGATTGGGTAAGTTTAGGTGAGATGGATAACAAAAAGGCCCAGGGAGACTCAATGAAAGAGAGGACGGAAAGAGTATATATGCTCAAAGAAATGAAAAGACGACTCCAAGAGGACTCGAGAACCTTGAGTTTACTATATCGCCGAACATCCCTTGATTGGTGGGTTATGGACCCTCCTTAGGATTTATTGTATTTTAATGTATTTTTGGCAATCATCCTGACTTTGATCATGTTATAAGCGATTGAAACAAAGCTGTTGATGGCGATTGGGCCTCAGCGAAATAGTCAAATGTTTAGGTTTAGATGTGAGATTGGCTTTTTGGGCTGAAGGATTGGCCTTTGTGGTTGACTAATTGTTTGGCTATGATGGTTGGCTGTTTGGTTTCGCTCGACAGAGAGACTCCAATTTATTGAGAGAGGGGGATAGAAAAAGAGATTGAGAGAGGTAGAGAAAGATTGCTCATGAGAGGCTCCTATTTTTTTCTCTTTTTTTTTCTTTGCATAGGTTGCCCTTCAGGATTCAGCCTAAGAAGCTCTCTTGACTTTTGTTTTTGAGCATATGTAAGAGAATGAAGAAGGATGAAAGAAAGTTATCTCTCTCATTGTGGATCGAGTGAATGGTCACTCTTGGTTCATATAAGGATACAACAGCCCCTACTTTGGAGGGCACAAACTCAAGAAGATGACCTCTTGAGCAAGCGAGGGTTGGAAGGGTGTTTTGGTGTTGGCAAGGCCAATGGGTTGTGTATGGTAAATGGGTGTCTGATACGACATGGGATTTGGATTGGGTTTAGTGTAGGTTTGGCTTTTGAGTAAGGCTCGAGACTTGGATGGGTTTAAATGTGAGGTTCTTGGGTGTGGTGACAGCCTAGTGTGTCGGTAACAGCTCAATCACAATGGGTCGAAGATGATCTTTATCAAGACACTCGACTCACTCTGTGTATATTTGAATGTTTAAATTATTTACGGACCCATGACTTTGAAATGATTCATCATTGACTCGTGTAATGTTATCATGTTTTTTGAGTGAGTCAATTCATCATTTAGAAAGACTTGACATCCAAAGGATATTCAGTGATAAGCTAGACTCAAGGTTCAGGAAATCACACAAGGACTCGACCTAGACTCGATATCTTAGACAGACTTGAAAAGATTCAATTTAAAGACTGAATTGATTTGAGAACAAAAGATTACATAAAAGACGTGTGAGCATACTTCACAAGAAATATTGACACTACAGGCAAAAAGGATATGTTCTTGGGGGTCTATCACTCCCAACCATTGTTAACTGATTCCTGGGATCTCAGTCATCACTTTCAGAAGAGGCTTCTTCGACAACTGCATCATCATGTACAATGTGATCATAGGTCTCGTGATCTGAATCGCTCATACCAAGATGATCAGAGCTGCTTGAACGAGCCTCTATGAGGTCGGCCCGAATTTCTTCATCGATGCGAAACCCAACATCAAGGATGGCAGAGAAGTCGGCATATAACAAGCATCGCATTCGCTCATGAAAAACAGGCTGAAGATTATTCAAAAGGATGCGCGATTGCTCAACTGGGTCAGGCCTTTCAAGAGCTTGCGCTACTTTCTTCCTCCATCTTTCGGCGAAGTCAACGAAAGTTTCATTTTCCTGTTGGGTGCATGACCCAAGGTCTTGCCTATTCTTTCCCCAATTGCTGTTGTCTTTGTACCTCTTCTGAAACTCATCAACGAGCTTGTCCCAGGTAGCAATTGTGGTGCTATCAACTGACATCAACCACTGTTTCACAGTCCCAATCAGAGTCAAGAGAAAATTAGAAGTCATTGCTTCAAAGCTTGCACCTCTCTTCTACATAGCATGAGCATAAGATCTCAAATGGGCTGTAGGGCACCCTGTCCCATCGAATTTCTCTACATCAGGCATTTTGAATTTTAGTGGTAGGATAGCAGCAGGTTGCATTATCATTGCTCGTGCGATAAACTCGCCTTTATTCAAAACTTTCAAAACCACATCTTTTAATTCTCTGACCTCTGCTGAACTTGCAGCCCCTGTATCAGTGATATCAACTACTACTGCGGGAAGCTGACCCATTTGAGGAGCAATGTAAGGAGGGACAATGTTTATCACTCCAGTCTGAGGTGTATAAACAACAAATGGGTAGATAGGGCCAGCTTGATCCTGTGGGATATGACTGGTTGGATTCAAGTATAGGCTACCCTGAATTGGATTTGTCATGTGAAAAGAGAAGGCATTTGGATTTGGGAAATGAATGTTGGTAGATGGAGATGGGTTAGTGCTTGGGAAAGGATAAGTGGTAGTCTGAGACTGGTGATGGATGTTTGAGTTAGATGGATTGGCATTTGGCTGAGTAGGGAATGTGTTTGGGTAAGACGGGTAAGTATTTGGATATGGGGAATATGATATGGAGAGTATGGAGAATAGGCATGTGGGAAGGCAGAGTAGGTGTTTGGATTAGGCAGACTTGCATTCTCACTTGAAGGTGATGGGTTGACAGGTCCTGTGGAGATAGGTATACTCCTATTATCAGCCCCTTAACTTTGTATAAGGGCTAAAAACCTAGCTATCATGGTTTCCATGTTCTGATCCATCCACTGTTGCATTGTTGGGGTTGGAGTATATCTTGGAGCCCCTTTGTCATGTCCCGCAGAAGTGTTATCTTCCTGATTGGCTATCTGATTCAAACACAAACTTTCTGTACTTGACTCTGAACTCAAACTTAATACTCTTGTTAACCTCCCGGTGCCAGTCCTCTTTCAATTCAAGGCCAGGCTTCTTCTTCTTCTGTAAGGTTGGGGGTATGGGTAGGAGTTAGGTTCTAGAAGTGTTTTTGGGTACAGCATAATTTTTATTGTTCCTCTTTTCCTTTTGACACGACTCACCCTAAGATGGTTGGACAGCGACAATGCTTTGTTTTGACTTGTGAACCGTTCCTGGAACAGTGGATTCTCTCGCCAAAATATAGGACCTTCGTATTCCACCTGTATTTCGACTCCCCAAGATTGGACAGATCTTAGGCGAAGGGCCTATATTCTCTTCAGGATCCACCATCCGAATCGTCTAGGCATGTCACTGACTTCTTTGTTAATCCTGTGCATGAGGACTTTGTTTGTCGACCTTTTGATCACCATGATTTTCTTTTGGAAAAGTATGACTCTTTTTTGATTTTCGGTGTTTATTTCTCAACATTTTTTTTCTTTTGTTGTGATCAAACAGACTCTTTTGTCGGTCGACGACTTTTTTTTTATTTTGATTTCTTTTTGTCTTTATGCACAGGATTGACAAAGTATGTTGGTGACAATAAGAACCAACAGGTCTATGAAGTTTCCTAAAAATCTATATGAATTACGCGTGGCTATGCAGGGCTAGGATGGCTTATTTTCCGGGGGACGATTAGTAATCGCGCGGAAAGGGATAGTGTCGGTTGAAAGAATGCTAGGCGCATGACTTACCCAGTTTCACTTCAACGTGGCTATACCAGGGTTTGAAGCTTGGTAACAGTTCGGAATAAATTGAGTGCACGTGTATGCGCAGTATCTAAGTGACTCTTTTTAAAATTATATGTAAATGAAAGGTGAGACAGATATGTACAGAATAAGAGGAAAATATGTTAACTTTTTCTGATTCATGTGATGTGGGTTGTGTTTTGTTAGCAGTTGAAAATTGCGAAAAATAAACACAACTACAACTCGAGGGTTCGGAGCCCCGAGAAAAGTACAAACCAATAAATGAATAAACGAATTTAAAGTGGTAAAGATTGTCGAGATTAAAAGAGAATGAAAATTGTAAATTTTTTTGGAACTTCTTTTTTTTTTTTAATTTTTTTTGAAAACGTAACCGCACCCGAAGGCTGTCTACGTCCCTCAAAACGAGGCTCAGGTCACCATAGTTCAACTCTATAAAAGCTGATGATTTTTCTTTTTGTGTTTGAAAATATTCAATGGATCGCAAAGAATGTGTCCCTTTTGAAAACTTGTACTTTTTCAATTTTTGAAAAGAATTTCTTTTTTCTTTTTTTTTTGTTAGTAATTAAGGAAAGCAACAAAAGGTGGGACTTAAGCCCCGAGAGTACAAAGAATGAATAAATAAAAAAATAAATAAATAAGTATAATAAATAATAAATTTTGGCGACATCGCCCGATCAAATGAATATATTTGTACACGCAAGTGTTAGTAGGAGTAGTATATACACGTAACACGTAACACATAATCATGTAATATGATAAAACAAATAACTTTTAACACGTTAAATAAAATAAAATACGTACAATTTATACATGTCACAAATAAAATACACCAACCACATAAACATGTTATATAAAAACACGTAACAAAAATAAAACACGTACTATTTTTTTTTTTAACATGTAACAAAGATAAAATAATTATGTAACAAGATAATCATGTTAGAAAATAAAACATGTAACACCAAACATGTTACAAAAAAATAAAGTGAACAAAATAGAATAAACAAATAACACTTTAATCATGTTATGAAAGAAATGTGTAATAAAACATGTAACCTTTAAATATGTCATAAACATAAAATAAACCGATACCATATAAATATGTTATAAAAATAATAAAACAAAAGAGCATGCAAAGCATAAACGTATGAGTCTAGCCTTCTAAAAAATATATTTTTATTATTCTCAGCAGAGTCGCCACTGTGAGCACCCCGATCCGCAGATCGTCACTGGGCCTTTTCGCTCTAGACTCCCGAAATAAAAAGTGTAATAAATGTACACAACACATTTATATTGAAAACAAAATCGTCACCCTCGTTTGTAAAGGAAACGAGAGAAAAACTGAGATTGTGGGTTCGGAGGCTAAGTTACGAGTTGGGAAGGTTTTACGCACCCAACTCGCCCTTTCGGTCTCTTATGATTGCATGCTCGAATTTATATGTTACGGGTTTATTATACTACGTGACTGAAGAAAACGTATCGCGGAGATTTATATCTCCGTTACGTTATAAAGTGTATACATATTTTATTTATTACAAAATAAACAAAATATAATATATTACATATATATATATATATATAATATCAATTATATATAAATGAGAATGGACATTTTTATATTTGCACTTAATGAATATGCTACATGTATTTACATATCAAATGTACCGAAATAAATATATACACATTTGTAAATTATCCAACGCATTTACATATTGAAACGGATAAATAAAATAACGAATGGAAGGAATTACCTTTTGTCGTTTTACAGAATTTAGGTCAAGTTATATGTCATTGTATTATATTTGATCAGGCTAGCTCATAGCCTGACCGTTGTGCTTCCACTGCTACCGATACGAGGAAATGAAGACTTACGTTTTGATATTGGGTGTGTTTAAAGAACACTGTGTATTTGTGTGTGTGTGAAATTTGCCCAGGGAGAGCGGTTTGTTTTCTCGGGCTGAGAGAGAGAAAGAGAGAGAGCAGAGAGCTTTTCTTTCTTTTCTTTTTCTTTTCTTTCTTTCTACTGTGAGAGAGAGAGAGAGAGAGAGAGAGAGAGGAATAGCTGAGTGAATTAAGTGTGTTGTGTGTTGTGTGAGAGAGCTAAGAGTCTCTATTTATAGGAGGCTGAGAGAGAGATATGCCAAGCAAGGAGGAAGATTCGTTTGTGCCTTCAAAGTCTTCAGCAGCCAGCGGCTTGATTTGTGAGGCAATGCTGGTTTGGTGCGCGACACACTAGAATAGGCATCCGCGCACCAAAGCTGATTTTGGTGTATCCGCGCACAAAACATGTCCTCAGCGCACCAAATTCTGAAATTTACACTAAGAATTTTCATCTTTCATTCTTTATGCTTCAGGTCCCCCGTCAATTTTAATTAATCTTTGTGCCTTGAAGTTGTTCCTTTGGCTTTTCAACCTTGAAATCATCTTCTTTTATATTTTGCACCCTGTAAACTTTGTATCTTCAGATTTGACCCTTGATGTTGATCTAACTGAAGCTATTAATGTTTGTTGGACGTCGTTAGTCCTGTTGAATATTTTGTTCCCTGAAATAATCATAGAAACAAGTGTTAGTCCATTTATAAATAAATAATTATTTATAGGATAATTCGTATAATGTGGGGTACGAATTCTGGGTGTCTACAGCGATGTAAATCGCTAGAAATATGTTGGAAAATTGTTATAAAATGTGAAGGAAATTGTGCAACTTTGGCACGATTTTCTCAATGACTTATTCGTCGAATGACAAAGATAATTGTGAAAATGTATTTTACGCCATGAGAACATTGAAATCGTATATTCATTTGTCTAAAATTAGTGTTTGGATGATAGAGATATTAAGGCTTAAAATAAGTGAGTTGGAGTTGGAAAAGTGAGTTTGTCCCACATTAAAAAGAAAATAAGAATTTGGCTAATTTATATACAACTTCCTTAGTTGAAAGGAACAAGAATGTATACATATAGCATAGAGGCTCTCTCTACGCTCGCCCGCAAGGGTACAAATCTCAATTCGATTCAAGGTTCGAATCAAGTGCGACCTGCGGAACACGAATGTCAGACCAAATCTAGCCATTTAGTCTAACCTACGTTTTGCTTTTTTTTTTTTTTCATGAATTAACTCCAGAAATGTAACTTCTCCTGCCTTAACACAACCACTGTGTAACCGATCTGTCCATTCACTCCCAGCCTCAATATTTTGGATTAATTGGGAAGTTTGACTTGGCCTTTATATTGGCAGTTCATTTCCACAATGTGAGTTACAACAAACAATTCCCACACACACACACACACACACACACATACACTCACTCACTCTCACTCTCTCTCTCTCTCTCTCTCTCTCTCTCTCTCTCTCTCTCTCTCTCTCTCTCTGCATTGCATATTGTCACCATCACTCGAAGTGAATCTGTCTTAGGGAAACTGTGTCTAACACATGCCTCTCAGATTCTCAATAGAAGACTTTTGGTTTATTGTTCATTTCATGCCTTTGTAATTTTATTAATTTTCAGTTTCTATAATTTGTAATTCCAAGAATTTGTGTAACTATTTTTCTAACACCTGAAGTGTAAGGCTAACCTAATAACGAAAGTATTGTAAAGGGACTAGAGCGGGCTACCATATGGTTACAATAAGCTATTCAACTGAACCTTGGTATACCTGAGAACAATACATTTTTGTTACTGCGAGATATATTGGCAATTGTGGATCATTTGATCGGAATGAAATTTGGAATGGGTACACTCGACAATATGAACCATTTGACAGATAAATGTATTCATTAAGTAGCAGATCTTTTACAAGATCAATTCAGATTGACCTTGGTTCGTTTAGAAAATGTGATTCAGAAAACTATATGTGGATCACTTAGGCATAAAATGAAAGCAACTACTCGGAATTTGGTAACTTTAACTCCATTAACACCTACTTACGAATCTTTTTTGACTAATTAGATACCCAATAAACTAGATCTATTAGAGCCTGCTTATGTACGACATGATTCAAATCTATTCATAGAAAAAATTCTCCTCAATCAAATTAGCCTATCTTCTGTATGGGTCGGGGCTTACTTGATGGTTGAAACAAAGACAAATTTGCTTGTGAGTTTCAATGTGACACATATATGCATAGACCAATCAATAGCTCATGTCACACACTCCTATAATCCATTTTCTCTTCGAAAATTTCTCTTCGAGGATTCATGTCAAATAAATAAAAGGGAAGGGTTGTTTCCACTACATTTTTTACTTATCCACTACATCAATAGTTATTACTTTAAACATATACATGTTTGGACAAAACCACCCTTTAATTACTTAGTCATTTGAAGTAGAGTAATATATTTTATTTCAAAATTATTTTTTAATTCACAACACATCAACAAACAAGGTAGTTATTTTTTTATATTTTTATTTTTTCAGAATAAATATGTTTTGTCAATTGTGCTTATAATTCGCGTCTTGTGTTCTTTTATCAGAAATATAATATAATTAAAGCATTTGTCTACCAAAATTTTAGGAAATGTTGGATATTCTATTTTAAAAAAATAAAGAAATTAATTTTATTTAAATAATATTATTTTTTAAAAATCAAGTCAATTATAGCAATATGGTAGGTATTAAATTGATTATTAGTTCCAATCAATTGATTATTAAAATCTTAAATCAATGGCATAGGTAGGTAAAAGGTACTAAAATCTTACGATATTATATCAAACTATGGTTTTACCAATGGATTAAATTTTTAAAAGTATATCCTTTAAATCTTACTATTTATTACAATAATCAATGATCACATATTTTCTCAAAGTTTCGTAGACTAAATATATCGTTATTATATTAATTCTTTTATTATGCAACATAACTTCAATCATAAGTTTAATTGACTACACATATTTTTTAAAGTGAAAAAGAAAAACTATATTGGTTATTGATGTTTGAATTAGAAAATAATGTTTAGAAGATAATTAGAAAAGTAATTTTATTAGTCAACTTAATATGTGCAAGTAATTAAGAGGTACTTTTGTCCAAACTTGTATTTATTTAAGGCCAAATTACAATTTTCCCCCCAAAGTATACACCAAATCCCAGTTTGCCACCCATATTCCGTTTTGTCCCATTACGGTACCCAATGTTACAAATTTTCCCATTTTGCCACCTGGGATGGACGGACGTTAGAAAAAACCAGTTAAGTCGCACGTGGTCATTCACGTGCGGGGCAATTTGGTCTTTAGCTAAATGGAGTTCGTTTTTTGTCAAGGGCTTTTTCAGACTTGAGATTTAGGGGAGAGAAATTTGGGAGAGAAGAAAACACAAATTAGGGTTAGGGTTTAATCAGCACAAATTTGAGTTGAATCTAAACGCGATTTTTGAAAGTGATTGAAGGCGTTATGACGATTCCTAGGAAGGGACAATCAGAACAATCGCAGGCTTCACAAGCTCAATCTATTGTACAAGACGAAGATCCTCACCCATTTGATGGTATGTGTTCGTAATCGTAATGTATAATTATTGTTAGTGTTATAAATAAGATGTGTCTGCAATTTTGGCTTTTTTTTTTTATCTGAAATCGCATATGAGCTATTGTTAAACTTTGAATATACTAGTGTGTGACTTTGGAGTACGTGTGTGTTTTGTTATTGTTCGATTTATTTAGGTTATGCTTTGAAAAAATTCAAATTTTTGTTAGTGTACGTGCGCATATGTCCCCATCTGACTTTGTCCCCTTATGACTTTGTAAACAAATTTATTTCCTTTCTATGCCTTGATGTTCTGATTGGGGGGACCAATTGTTTTCTTTAATTTTTTCCTTTATTTCTTTGTGTGGCATAAGGAGGGACAATATTATGTGAAAATGGTCCCCACTGTTTCTGTAAAGTGTTTGGCATCTGTTAATGTTTTTGCCCATCTTTTAATGTTTTTTTCCATTGTTTGTGTGCTTTTCCAAATCCGGATGAAGACCGGTTTCTTTGTTAGGTTTCATCATGGTGGTGAGTTTGTTTACCACCCTAAGACTCGTATTTAGGTGGTGAAGTAGAAACAATTACTAGATTGAATAAGGATAGAGTTTCAATGACGGTGGTGGATAATTTGTACAAGGGATTAGGGTATAAAGACTATGCTAGCTACTACTATATATTTCCCAAGAGTGAAATGGATACGGGATTGGTGCTTATGTCAACCGATGAGGCTATTATGCAAATGGTCAAAGGTATTAATCCTAATAATAGCATAGTTGATATCTATTGTAAGCACAATGAGGAGTATCAGGGAGTTAGAAAGGAGATTGAGAGTGTTGATATTTTAGATAGTGATAATAGTTCAGTTATAGTGGTAGTGCATATGGCCATAGTGATCTCTAGAAATTTCGATAGAGAGTTGGGAGTTAATGAGATTGAAGATGATGAAGGAGGACCAGAACCAGATAAGGAAAAGGGAAAGGAAAAAGTAGCATGTTCACAGAATGACAGAGCAAGAGCAAAGGGAAAGGAAAAGGTAGTGTCTAATGTGGAAAGCCCTGTACATGACTTTAATGTTGACTCAGAATATGAGAATGATACTTCTGATGACTTTGATAGCCTTGATGGTTCAGAGGACTTTGATGATGATGACCCTAGGAAGTTAATGGGAAGGAAAAAAAATTCCCAAGTTTAAAAAATTTAACCCTGTAACAGATATGGCTGACCCAAAGTTTGAGCTAGGAATGCAATTTGCTGACAGTAAAGAATTCAAGCATGCTGTGAGGTATTATGCAGTGAAAAATGGAAAGGGGATTAGATTTGTGAAGAATGATAGAGTGAAGGTAAGTGCCAAGTGTAAGGAGGGTTGTCCATGGTATATCTATGCTTCACAGTTAGGTGGTGAGAGGCATGCTTTCAGAATTAGGACTTTTGTTGACAACCACAGTTGTAGTAAGGTGGTGAATAATTAATGTTACAGTTTAAGAGAGGACCACTTCAATTTCCTAATGCTTTATCCCAAGACTCTACTATGACATCCACTGTAAGTGTTATATAATTACTTTTTTTTTTATTATGTCATTGCTTGTTTAAAAATTACATATATATGCTTAAGATTACTAATGTTGTTGTTCAAACAGGGTGAACAAATCCATATTCAGAGACAAGGACAAATCCATATTCAGAGACAAGGGCATAGTGAATCAGTGGATAATGAATTACCTTGAAGTGTTGCTATGTACAAAATGTTTGATTACAGTTTGGAAAGAACATAAATTGATTGTGTATTTTGTAACTAAGTAGATGAAACTGAGTGGAGAATGATTTGCCTTGAAGTGTTGCCAAACACTTCAAGTGTTTGAAGTGTTTTTGCACAGTTTGTTATTTATGAAACTGAGTTTGTGTAATTTGTAACTAAGTAGATGAAACTAAGTGTCCTTTTGTAGAAAGGACCATCTCTTTTGGTATTTATGAAACTAAGTGGCCTTTTGTATCAAGGACCATCATCTCTTTTGCAAATGTAATGATATATACTCTGTAATTTCTATTTCAGTACAATACAATGTTACCAAGTTTGTGTAAACAGATCATTTAAGTATGCCATTGGCACGTTTGTTATTTATGAAACCGAGTTTGTGTAATTTGTAACTATGACATCTACTATGACATCCACGTAAACAGATCATTTAAGTATACAATGTTAACATTTCCCATTCAATAACGAGCATTCAAGTATATATCCTAGTAACCAAAACAGGGCAAAACAGAGCACAACCAACTTGATCATGAACAAAAGCAAAAATTTTAACCCATAAACTATGATTGTCATTGCCATAAACAGAAATTTTACATCACCAATACATACATGATCATTCACAGATCAAAGTGTCATTAACATTTCCCCATTAACCAAAAGCAAAACAAAGGGATATTCATTTTCTGCCAAATACATCTTGCCTCACAAGCCAAGTATATATCCTACTAACAAAACAGGGCAAAACAGAGCATTGGCATTGGCATGAACAAAAGCAAAAATTTTAACCCATAAACTATGATTGTCATTGCCATAAACAGAAAGTTTACATCACCAATACATACATGATCATTCACAGATCAAAATGTCATTGACATTTCCCCATTAACCAAAAGCAACAAAAAGGATATACATTTTCTGCCAAAACCATCTTGCCTCACAAACCTACCTATTTCATAACCCAAAAACTACATTGGTGCTTTCATAATCCAAAAACTACAGTAGTGCAAATTTACAAACCCCAATTCTTCCATCATTCACCATCGGCAAAATAACGAGTCCTAACTCCTTCCTTCAAACAAGAACAAGCAAGAACAACAAAGACTAATAAGCAGAACACTCCCAAACAAGAGAGAAATTAAACATTTTCGCTCCCTATCGCGCTTGATTTTCGTTGCCTTATCTCTTTTTGGTGATGATTGATCGACCGTAGTAGACACGGAATCGCACGTCGATCTAGGGCACATGGGGGATCATGCCACACAAAGTAACGACATCCTCCATTCTGTAAGTAATCAAATGAGAGCAAAAAAGAAAGAAAACAACAAAATACAATCACTGATTGGGTAAACATAATTCAAAATTTTGAAATTTGAATAGGCACTTACATATGCATAGTTAGGGCACCCAAGGAATCTTCGCCCAGGGTTTGTTCCGGTCCACGAGGTCTTCAACACACTTGTTTCACCACAGTAGCATACTACTTCCGCCATTGATGCAGCTTGCTTTTCACTTCAATTCTCCTTCCGTTGCAAATACAGGAGGGACGAAGGAGAGGAGGTTTGGTTTACTTTGGGGGGGGGGGCCTTCGATGTCGTTGAAAATGATATAGCCGTAAGCAAAAACGAACTCCATTTAGCTAAAGACCAAATTGCCCCGCACGTGAATGACCACATGCGACTTAACTGGTTTTTTCTAACGTCCGTCCATCCCAGGTGGCAAAATGGGAAAATTTGTAACATTGGGTACCGTAATGGGACAAAACGGAATATGGGTGGCAAACTGGGATTTGGTGTATACTTTGGGGGGAAAATTGTAATTTGGCCTTTATTTAATGTGAAAACTATTGATGTAGTGGATAAGTAAAAAATGTAGTGAAAATAGTTTCCCCTAAATAAAATTGCACAATTCAAGAGAAATATCCAAATACATCTCTTATTCTTTTCAATAATCTATACTTGTATTTTAGCAATGAAATACTCCCTCCGTTCCACCCAAAGAGTCCATGTTTAAAAAGTCTAATAATTAAGTGATATATAAGTAGTATTGGAGTTGATCATAATTACAAAAATATTTTAGCATAGTTAATATGTTTGTACCACATATGGAGGGTTAAGTTGAAAGTTTTATGGAGATTGTAAGCATAATTTTTGTAAGTAGACTCTTTGAGTGGAACATTTCAAAATAGTATAGTAGACTCTTTGTCTGGAACGAAGTGAGTACTATCTTTCCTCCCCAATTGATACATGATGAATTACATCTATCAATGAAGAAAAAGGAAAAAGAGACGAGGTACCCTGAATATATATATATTTTTTTGTCTATTGTAGATTGGCCCTAGAAACATGGCCAAGCCATTATTCTTTTCTATTCATTATTATTTTTATTATTATTATCAAATCAAATGATTGGATCTAAATATAGATCCTTTTAAAATAAAAGAAAATGGTGAATGTGCTCTTAGAAATCATTAAATACTACACACCAAAAGGATATTAAGTGAATGGAATTAATGAATGAAATGTAATGAAACAGAGCCATTTTGGGGTCACCTATGAAATGAGGCACGAAAAGGAGCCACTACGAAGAAGTTTCGGGAGTTACAAAGAAAGCTTCGAGCTCATATTGGTCATGAGGCACAAAAGGGAGCCATTATGAAGAAGTTTTGGGGGTTACAAAGAAAGCTTCGAGCTCATATGAGGCAGAGCTCATATTGGTCATGAGGCACAAAAGGGAGCCATTATGAAGAAGTTTTGGGAGTTACAAAGAAAGCTTCGAGCTCATATGAGGCACGAAGGGAGCCACTATGAAGAAGTTTCGGGAGCTACAAAGAAAGCTTCGAGCTCATATTGGTCATGGGTTTAGAATGGGAATTAAACTCTATGCGATCAAATCTACCAATATTCCTCTGCAGCTCAATGGTAGAGCGGTCGGCTGATAACCAAGTGGTCGTAGGCTTGAATCTTACTTGTGGAGATTTGATTCATTGTGATTTGTTTAATTCATAGTATTATAATAAAAGGGCTCGCTTTGACGGTTGAGCCAAAATTCCATTAAAGTGAGAGCAAAGGCCATTCCGTTTCAACAAAAAGACCAACACCCAAGTTCCATAGCTTTTGGTTCGCTATCCAGTACCCTCCCCCCCTCCCTCCCCCCTGCCCCTTCCGACACTCTGGTTCCAAGCTGAGGGACGGAATTTCCCTTTTGGGAGGTTGTGGCAAGGAGGTATTCAAACCCCCGACACTCTGGTTCGTAGTGAGAGAGAGAGAGAGAGAGATCTCTAGGAGGGATTCAAACCCCCAACACTCTGGTTCGTAGTGCTCTAATCCTCTGCGTCTCCACTGATGCTGTTCCAAAGAGTACCCACAAGAGAGAGAGAGAGAGAGAGAGAGAGAGAGAGAGAGAGAGAGAGAGAGAGAGAGAGAAACGTGAATTTTTTGACTCTCTTAGTTTCTTACTCGCAATTTAGCGGGCAATTATTTCCATCACAGAAGCACCTAGTATCAAAAATGAGTTCAAACAAAAGGCAGCTAGGCACCCAGACAGCCAAGGATTTTGCTAATTGAGGCGTTGATTCTAAATCCTAAATCCTTACAACACACACACACACACACAACCACACTGACCCACTCTCACTCAACCTTGAGAGCTCATAATTCAAAACAATCAAGCACACAGAAAGTATATGAAGACAGAGTATTACAAAACCAGACTGGTCAAGAATCAAATCAAGGAGACTAAATGGGGGTGGTAAGGTATCACATAAGTGCTTAACATGCATTACAGACATATCTTATCTAATCATCATCCTCGAGAACACTACGATGCCTCTGGATCTGTCAAAGAACAGAGCAGTACAACCACTACAGACATATCTTATCTAA
This sequence comes from Platycodon grandiflorus, assembly GCA_016624345.1. Classification (NCBI taxonomy): domain Eukaryota; kingdom Viridiplantae; phylum Streptophyta; class Magnoliopsida; order Asterales; family Campanulaceae; genus Platycodon; species Platycodon grandiflorus. The sequence goes on from CM028361.1 coordinate 73,176,468, forward strand.
TCATCATCCTCAAGAACACTCCGACGCCTCTGGATCTGTCAAAGAACAGAGGAGTACAACCACAGTAAAGCCAAAATCAATGTAGTCACGAAATCTACATGAATGCATCATGGAAGACGAGAAGGAATAAGCACATAAAGATAGTCTTTTTAACTTTCTTTGATTTGGTTTTACTATTTTAAGCAGCTCTCGTAATTGACATAGGGCAAATAGAATTAGAGGAAAGGAAACAGGTGCTTGAATAGGGAACACGAAATGACTTACTGTTACTTTGGTTTGTTTAGTTGTTTGATTATTGATTTGTTCCAGTAATGATATGAGCCTCTCTTCAGAAACCTGCATACAAAATTGTTGCTCAATCATGGTTGGGTGAGTATATCAACTTGATCCTTTTTGTGAAGGCTTGTCCATATTGACCACAAAAGCAGCCCCAGATAAATAAAAAGTCATGTACAGAACTATTACCTTGTCAACTATCTGACCCATATTGGCAGCTCTCAAAATAACGTCCTCGACTCCTCTGGCCTTCTCAGGCTTCACCAAAGCAATTCGAGCAACTGCACATGACACAAGAAAACATATAAATGTTGTCCCCACAGCAACAACCGTCGTGAGACTAAACATTACTTCACAGTGGAAGAAGAAAAGGATTTGGCATCTATTAATATCCTTCTTCGGAGTAAACAAAAAGCAAGTGAAACTGTGAGGACAGATAGCAGTCATCAATATAAGCTTCACTCACCACCCTGCACCCAAGAAAAGAAAACAAGCCCAACAACCTTTCCTCGTCATTTTTCCAGTCAATTAATTTATTTAGAGATGCCTTGTCACTTGTATATTTATTTTTTTAATTTTATTCATATGGTGTATCCCTATCATGGCTATTCTCAAGAAGGATGAGATACAGAAATAAATTTCACATACATTGTTTTGTTTCTTTAATTTAAGTACTTTCCTTATTTCTAGCAAAGCATTTCTCACTTTGAGTACCCTTTAAATCTTAAAGTTTAGTCTCCATGTTCCAATTTAGTTTGTCTCATCAAAAATAAAAATAAAAATAAAACGGGGTTGCAAATTTTAAGCTATAAATTCTCATTGTTTTCTCAAAAATCATCTTACCTTTTCCTAAAACATGACGTAGCTCTCATGTCATACAAACAAGGATGTCGTTTAGTTATATATATATGTGTGTGTGTGTGTGTGTGTGCGTACCATTAAAAAGTTTGACTTCCAAAATATGACTTTCATTTGGGACAGGAGTATTATAGGTTAAAGCTTAGTCATACATGGCCTCTATAATTCGCTCTTGTAACAGCTGCAACTATATCATTCATAAGTGCATACATATATTCCAAGTTCTCTAAAAAGTAAAATCCAAAAACTGAAAATTAAAAAAAATGTTTTGGGGCATAAATTGAACCAATTGAAGAGACGAAATATTTTGTTCTCTAGGCATAAGAAGTCAAACTTCCCTCAAGTGGGAGGACATTTTGTGCTCTGGTGCCTCAATTACAAAAGCTAATTTGAATACTTCAACAATTAACTTTTATGTTGTTCCCAAAAGGAAACTACATTTCTGACATTCTAGAGAAGCACAGAAATGTTGAGGTTCAAATGCCGATAACTTATTTCAGATGGGGTCATTGTTGGGTCCTAGTACTAGGAGTATAATTGAAATCTTAGAATAATTGGGGATTTGAGTTGTCGCGTTACTTTGGTTCATTCTACTATTAGGATATCTGGGTGGGGAACATAAAAAAAGAGAAGCGATCCGCGATTATGGAGAAGTGGGGAAAGAAACAAGACGGCAAAAAAGTCAAAAGACAAAACCTAATTCGACTAATAGTAGGTTTCAAAACTCCTAGTGACTGCATCCCTTACAAGGATAGACATCTTTTCCCAAGTTCCTTCTTCTCTTTCAAACTGCCCATACGCTGATGATTCTCTCTCCTGCTGCTCAAGGCTTCTTGTGCTTCCCTAATTCACCAGTCCAAGGCAAAGTAAAGCTTAAGCGACCGAGTCCACACTGTTCCCTTTTCTCAATGCCCAAACCATTTCCAAGAACCACCTTTTTTGTGTGTGGGGTGGGGGAGAAAAAATCTGTGCTAATATTTACGGAGGGTTGTTAAATGCATTGAGAGAGAAATCCTCCTTGGTTTCCATATTTGGATGCGGATCAAGGATCTCAATTCTGGTTCTTTTTTCTTTTTATTCTTTTCTCTTTTTTGGGGAGGGGGAGGGGGGAGAACATAATTTGAATAATTAAGAAAAATTAATAATTTTTTTGATAAGTAAAAATATATAACTGAAGTGTCAAAGCAGGTGACGCATCCTTTGAACACTAGATGTATACTGAACTCGATGTACTTGAGGTTGAAGCTATTTACAAAATCAACAAAAGAATAACTAGAAGGGGTAGAAGCATCTGTAGTCTCCAAACACCAATGAAAAAGAGTGCGAAGAAGACTATTTTTCAGCTGATCCAAGGACCCTTCTACATTGTCAAAAGCCCTTCTATTCCTTTCCTTCCAAATGCAGCATACTCCCAGAGGCGCTATCTTCCAAATAATATTTTTCCTTCTCCATTTGTACAGCGACCAACTCAAAAGAAGTTCTCTAACTGAACTGGGTATCACCCAAGAGAAATTACAATCTTAAAAAGTTTGATTTGTCAAATAAGACTATTTTTTGGGCTGGAGAGAGCAAAAAACTGGCCTCCCATGATTCCAAAATAATATTCCCTCCGTCCTTAAATTATTGTCTTGTTCGACCCGGCACACAGATTAAGAAAAAACAATTGACTTGATTATTAATATTGGTATAGTGTGTAGTTTCTTTTAATACCTATGTATATGTGGCCCATAATTAAAGTATGAAGAAAAATAAGGGTAAAAGGTAAAAGTGTTGTCCTAAAAAGGAAACTTTCAAAACAAGACAATTATTTTGGGAGTGACGAAAAAGGAAAGCAAGACAATGATTTAGGGACGGAGGGATTAATACCCTATTCTATCTTGGGACGTCCCAAAAAACTAGTCCCCTTTCTTTTTCTAGAAACTTCCCATAAAACAATTGTCTGTAGTACCGTTTTAATTGTGAGATGGAAAAAGAAACGAGTTCCATTGATCTGACACCACTATAGGAAAACTTGAGGGTTTTAAGGAAAATGCACAGAGTCAAATATTTTCTTTAAACCCATGTAAATCAATAAAGGATACTTATTTTGGGAATGAGGAAATAAAAAAGTACATTCAGAATTAAATGATAACTGTAAACTTGAGGGTTTTAAGGAAAACGCACAGGGACAAATATTTTCTTTAAACCCGTGTAAATCAATAAAGGATACTTATTTTGGGACGAAGGAAATAAAAAGCAAATTAAGAATTAAATGATAACAGTAACATCTCAAAAAGAATGACGAGATAGTGATCAGTTTTGTTTAGAAAGCGAGCTCAAAAATACTCCCATTGTCCAAAAAATAATCTCATTTACTAACAAGTTAAAAAAATTTAAAATTATGACTTTACTTGTTCATATCTCCTTTGAACTGTAATAAAATTATATAGACTATTTTCATGGAACATACCAAAAAAAAAAAAAGTGGAACTACTTTATCAAACGGGAGGAGTAATTTGATGAGAGAAGACTATACCAAACAAACTTATATGAGAAGGGCCACATGAGATCAGTGAAGCTTTGAACTTTGTCGAGAATAATGGGTTCTCTAATGCCCATGCTCTCCGGAGAGGGCTTTCGGGCAATGGCTTTGCATACCCATCCATTCCAATAAAATCAGAGAAAGTGTACTTAAGCTTTGCGGGATAAAATTCAACTCATCAATGATCATCAGTACACCAAAGAAAGATGTAGTGAAGTGCTGGTTTGCGTTTCAGATCTTTTAGCCAAGGCTGTAAATTGAGGTGTTCAAGCAGACCGATACATAATAATAGCAGCTCCAGAAATTTCACTTTTCCCTAATTTTATTTCACATGTCCTGATCTCACACACTCACATATACACATAACAGCTCCAGAAACTCTTCCTCCAAAATCATATCTCCCTCTCTCTCATTCTCTCTACTACACGTCCTCAAACACAAATAAGAAATGGAAATCTTTTCAAGCCGGATCTGTTCATTAACATGATGCTTAGTCTGGGAGTAAATACACTATGCGGGGAATGATAGGAATGACTGTAAATAGATAGATTTTAATGACATTTAGGACTAACTTAGAGTCCCTAATATTATTTTTAGGAAATTATTTGGTAAAGCACTCTATGGGTCATACCTTCATGGCAGTCCATGAAGAAAATATACAAGCTACAAGGTCTGAAAAGTAAGCTACCAGCTCTGGTAGCCTAGTGGACTTTGCAGCTAAGCTTCCAGAGGAAGCCAAGTATTTAGCTAAGCCATCTGGCTACGCAGTCGAGTGAACAGCTGAGCAAGGACCTAACAAACTAACTACTAATCATTCCCTGATACTCCCTCCGTTCCACCCAAAGAATCCACGTTTGAAAAGTCTAATAATTAAGGGATATATAAGTAGCATTGGAGTTGGTCATAATTACAAAAATGTTTGAGATAGCCAAGATGTTTATAGCATATGTGGAGGGTAAAGGGGAAAGGTTTATGGAGATTGTAGGCATAATTTTTAAAGTGGATCTTTATGCGGAACATCCCAAAATAAAATAATGGACTTTTTGCCTGGAACGGAGGGAGTATATAATTACAACATACTTTAACACGAAAAGATAATTCAAAAGATCCTATCACTAATCTAATTCCAACTCCATTGATCTTCTTGTTCTATTCTGCATCAATTCCAAACATTCCTCTTGCAGACTAGAGCAGTGTCAACCAAAGCCCCTCAATGTAAGAAAAAGGAAGCCCATAAACTTCTCCGAGGAAATGCACAAAGAAGATAAACTTTGTTAAAATGACAAACAAACAAACTTGAAGTGTATACTTCATTACAGTTTCTCGGCCTAAGACTTTCAAAAGACCTTTGTGTATCAGGTTAGGAGTATACGGCACTCCTAATGTAAGTTGTACAGATCTTCCTTAACATAAGTCACCCTTACCATTTCAAAGTTGAAACACATCTCCTTAAATCAACCTCAAAAATATTGATGACAAACAGATATCTCACTGGAAGTCTAAGATTGCACAAAAAGATACCTCGAGAATTCTATTGTCTAAAGTTTTTATCTGGAGAAGTGTAATCTGTTTCAGCAAATTACATATCCACCAGCTTGCATCAGAACTCAAGCCTATGCAATTTCATGTGTTTCACACATTTCAGAACATTTAGCCCATAACCTATGCATCAAAAGGTATGAGAAATGTAAAACTAAACAGCCTCAATATCAAAGTGCCACAGTATTACCAAAATCAGGAAAGAGCCTTATCTTATAACCCATTGACCAACCATATTTGATATGTGGACTTTCTTGCATAAATGTTGAAAGTCCGGTACTTTCTGGGGAAATGGTTGGTGTTCTTTCCTGGAATTTTCATTACTTTTGCCACCTAAATGATCGGGAGGCTAATGAAGCTTTTGTTCTTTTTGATACCCATTCCCTAGTGCGTCTTTATCACTACCAAGACTCGAGGGTTTGGATTTGGGGGAGGGGAGGGGTCTCGACTTTTCTCCTGTCAATCCTTTTATCGCACTAGATTCATTCTCCGATCCTTCTCCACTTCCCTATCATTGTTTTGGAAATTGGAAAGATGGCATCCCCTTCAAGATTAGAGCAACCTTAACACTAATGAAATGTTGCAAAATCATAGGCCCAATAAGATCTCCCTATATTGGTATGTGATGTGCAAGTGTTCAGCAGAGTGATGATCAATTTTCCTCCGGTATGCTAATTGCTCGCTATCTATGGAGTTAGTTGTTCGCAGTGGTTGAAGAGGTGCTTTGTCGTTGGGGCTTTTGGTGCACTTGGACTGAACAAAGTTCCAGGATCTTCAAGGATCCGGCTTTGTCGTTGGCGCTCTTGTGGGATAGTCATGGCTTCTCTTTGGGGGTTGGGAAGAGGTGCTTTTCGTGGGATTCCACTTTTTCTTGTTCAGCGTGATTGGAATGCGCTTCTTGTTTAGCTTATTGTTCTCATATTTTTTTTTTTTTTTCTTCTTGTCTTGATGGACTTCTCACAAGTCTTCTTGTTGTTTTTCTCCTCTATCATTTCACTTCTGATAAAAAAAAAAGGTAAAAGCCAACTTAACTATTGATGTTAACTTTAAGATTTCATGGAACCTCCCGTGGTTTGCACATTTGAGCATGATGCTCACAACACAAGTCTTTTTCCGTTTCACGCCTACACTTTGGAACAACCAGATTGACAAGCCATTCATTTACCTTAAAAACATTTGGGCCCACTTCAGACATCATTCTCTTCTTCAATTCCTCACTAAATGTAGAATCATTTCCGTTCATTTATGTCATTTTGCATTATTCGAATATTTTATTCAAAGAATCATAACTTGGTGCCACAAAATCTCTTTCCACCTTTGTAGCTTTTTCTTCAGATGGTTACAAAATGAAGAAAAATAAGTGACTTTATCCTAAAACTCTCATGTAGTGAAAGTTACTACATTAAAAACAAAAAAATAAGTGGCATGCAAGTGAAAAATGACAAAAGAAAGTAAATATGACATAACTTGCTAGTCACCCAATGCCTCTAATACATTACGGGCTATCTATTCCAAACATAAAGTTATTATCTCATATAAACTTAAATACTTGGATATGTAAGCATTGAAATATGATAAAATTAGTATTGATCAAATTCGTAAGATGTTAGAAGCAACCCAAATAGGAAAACTCGAACCACCAATATTGACAGCAATGCTAAACATAGGGAATGAGAGTTATAAGATGGGAAGAAGATAATTACAGAATATACAATAGCAAGTGGTTCAACATATTTATATTTTTTCTAATAGGAGACAAGGATTCATGTACTCGACCCTAAGTGGTTGAGATAAGACTCGCAAATTAATCTCAATTATAAATATCAAATATACTAAATAGTTCTACTCGAGTTCCATAATTGGACTAAATATATATCTAACCTAAAATTTTTGTGCATTTTTCGATAGCAATGACTTAGATTAGAAGTTTAGATAGCTAATTTGGCTAGAAGAAATAGAAAAGAGGCAAGACAAAGAACGTTAAAGAAGGAAAGAATAGAACAGTAAACTAACCAACTTCATTATTGAGATCACTAAAAGGAAATTCTTATCCAATTGCAGGATCAAACAAAGTGAAGTCTTAATACTAGAGAAATGCCAAAATATAAAACCCATTCCCAATCACATGTTTCTCCATAGTATCTCATTGTCCACAATAAGAGAAAAGCATATGATCATATGGTATAATTGGTGTGCAGAACTTTAGACATTAAGTAACTTACGCCTTTCTCGGGCTTCAGATGACAAAATCCGACTAAGCATCATTTGCCTTCGTTCATCTGCCTCCCTACATCAGTTGTTTGAATAGAGTAGAATACGTCATAAAACTTGAACACTAGTCCTTATTAGCTACAGCTAATGCAAATTAATAAATTAGGAGACCAACCTTTTAGCTTCCTCTTGTGCTTGCTGTTGTTCAGGATTTTGCTGATTTCCCTGTTTATAGATAATTTCAAATGTTACAAAAATGTCCAAACATAAACGAAACGCAACCCTTAAAACACAAAAACTGATACATTCTGAAAGGGGCAGTTACTTACACCGCGTTGAGCCATGAGCTCTTGCATTCTTCTTTGCCTGATCGCTTCCAGCTCTGGATCAGCCTAATATATAGCAAGAGTGGTGTTTAACCAACCACATATAAAATTAATAATAAATCATGGGTTAAATCCAAAATGTTATAATAGAAGCCACTAACTATAGAAATATTAAAGCATCAGTAATCAACTAAAAATTAAAACCATCAACATGAAAAATATTAATCCAAAATTGAGCTCGTAAACAGTGACCAGAAAAAACAATTGTTAAAAAAAAACAATTGTTTAATCCTCTTCCACCTATTCACTCCATGGCCTGATGTCAGGATATAGACCGTATGGCTAATTATGGAACCGGGGCTCAAAAAATGTAAAGCTCAATTCAGAAAACCTAGATAAAATCAGAAAATCTAGTACCCTATATTCAATCTGAAGTAGCATTGCAGTTAAGAACTATAGTGAAAGGTAATGACAGCCAGCATTATATGCAATAGATCAAAAACTTTGACAAGTTACACAAGAATCCAGCTGGTAGACAGATATCTTCAGCAACTCAAAAACCGAAAATTACAGAACTTTTGGATATTTAAGAACATCAAGGCATGAAATTTCTGAAATCCAATTCAACAAAAGAACCAAGTGTAAACAGTAAGGTAAAATCATAACACATAAAAAAGGCAAAGTTCAAAATCAAAGTAGTCAGCTCCGAAATTGATTAAAACCCTAGTTCCAGCTTCACAATCAACAAATATTCCAAAGAGAGAAATTGATTATAACACGGAATAGCCATAACTCTTGATCGAAACAGCAACATTTTAGTAGAAATTTTATTCCATGATAATTCAAATTGCATGGGAAAACGAACAAGAAACAGAAGCAAACATAATTGAACAGATAGAAAGGGGGTAAAATTACCATTTTTTGATTTCAGAAGGATTTGGATTTCGCAAGTTCTTTGAACAGCTTCAATTCAAATGTGCTTCGTGGGTATGGATGTAGCGTTTGAGGGACGCACTGCGTCTGTGAATATGTTTTTGAAGCCTAATAAGGTGAAAAAGATTGATTCCACTTTCACCCCTTGTGGTTAGAGTTTATTTCAATGCCCCCTCTAAATTGTTTTTGGAGATTTTATGAATGAATAATTACACGAAAGCAAAAAGAGTTTATTTTTAATACACCTAAGTGTAAAAAATTACATATGCACTCAAAAAATTCATTACTGAAAAAATAATTTAAAAACTTAATTGATATATAACGTGGCATCCAATATTCGATGCATGCTTTATAGAGTGGAGTCACGTGACCCACTTGACTTTAATTTTTTTTTTTTATCTAATCTCGCTAAACAAGACTTATCTCTCTCTCTCCAGCGGCGCACTCCTTGCCTCCTTTCCTTGTCCAATTTATCTAGTTTCCTTCCAGTTTTCCCCCGCCTCCTCAACTCCTCCAAACCATCGCAGAGAACAACATACGCAATTGACGTGGATAGACTGGGGCGAGGCTCAGGCGACCCCAAGACCGACAGCTCCGCCAAATGTTTGGTGTTGCGGTGCTCCCAAGACCCTAGCACTTGCTCACGTCTCTCTCTCTCTCTCTCTCTTATCAACTGATCAAATCACTGGTAAATTCCGTGTAACTCGAGCTCAATATCGAGTATTCATGTTCTAATTCAATCTCTAAGTTTGTTTTCTTCGAATTTGTACAATGTGTTTTTGATCCCTAATTCAAATTTGAGGATTTTTGGTAGGGATTTATGTGAATGGTGCGGATTTTCGTTGCTTAGTGCAACTTAATGTTTATAGCATTTTATGATAATTTATTAAATTAATGGTTATTTTGCTTAATATTTTTATAAGATTTAGGGTAATTTTTTAGAAAGAAAATGTAGTATCCGCCACTAATCGTTTTAAAATAATTTAACCTAAATTTGTGCCCCCACTAAAAAAGTGTTTCGGATCCGCCACCGGTGACATCACTCTAATTGATAGTTTATGTATTTTTCAAATATTAAAATAGTGTATTGATTTGATGTCTTTAAATGTACTAATCTAGGCAAAAAAAAAAACATAGGTGCTAAATACAACACCCCTTTTATGCTAAATACAACACCCCCTCCTGAAAAAAATACTATTTTGCCCATCATTCAATTATAAAAAATAAAATAAAATCCACCTCGAGGAGGCGGATCTCTAGGAAGAATCCACCTCGAGGTGGTGGATCTCTACGAAGAAATCCACCTAGGGGTGGCGGATCTACCATATTCCGTTAAAATATTAACGATTCAGTTAACTTTTTAACGAAAATATTAACTTTAAGGGTTAAAAGTGTAAAAAAAATAAAAACTGATGGAATCATAGATCCGCCTAGTGTAGGTGGATTTTTGCGATATGTCCGCCTAGTGTAGGTTGATCTTTGGAATATGTCCACCTAGTGTAGGTGGATCTACCAAGTTTCGTTAAATATTTAACGATTCTGTTAATTGTTTAACGGAAATGTTAATTTTAGGGGCTGAAGTGTAAAATAAAAATTAACGGAATAATGGATGGAATTGAGATCCGCCTAGTCTAGGTAGATTTTTGAATTTTGTCCAAGTGGCGGATTTGTCTTTTTTTTTTTCATTTATAACATGGGCAAAATAGTCAATTTACTAGAGAGAGTGTTGTATTTAGAACCACTCAAAAAAAAAAACAAAAAAAAAACATCTTTGGTCCACTTTCTTGGGCATGCCATCGAATTTACGAATCATTGAACTTGACTATTGGCACCAAGTAGGCCACTTTTTTAATGACCGTCTATTTCTTTGTTAAGTTTCACCATAGCTTTTTATCTTTGACCAAAATACCCTTTCTCCGATTAGGCCATTATACTTTGTTCTCCCTTCATAAACCCTTGTTTTTGAAACAAGTACTATATATTTGGAATGAGTAATTATTTTGTAATAAAATAAAAAATTCTATTTTTAAAGAAAATTATACTATGTATATTAAATTATTGACAAAATTTTATGTCACACATTAGAGTGTTGCACAATACTTGAAACTATAATACTTTACGACCGCACTCGAAGGCCGCTACATTCCTTGGTGAGAGGCTCAGTCATCGTAGTTCAAATTTTCAAAAGTTTTTTTTGTTTTTCTTTTGGGCTCTAAGTTTTGCCTAGGCTATCCTTCCTGATTCAACCTATTGAGCCAAATTTTACAATGCAATACATAAGCAAAAGTACAAAACATGGAAATGATGGCATTTTTATTCAAGCATAGTATTTCTTCACTTGTCCATGTTAACTGCCGAATGAGGTCTTCACCATTCTTAATTGTGACATATACGACACCTCCCGGTTGTATGTGCCTTACTATGTAAGGACCTATTATAGAGTTTTATGATACAATTTTAACTCCTGAGGTACACTTGGCTGCCTTGCGAATCTGTACACACTTTGATAGACCGTGCGATCAACGACATTGGTTAAGTTTGGGTGAACTTGGATACGCTATAGCAACAAGGTATCAAAAGATTGTACAGTGTTTCTCAATAAGCCAGTTTTGCACCACATTCTTGCCATTATGGTCTAGTCTCGCAGGGTACCAACCCCCATCTGAGTATATTAACTTTACGTTAGTATACGGCGCTAATCACTTCATTAAGCTTCAATTGCCTGACGATTGTCCGATGCCTAGAGTGTATATAGGTTGGGAGTTAGCTTGTGATCCCAACATTCGACATTGGGAAAATATTTGGTTGGGCCGTATACATACTTTCATTGTAAAATGGGCAGATATGATGAAACCACCACGCCCTATGTAAAAGTTATTTTTCTCGTTTGACCAAAAATTAGCTTATCTTCTATGTATCTGATTTTTTTTCTTTTTATGCCAACGTTGTCTATAAACATATGCTTTGTTGCTAAAATAAAAAACTGATATCTTAAATAAGTTCATCCATCAAGTCGAGAAATTAATCCAAAATAGTACATAAACGGAAAAACAAACTAAAATAGTACATAAACTTTGTTGGGGACAAATGGCTGTGTAACACCCCGAATCCTCGTATGCATGATTTATTTATGTTATGTGTGAATTATGTGTTAAACTTGTTTTATTAGCATGCTAGTTAAATTATGCTTTTATTTATATTTTAAATGCATATTTATAGGAATGATTATATTTATTATACATTGATAAATTGATTGTTATGGTTCTTGATGTCTATTTGATGTGTTAGAAATGTTGTATGATCACACCTAGGAGTACCCAAGTGTTCAAACCAATGAAATAGAGTAAAAATTGAAGTTTGCTGAACAGAATGTTTGGCACGGCCGCGTGCCTTTCCTTGGCACGGCCGTGCAAGAGTGTCAAATTTTTCCAGAGAGTTTGGCACGGCCGTGCAGCCTTCCTTGGCACGACCGTGCGAGAGTGGCACGGCCGTGCGACTTCCTTGACACGGCCGTGCAAGTCGTGCTGAATTCAAAATCAGAATTTTGAATTTACCTTTGTGCCCTTAAAACTTAACACATGTGTGGCTCTCCTTGAGCCACATCACTACCCCTTTCCCAATCTGAAATTGTTACACATATATGACTGGAGAGACTTCATCTTCTCTCCATTTCTTCCCTCCAAATCCTCCATTAGAGCTCTAGAGTGTGTGTGTGAGAGTTTGGTGAGACTAGTGTGTGTGGGTGAGTTCCCGGAGATCCAACCATCCGATCGACGATCCGAGACCGTCATTGTGTTGGTGTTGAGCTAGGGAGCAACTTGGGTGGCTTCGATTTCATTTTAGTTGCTTTGATTTTCGTCACAAGGTAAGTTACTAAACCCCCTTTGTATGCTTTAAGCTTCAATGTGTGTTAGATCATCAATGTTATTGTATGACTTGCTTTATATGTTACTTTCATGTATAAATCTCTAGGTTGAGATGAGTACATTATACTTGTGCTATGAGTATGTGTTGAATGATGTTAGTGAGCAAAGGTTGGAATATAAATGTTAGGATTTGAACAAATAGAGGACTTAAGCCTTGAAAATGGGTGGTCTTGCATTTAGCATTGAAACCCTAATTTGGTGAACTTTAGTAATGACTCAGAAGTAGATTTTAAGGAAGATTATGACTCCCGAACAACATGTTAGATTACTACGAGGTTTAGAGTCCGATTGATCGAGATTCTAGTCCTCCGTACTTTGATACTTGTTAAATTAGAGACTTGTGTATAGCTCTAATGTGTTGAATCGAATGTTTACATATTTGTTAAATGATGATGGGTGATAAAATAGAATAATCTACTTGTCATTTGTCAAGTTCACTACTTTTGAACTTGATGGTTATTTGCATTAGATGAATAAGAACATCTATTTGTGCATTGTGTAAGTCCGGTGGCGTCGTTGGTCGAGTAAGGTAGGACGACCTATGGTCTTCACAAATTAACGTTTGTGATCGCCATAAGTCGCCGTACGAGTTCCACACACCCTCTTCGTTGGCCACGCTGAGAAGTAGCCCCAATGTTGTAGCAATACGCATGGCTTTGGTTTGCTAGATTGAACTCGATGGTATTAATCGGGGACGTCGATACTACACACACGAGTATCGAGGCACTTTTGGTTATTTTGTGTATTGCAGGAGCAACGCAAAGAATTGACAAAGAGATATCATATCCTTTATAATGTGGTTTATTTCGAGTACTTATGTGGACATCAAGGTGCTCATTGAGATGTGCTATGTGTGTATATCAAGATGATGTTACATGTTGGTTGTGATATAAAAATGTATTGCAATGTTAAGGTTATCGTTGAGCATTATGCCATGACATATAGTTGCATTTAGTAACTTATTGAGTTTCGACTCACCCCGTTTGTTGTTTAATTGTTTTCCTTAGATCCGAGCCAGCAGAAGCTCGCGGTGAGGCCGAGTAGTGCTATCGCTTAGCTCGCAGGTGGTCTTTTGTTTTTGTAGCCTTGGAGCTCTTTTGTCTATAGTGATAGATAATTCTTTTGGTGAGGACGATTGGTTAAGTAAAGTCATGTAGACTTTACTTGGGTAGTATGGATACTCTGCTTGTACCTCTTATTCTTTTGGTAGCCGACACGTGTATGTCGAGCTCGTATACTCTATTATATGTTTGATTCAGTTATTTTCCCAAGTATGTCGTAGCTTGTGGTTTTTGTACAGTTGGTTCCGCATGTTGTGGCCGAGGTAGTTAATATTATTAAAGATGTTTCTTCAAACTTATACTTGTATTTTATTAGTTGGGTTCCGGCTGTACGTCGCCGATGATTGACTTTATCTTATCAAAGTTTTTGTTATTATGGTTTTGTGGTGGGCACGGATTGTTGCGCCACGTGCTTTTATTAATTGTTATCGTTAATTGCTTGTTGTTTTGGCGCGTCGACCTCGGGATTCCGTATTGGAATCCGGTCGGGCCACATTGGTATCGAGCAATAGTTTCTTTGTCGCCAGATAGGTTCCTTGGCCTAGGTAGGTATGGTTTATTGTTGAGAATCCTAACGTCGAGTGATGTGTGTAGGTCATAATGGTGGAAACTAGGAACGGAGCGAGTACCAGGGTGGTGCGAATGCGAGAGGGTGATGAGGGAGCGGGAATGTCAACCGTCTCGTAATGATCCCCGAATAGAACCAAAACAACCAAAATGAGAAGATGGCTAACATGTACCTGAGGATGCTTGAGTTGATGAATGAGATGACTCAGCGGATGAATGCGGGGGCAAGGCCGCAACCTGAAGTAGAAACACCACAACCGGAGGTGGAGGCACCACAGCCGGAGGTGGTAGTATTAGAACCGGAAGCAAGACCGAGGAACAACACAACCACACTTGAGAGATTCTTGAAGATGAAACCCCGAACTTTTCGGGAGAGCCCGATGCCACTAAAGCGATTGTGGATCGAGCACATAATTAAGATATTTGCGGCTACGGGTTGCGGTGATGATGAGAAGGTTACTCGGTGTTCAAGCTAGAGGGAGCAAGCAGCAGTGGCAAGTGCTACAGAGGCGGGATTTGCAGAGAGTACCTCACACTTGGCCTAATTTCTTGAGGGAGTTCAAGGCCCAGTATATTCCAGCGGTGGTTCGGGAGAAGAGAGAGAGGGAATTCTATGATCTTGAGCAGGGTAGCATGTCTGTGGCTCAGTATTCGGCTAAGTTCACCGAGTTGGCACGCTATTGTACCCACTTGGTTCCGAACGAGGCTAGGAAGACGCAGAAGTTTATCAAGGGGTTGAAGACCGAGTACAGGAAACAGTTACTGTCGCTGCAGCTAGCAGATTACCGTAGTGCAGTGGACCGAGCCTATGGGATAGAAAGTGACATCGAGGAACATAAGGGGAGAATGAATGTGGGTTCTCAACAGTCTTCGCAGTCTTATGGGCGAGGACAAGGTTCAGGTAATAGGGGTAACAACAACAACAACAATCACAGGGGAAACCAGAATAGGGCACCTTCCAATGGACAATCGAGACTAATCGGGATCTCTTCAGTCGACTTAATCCCAAATGGAGTCCATTGCACCTGTTATAATATTAAATACTCATATCAATTCCACACTGAACTTTAAAAAAATTTAAGTTACAAATATAGAATATATTATTTCACAAATATATAGCTTACCTCTTGCTCAGTGTACTTATCAAGCCGTCGCCTGTATTGTTCCACAACAGTAGGGTCCAATCTGCGTCCGGCCTTGTAGACCTAACGACATGCATAAGGCTGCTATTCAATGCTCCAATTAGCTTTTCTAGTTGGTCGAAAGGCTGGGAAGTACTCGTATATCCAAGCCTAACAATTGCCAATGATATAAAATAATTATAAATTAAATACTAGAATGAAAATTCAAAAAGTTATAAACTAACAAAAAATTCAACGTACCAGCAGCAGTGTGAGACATCTGAGAAGTTTCAGCCCGTGATGCTACACCCATCTGCCAGTATAGATAGGCAAGTGCCGCTGTACCCCACGCGTATGATGACACCTCCTCTACTGGATCTAAAAACTCCAGAAAATGAACACTAAGCCGCGATTTATGTTTTTCCATAAACAAAGTGGCACCCAACAAGCACATCATGTAACTGTAGACACCTAGAATTCGTACCCCACATTTTACGAATTGTCCTATAAACAATTGTTTATTTATAAATGGACTAACACTTGTTTCTATAATCATTTCAGGAAACAACCTATCAAACAGGACTAACGACGTCCCAATACACAAACAACTTCAGTTAGATGAACAGCAAGGGTCCAGACTGAAGATACACAACTTAGAAGGGCCAAAGTGTAAGACACAAAGCCTGGAAAAGCCAAAAAAACAGTTTTGGTGCACTGAAACACCCAAACAGGGTTTAGTGCGCTAACACCATGTCTGGTGCACCGCGCACCAAACCTGCAATGCCCCAGAAGTCAAACCGCCGGGCTGCTGAAGACTTTAAAGGCAAAAAGGAAGCTTCGTGCAAACTTAGGGATGAGAGTAATGTACAAATATCTCTTCCCAGCCTCCTATATAAAGAGATGATCAACTCTCTCTCTCTCTCTCTCTCTCTCTCTCTCTCTCTCTCTCTCAATCATTAGCTCTCTCTCTTAACAACACATACATACTATCAAGCTCTCCCTCTCATTGAGAAAGAAACAAAGAAAGAAAGAGTTCTTAACTCTCCCTCTTTCACACACACAATACAGACAACACAAACATAAAACGTAAGTCTTCTTTTCCTCGTATTGGTAGCAGTGGAAACACAACGGTAGGCTACGAGCTAGCTTGATCCAATATAACACAACGCCCTAGAACTTGGCCCGAATTCTGTAAAATGACAAAAGGTAACCCCTTTCGTTCGTTAATTTATTTATGTGATTTTATTTATGAGATATAAAAACTCCGTAATACACTTCCATTCACATAAAATAACAAACCTACAATACTTAAATACGAGTATGCAAACATGAAGAGACGGAAAGGGCGAGATGGGTGCATAAAACCTTCCCAAAGCGTAACTTGGCCCCTAAACCCATAATCTTAGTTTTTCTCCCGTTTACTTCATAAACGAGAGTGTCGACTCTGTTTTTCCAAAATAAATGTGTTGTCACATTTATCGAACACAATCACAAAGGGAAGTCCAAGAGCGAAAAAGGTCCGACGGGAACGATCTGCGGATCGGGCGCTCACAATAACCAGTCGTTTTTCTATGGGGACTTGTCTTAGGAAGACTTATACGCATTAGAATCATGTTGAATTTGATTGTGCTGCATCTCCACTCTTCATCAACCTCTTTAGGAGTCATACCCAATAACCACCCTAACTGGGTCTTGACCCGTGGAATTGTGCTGCTGGTGATGACTGGTTTCCCTTCTACAGGTACCCTTAATAGATACCAGACATCGTGAAGAGTGATCGTCAATTCCCCAAAAGGCATATGGAAACTATTAGTTTCCGGGTGCCATCACTCAATAAAAGTCGAGATCAACGGCATGTTCAGCTCAGAATACATACAACCTCACAAATGCAATGTATAGCAACGATCTCTGGTTGAAGACGTATGTGCAATGTATAACAGCAATGAAAGGGGGTTAAGAGAGGAATCAGGGATTTTGAATTTTAAATTTTTTTTATTGATGCGTAAAAGGGCATCGAGCGGGAGGGGAAAAAATGCGGTAATATCTTAATACAAAGTAACAAATCAAACGTTGTAATTAAAGAGCAACCACAACATTTACTTTAAAAATGTTGTATTAAGTACCGATAAGCACAACGTTTACGGCAAAAACGTTGTCTAAAAATGGTAAGCCCAACGTTTACTTTTAAAACATTGTATAAGAACTAATACACAACGTTTAATGAAGAAACGTTGTCTAAAATGCCCTTTTAACAACATTTTGTTAAAAAACATTGTGCAAAAAATATTGTTAAAGCCCATTTTTGTTGTAGTGAAAAACATCCTTTTTACTATGTTGACTCAAATCTTTGTCGAACACGTATGAGAAAGTCAACATAGTAAAAAGGTGTTTCTCATACATCTTAAACTAATAGTGCCATTGTGAATTTGCCACCCTTTCTATATTCCATGTGTACTTGGTTTGAGAATCCTGCCATCTCATATACAATGGCATGGAACAAAAATCATAATATGAGACAATCAGAGAAGATCATCCAAAAACACTATTATAGGAGGAACGGAGGAGAGAATTCAAACAACCACTAAATTCCATTTTCCCAATTTGAGTGAGCAGGGCTGTTTCTTTGCTTTTTGTCACTTAGTTCTCTCTGGTGGAAGCGATGGCAGTAAAGTTGACACAAAATGAAGGAGAGTTGATTCAGGAGAAGTATTAAGTAAAATGGCTTGCTAGCTTTCTCAAACAGGCTTCTGAAGATGCTAAAAAACTAGTTAACCAAGAGAAATCTTTTACCTTTGCGGAAATTAAGAGTTGCAGAGCTGTTGCGTGATGAATTGGGGAGGCCCTTGACGAACAGGAAAGCATATCCATAACTTCGAGCAAATAGGAAATAGAGGAATTGATGAAGGAAGTTCAGCAGGCCAGAAGAATTAGATTGTTGCATCAGCCCAGCAAGGTTATGGACATGGAACATGAGCTTTGAGCCTTGAGAGATCAAATACGGGAGAAGTCAATGTCTTCAGTAAGGCTTCAGAAAGATCTAGCACTGAGCAAAAGAGCTGAGCAGAATAAGTACAGTTTATACGAGTTAGCAGGTTCTAAAACTTTAGGCTCTATTTTACGAGTCCAACCCTGCTCAAATGAAGCTATGGAGCTTACAAAATGTTCAATTCAGTGGTATTGCTTATCATCCCAATGTAGCCGAAGAGAGCTTGTTGACTAATGTGCTGAAATGTTTTTTGAAATAATGGATTCATGAATCAGTTTAGTTCATGAATTAGTAAGTGCATGAATTAGATAGTTCATGTATCTCTTAAAGTCAGGATAGGATCATGAATTATTCTAGAATTCTCCTATGTTAAGTATAAATTCTCATGTCATGTATGCTGAAATCGTGAGTTGAGAATATACAAAATATAGTCTTCTCCTCTACATCTTTCTCTCCATTTCTCTACAGATTTTCTGCCCACATATCCTCCCATAAAACATAAAGTACTACCTTCCGATCCTAACAAGTGGTATCAGAGCCAGGTTCTGCAGAAGGTAGTCCTTAGCCACCAAACAAATCTATCCAAAAAAGTCAGTTTGTCAAAAATGACCAACTCGAGTGATTCACTACCTATCCCTATATATTTCTGATGAGAATTATGATCATTGGGTCGTGAAGATCAGGACAATCTTCATTTCCAAAGATCTGTGGGAGTATGTTGAAGACGGTTTTGAAGAACTCGAAGACCCGAGTGCGTTGGAGAATGAAGGAAAGAAGAAATTGAAGGAGGACCGAAAGAAGAATGCAAAGGCTCTCTCGTACCTTCAACAAGGTCTGTCAACGGAGTTGTTTTCAAGAATTATGAGAGCAACCACTGCCAAAGAAGCATGGGAAATTCTTCAAAAGGAGTTCCAAGGTGATTTGAAAGTAAAGAACTAATGATGCATAAAAAATCAGGGGCACCGGGGATGCCGAACTGTCGCGGATGTAGGATATCTGGCATGTATTTATCTGCAAAAAAAGACACCGTGAGAGGGGCGCCTCCGGCGTGATAATCAGTCTATTGGCCACTAAAGAATATCGATTAGAATATGTATATCATGTATCAAGAGTGGCATACCTTGGCTTGGTATAGGAGAGGGTATATATATACTTGTACCGGCCGGGCTTCTATTTATTTCGGGCCCATTTGCTGGGGTGAGGCTCATACAATCTAGCAGGTCCAAAATATGCTCATCAGAAGCCCCCCACTCCTTATTCCTTGAGATTTATCTCGAGGGTGAGGAGCACGAGCACTTGAGATTTATCTCGAGGGTGAGGAGTACTATTTGCTCGTGCTCCTCACCTCGGACCTGCCGAGATGCATCCACTCGACTTGGGATATATACGCCTTAAAATTAACTAAGTCATGAGCTCGTCCTGCGAGCAGTCAAATGATCTCAAACGTTAATTAAGGAATCAGCTCGACCAGGGAGCATAACAATATATAAGCTTTAAAATTAACTAAGTCATGAACTCGACTTGCGAGCAGTCAAATGACCTCTAGCATTAATTAAAGAATCAACTCGACCAGGGAGCATAACAATATATAAGCCTTAAAATTAACTAAGTCATGAGCTCGACCTGCGAGCAGTCAAATGACCTCAAACGTTAATTAAGGAATCAACTCAACCTGGGAAGATAAGATCTACTTAGCCACGAGTAGCACTCGAGCGGGGTGGACAAAATCTATTCAGCCGCGAGCTACGCTCGAGCGAGGAGGATGTAATCTGCTCAGCCGCGAGCTACGCTAGAGCGGGGAGGATAAAATCTACTCAGCCACAAGCTACACTCGAGCGGGGAGGATAAGCGCAGGAAGGCGCGGGGTACAACTCAACCGCGAGTAGCGCTCGAGTGGGAGGACCAAATCTACTCGGCCGCGAGTAATACTCGAGCGGGGAGGATAAAATCTACTCAGCCACGAGGTACGCTCGAGCGGGGAGGATGTAATATACTCAACCGCGAGCTACGCTCAAGCGGGGAGGATAAAATATACTCAGCTGCGAGCTACGCTCGAGCGGGGAGGATAAGCGCAGTAAGGCGCGGGGTACAACTCAACCGCGAGCAACACTCGAGTGGGAGGACAAGATCTACTCGGCCGCGAGTAACACTCGAGCGGGGAGGATAAGCGCAGGAAGGCGCGGGGTACAACTCAACCACGAGTAGCGCTTGAGCGGGAGGACCAAATCTACTCGGCCGCGAGTAATACTCTAGCGAGGAGGATAAGCGCAGGAAGGCGCGGGGTACAACTCAACCGCGAGCAACACACGAGCGGGAGGACAAGATCTACTCGGCCGCGAGTAACACTCGAGCAGGGAGGATAAGCGCAGGAAGGCGCGGGGTATAACTCAACCGCGAGTAGCGCTCGAGCGGAAGGACCAAATCTACTCGACCGCGAGTAATACTCGAGCGGGGAGGATAAGCGCAGGAAGGCGCGGGGTACAACTCAACCACGAGCAACACTCGAGCGGGAGGACAAGATCTACTCAACCGCGAGTAACACTCAAACGGGGAGGATAAGCGTAGGAAGGTGCGAGGTATAACTCAACCGCGAGTAGCACTCGAGCGGGAGGACCAAATCTACTCGGCCGTGAGTAACACTCGAGCGGCGAGGATAAGTGCAGGAAGGCGCGGGGTACAACTCAACCGCGAGTAGCGCTCGAGCGGGAGGACTAAATCTACTCGGCCGAGAGTAACACTCGAGCGGCGAGGTTCGTTTGTTTTGACTGCTACTTAACGGAGCTTAATCGATAGTAGAGGGGTCCATTGGTAACTATTCTTTGTTAAAGGGTCAAGCTGTAACTTCCCATCAGTTAAGGGACCAAGAGGTAACTACTCTGTATTGAAGGGGCCAAACTGTAATTGTCCAACTGTAAATGGACCATGTTATAACTATTCTGCATTTAGAGGACCGAGTTATAACCTCCTGGCAGTTGAAGGACCAAAATTAAAGTTGATGCAACTAAGGGTCCAAGGCTATAACTCCCAATAATTAAGGGGCTATTTTATCATTGCCCAATAATCACCCACGTCTTGTAGCTGTCTGTGTAATGGGAGGGGAGAACCTTGTAACCGTACCACATTTAAGGCATTGTCTTTGTAACCGCATACATTCCACGTACTGACCGTAACGAAAACGTGGGAGGTTCTTTCTTGTAACTGCTCCATCTCACATCTTCTTCCTCTTCTCCGGCACTGTCGCCACTTACCTGCCACCACTGCCACTGCCGCAATCATCCTTGACTGCTATTTCTGTCACCCACTAACTGTCTTCACCGAGCTGCTTCCTCGAGTTGCGGCACGTGTGGGCATGTTGGCTCTTTGTTGGTGGCAATTTCATCTTCTTCGGCGTTGCCTGGGTGGTTTTGAAAGTCATAAAATCAAGATCTCAGTTCCATCTCCAATTTAGTCATTCGGATGACGACGGTGGCGGTGGAGAAGTTAACGAAAAATGGGATTGCTATTTAAATCTGGAGCAATTCATCTTTAATCGCTGTCTGAATTGCACGAAAGTCCTTCCATGGAAGTTGGCGCCATGCTGCTACTGTCTTGGCGATTTCTTCGTCGCAAGAAAATTTTCCCCTCCATCTGCGTAAGTTCGCTGGCACTAAAATTGCGTTAACTGGATATCCCCATGTGCGCACGCCAACTGTTTATTATAGTATTGCTGTGGTCGCCGGAGTAAACCATTGTAGGTACCCATGACATCACCCTGAGCAGATTCGTTGGACGGGATTCAAGCTCGTGTGCATTTTGTTGTACACAGAAATTGAGGCAATAGATTGGATTTAGTGTGTATGGTTTGTTGGAGTGCTGAGTGATTTGAAGATAAATGACTCATCAGCCCCCCAATCAATCTGTTCACCACCACTTCCTCCTGGAAGGCATCATTTCTTTATTTTCTTCAATCTTTTGTTGCTTTTTTCTTTGTCTTCAATGTGAATTTTTTAATCCACCTATTCTGCCAATGATTCCAAATTCTACCCAATTTGAATTGGATTTGCTACTGCTTTGAGACGAAACAAATGTGGATTTTGAGAGACAAAATTGTCATGTTGCGCATAGCGATTTATTTTCTCGGCAACGGAACCAACTGATGATGCATAAAAAATTAGGGGCACCGGGGGTGCCGAACCGTCGCGGATGTAGGATATCTGACATGTATTTATCTACAAAAAAAGACACCATGAGAGGGGCGGGGAGGGTCCCCGCCAAAGCCCTCCGACGTGATAATCAGTCTATTGGCCACTAAAGAATATCGATTAGAATATGTATTTCATGTATCAATAGTGGCATACCTTAGCTTGGTATAGGAGAGGGTATATATATACTTGTACGGGCCGGGCTTCTATTCATTTCGGGCCCATTTGCTGGGGTGAGGCTCATACAATCTAGCAGGTCCAAAATATGCTCATTAAGAACATAAATCTTCAAACTCTTAGGAGAGAATTGGAGAATTTAAAAATGAAAGATTCTGAAAATATTAAGGATTATTATACTAGGGTGATGGATATTATTAATCAAATGAGAGGGCTTGGTGAAATTTTTCAAGATCGTAGAGTTGTTGAAAAAATTCTTGTTAGTTTGCCGCCTAAATTTGATGCTATGGTGTCTATTATTGAAGAAACTAAAGATATTTCTTCATTAACGGTTCAAGATTTGATGGGTTCTTTAAAAGCTCATGAGAAGAGGTTGGAGAGACACTCCGAAAAATCTATTGAGAGTGCTTTCCAATCTAAGCTGACTGTGGGCTCGAAAGTTTTTGAAAAGAATGGTGAATGTAGTGATCAAAGAATGGGGGAGTTATTTAAAGGGGGTAGATTTGATGGTACCCAAGGTAGAGGCCAAGGTAGAGGCTTTAGAAGCAGTGGAAGACAAAATTTTGAAAGTAAAAATGGAGGTCGGCAAAATTTCAATCAAGAACTAAGTTCAAAAAATTCCCAAAATTGTAATATTTGCGGGAAAAACAATCATAGTTTTGAAGATTGTTGGTTTAAGGGAAAACCAAAGTGTTATCGTTGTCAAAAATTTGGCCACAAAGAGAAGGACTGTAGAGTGAAAAATCTGCAGCAAACAGCCCATTTCTTGGAGGAAAAAGAAAGTGAAGGGAACATGTTTTATGCTTGTCAAAGTGCAACCGAGTACAAGAACCATGTATGGTACGTGGACAGCGGTTGTAGCAATCACATTACGAGAGATAAATCAATTTTTGTGACTATGGATACCTCCATAGGTCCACAAGTGAATATGGGAAATGGAGCTTTGGTAAAGGCGCAAGGAAAGGGCACAATTTGTGTGCAAACGAAGAAGGGGGCGAAGTACATTCATGAAGTTTTGCTGGTTCCGCAGTTGGCTACAAATTTATTGAGTGTTGGGCATCTTGTAGAGCATGGATATGCAGTGAATTTCAAGAATAATTGCTGCAATATTTATGATAAAAATGGTGCACAACAGTTGGTTGCTTCTATCAAAAATGGAGAGAAACCGAAGTTTTCTGTTTGTCTTCAATTATGCTGAAAATGTGGCTTTGAAAGCTCACATTCTTGAAGATACATGACTGTGGCATAAAAGGCTTGGGCATTTGAATTTTTATAGTCTCAAAAGCTACTTGTTAGGTCCAAGGGTTGCTCAGTGTATAGGCTAGAGGGGGGGTGAATAGCCTATACTTGATGTATTAAAAATTTCATCCAATTTTTACATATAATTTGAAGAAGAGATGAAATGATTAATACAATTAGTTCATCTTCCTCATTCTGACTGCTTATCCGAAGTTCGAGAGATAGGACATCCTAGATTAGCAGATGTAGACTTTGGACATCATGGATCAGCAGATGTGAAACATGCAGTCGGAAGATGTTTGTTGAACTTAGCTGATGAAAATAAGTTTAAGCAGCGGAAGAATAAACAGCATAAGTCTAACAATTAAGATTAAAGTAACTGTAAAGGTTTGATTTCAAAGAAAGCTTAACAGTTGACTAAAATCTGTATTAGATGCATCAATTGCTTTCCTTAAACAGATTGCACAAGATAAAACAAATTATACAAGAAAGGGAAATCAAGGCTGAATGTAACAAACATATATATTATATTAAAATTCAACAGAGGTTTACTCAAAGGCAAACATGCTTAGTACATCAACCTAGACTCTCTATCCTAGCAATCTCCCCGGGGGTAGAAGGAAAGTGAGATGGGATACCCGGAAGACTCATATAAGAACTCTAATCCTAGCAGTTCCTAACAACCTTAGAGGTAAGGGAAGGAAAGTGCTAGTGTTAGAGTGTTGTGAGAAAAGAATATTAGGAGTTGTTCAAATAGCAAGTATTTGAACAACTGAGTGCTAAGCACTCGACCAAAAATGATGACAATTTATTGCACAATCGACACAACTTATAATGTAGTATAAGTCTGCCGATATGAATGCAATCTTGACTTTTAAGTTCTGGCTCTTCATCGGACATCTTCAAGCTTGGTCTGGCTTCAACGATCTGTAAAGTGCTTGGTCTCTTTGCTGAATAATGGAGGTGAAGCCACTGAAGAGACTGAGTTCTTCGAAGGAAGAAGGAACTCAAATCAAAAACAAAGTTTTTGATCAAGCAGAGCTTCTCAGCCTTTGGAATTTATTTTCTCTTTGTTCTTACACTTGTGTTTTCTCACTCTGATGGTGTGGTTCTGGATTGAGTAAATGAAGAACAATACCACACCTTTTCTCAAGCATAAGCATACACTTCTTGCTCTGTGTGGAGATGATAATGAGAGTCTTCTTATATAGGCTGGAGAAGAAGAGGTGACCGTTGATGTATTGAATAGGTTTATGCCCGTTGGTGATCTGAATCTCATAATGCAGCGAGTACATTTTTGGATCTGTTGGGCAAAGACCTTCGATTAGGATTGTTTCTTGCTGGTCCGTGAAACAGCCGGACATTTGGACGTGTCGAGCTTTGCTGGATGCGGTGACGATTTGGACGTATCATTGCTTTGGGAGTGCGGCGTCGTGCTTGGCCTTTTATGGAAATGAAGCTTTGAAGACGCAAACACCGTACGAAGAGGAAATGTCTCTGGATAAACGTGAAGGCGCAGACATCGATGCGTATCTTGGATTTGTCGACAGATCTTGCAACGGATCTATTTTGACTTGTAGCGTGTTGAGTGACGACCGATGTTTCTCGTGATCTTACGTTTCTGCAGTTGTTCGATAAGGGACATGGCCGATACGAGATCTCGCCATTATAGAAGCTGGCGATGTAGAGATCGCGGATAATCATGATGTTCCTCTTGAATAATCGGCTTCTCTAGTTGTTCGATGAGGACTTGGCCGATCTTGAGATCCGCCATTTTAGAACTGGCGATTGTAGAGATAGCTAATAGGCGATCATAGCTAAAGGAAATGTCTGCTAGTGAGACATTTGCCGATGGTCACGTCAGCTGGCAATTGAAGAGCTAATCCATATGAAAGTTGTCATCAATCTGGTAGGACAAAGACTCGGATATGTACAAAGACTTCCTAGTCTAATGACCTATGCATTGTTTCAACAAGCTGCCACACTAACCGGTACGCCCTTTTAGCCACTTGTGAAACATGCGTTGTAATGGGAACAAGCAAATCACCGTGTTGGAATATGCATACATATATATTAGCTGATTTACGGCATATTCCTAACAATCTCCTCCTATTTGCTTGGGGCCATTACTACAATTGACTTATACATACGCTCTTTAAAGCAGTTGTTCAATCCTTAGTAATAACATGCCACTAATGAATATTCATTTTATATCAAGGCATGCCCTAGGTTGAACTTACAAGCGATAGCGTATGTATAGTCATCTATTGCTAAGTATTTACAGACTCAATAAATGAAAGAACAAATACAAAGCAATAACTGAAATGGTTTTAGGCAATTGATAATATTGCCTTAAGAATATGTTTCTTGCATTGTATGATCTGAAGTAGCTTAAGCAAGATAAAGAAAATATATATTATTCTTAATCGAATTGATTAAGCATTCTCATCTGATGATTTTAAAAGTTGTGAAGGATAGGTAGAGTAGTATAATAGTCAGCGTACTGTAATAGTCATATAGTATAGTACTTCGCTGTATTTGCAATTTCACAATCTCTCCTCCTTACTAGTTGTCATTTAATCTTTAATCTCTCCTCTTTAATGTTTTTCTCTCTTCTTTGATGTTTTTCTCTCCTCTTTGATAATCGCTTGATAGTCGCAAGCCTTTCTCAATAATCGATTTTTCTGTATTCTTAATAATCGATTTTCCTGTATGTATAATGTCACAAGCTAGATATAATGTCAATCTTACAAATCGATTTTTCTGTATGTATAATGTCAATCTTACTAAATCTCTCCTCCTTAATGGGCACAAGCTAGATATAGATTGACAGGTACCAAGTAAAATACTTGTATATGGACAATATTGAGTAAGTACTTCCTTATTGGGGTTCGAACAAGTTGAGAGAACTGACTTATGTTAATTCATAAGGTATGAATTGCGACATGTAGTGGGGAGGAAGTTTGTTCATTTAAATACTGTTTTTATAGAAATGCCTATGTGATCAGCTAATTGCAACTCTGCCGAGAAAATAGACAGTATTGAGTAAGTACTTCTATTTGTCATATCGGCAGTGTTCAAAAATATAGGCAGACTAAGTATGCTATGTGAAAGAAAATCTTTGGATGTAGCAAGTCATTTAGCAAACTAATTATCTTTCTCAGTATGCGAATAGTTTATAATGCACAGTTTTCATGTATAAGAAATACATATCAAATGGAGAGAGCAGGAGATCAAGGTGAGAAATTTTGTTCCATTGCTTGTAAAGAAGTTTTACAAGAATGTAATAGGTCAAGTTTTATTCTGTAATAGGAGGGGCATATAAGATAATCTGTTGAGTAGTAAAATGTTCAAAATAGTCTCCTCCTTAAAGGTATATCTAATTAGAGCAGGAAAGTAGATTCTCGTGTAAATTTTCTTCCTGAGTGATATGAACTTTGAATGTACTTAAGGGAGTTATGAAATGATATTTTGACAAGAAAGTAAGTATAACAAGATGAGTTTAAAAGAGATTAAAATGGTCAATTCATAAGTTATGAAGAGCTGAAGAATTTCGTTTATAGGACGATGTTGTTGAGAGGTATGTTGACTTTTACTGGATGCACGAGATACACATCTAAAGATGACCTAAACGATCTTTAACTTTCTTTGATTAATAGGTCAAGTGTTAAAGTTTGTTTATTATATCCTTAAGAGTACATGGATGTGCAAAGAATTTTTTTCAGTTCATAATAAAAATGAATTGTAAGCATGAAAGAGTATGCATAAGGACTAATTACGATAATTTAAAGCAAAATAAAGTAGCAAATGTAGCTGAACAAAAGCATACAAAATGAATTACACATATAACACTAATATGGCAAGAGAAAATTTGTTTGTTGAAGCGGAAACCTAGCCGGACATTCTAATGAAGTAGAGTTAGAGGATGAAGGTCTATTGTTCTAATTGGAGGGTACATTGACCGCTGAATTTGGCGCAGAATTTGCATTTGCGATTTGATGCTCCTCCTGAATCTGAGTTTGCTCAAGTTGAGCATTTGAGGTGATGGGAGCAGAGAGAGTGTCAGGCGCTGTAGTTGTGGTAAGGTTTCTTGTGGGAATCCATGGAATGAAATTGGATACGTCGTTCCTGGGATCTCGAAGACGATTCCTTACACGTCGAGTGATTCGACGAGGTCGTTGAATCACTGGAGGAGGAGTGGCAAGAAGAACCATCATATGTTGACGCCATTCAGTGTGGGAAATGGGTCGATGAGGAGGACTAGGCAAATTTGGTGAACACATGATGCAAATAACTGTAATGGTGGAGAAATTTTGGGGTAGGCGAGTCGCTATAGTTGGACAGGAAGATGAAGAAGAGATGATGAATTTATTAAGATAGATTTGAATGAAGGTTATCATTTTATACATCTTTTCGAAGTTTTGAGAAGATGAAGGGGTTTCTTGATTAGAGGAATGTGATTGGACGTTTTGGGGGCTTAAGGGAGTGAATGCATTTAATGACATAGTAATGATGTTCTGATTTAGGATTATGTCATCATGCTTAGTATAGTTATGGCTAAGATATAGGCAGTCTAGGAGAAATGTATACTCATATTACTTTTAAACAAGAAGTTTAAAATTTATAAATAAACAAATTAATTTGTTCGCCTTTATTGAGGTATTCTTGGGTAAGTGAGTTGAAATTTTGTACAAATTAATTTATATCTTGTCCTGAGCCATAGGCCACTGTTGTATACGATGCACATATAAAGATTAGCTTTGGAGAATAGTGTGTATTAAGTTTTGGTTAAAATTTTGTTCCCGTTGAGATTTTATAGGATTTCAAGAATGTGGATATTATCAGCAGTGTGTGTTTGATATTTGCTAAAGTAAGAACTGCTGATACCAATTGTTGTATCAATTATTGGCAGTGTGTTTAATATCAGCTAAGGTAAGATTTGCTGATGCTAATTGTTATAACCATTTTTAATGATAGAATCATTTTATAATGGACACCAATCTATTGAAGATTAATAAAACTTTGTAAGAATATTAAATAGATCAAGTAAGTGAGATATTGAATGTGTACCTGAAGTGATGTCCGTTCTTCTTTCTTTCCAACAGATCTTGGCATTCTTTAGCAAGGGAAGAGATCTGCATAAGAGCATATAGACCAGACCTGTTCTGAAGAGAGTGAGACGTAGCCTATATACAGCAGGGGTTATATCGGCTGTTCACTCCTGAGGAAGGACTTAATATTTGAAAACATCAGTCTTCCTAAGAATTCTTGAATTTCTAGCTATCTTGAGGATAGGTCGAGTTACTAGAGATATTTAACAACATCCTTTTGACAAAGAACCACATGATAAGGTGTAGAGTATTTTGAATTCAATCGTATACCAATTAGTTGTTGGCCATTATAATGGGAACAACTAATCATGCCTTTATAACTACAATCTCATAGGTTACATAAGATTTAGTAGTTGTCATAACTAAGAACACAAAGTGCTGTTGAACTAACTTGAAAGATGTAAGCTTTTGATATTTGAAAATTTAAGCAACTGGGATTTTAGAATTTGAAGAAAAATCCTTTTTAGAAATTCAAAAGCCTTTTTACGATTTTACTTTGATTCAGCAGACAGCTTGGTTCAAAGCAGATTTACTAGTAATCTTGACTGTTTGAGCATGAAGGATAGAGATTGAGTAAAGCGATTCCTTGATAGGTTGACATGAAGGTCATGAAACCTGAGTCGCCTATGTTGAGTGACTTGAGGTTTTGGCAGAACTTGAATTTAATCATTGTGAAATGATCTAATTCGGAAAGGCAATTATCAGGGAGTCTAAGGATGAGAGTTAAGCAGTAGTAAGAAACCATAACTCGATATAGTAGTTGTTCAAGAATGGTTTGCTGATGGGGTATCAGCAGAGTTTGTGTCTAGGCAGTGTGACCATTTCATTAAGGACAATTCTTTGATCACTAGAAGAGAATGGAGATCATAAAGAATAATAAGTAAGTTTGATCAACACACTTAAAACACATCAGTTCATGCTATCAAAGGAATGCAGACAAGTAGATAAGCATGAGAAAAGTTGCGAACTTGTATTCAATAATCCAAGTAGTTTTACACAGTATGTTGCAAGGATCAGCTGATTACAAGAACAATACAACTGGAATTTTGACTGAACTGCAGATTACATGAGAAAGATACATAATGATTCAATTTACAGTATGAGATACATGTTACAAGGTTGTGTCCTAGAAGTCCTTATCCTAGACATTAGATGAGGGGTCATCAGTCAAGGATTTAGAAGGAGATGGATATCAAGATGGCCGTGTTCTTTTTGATTTCCTCCAACTCTCGGGGAGGGAACAAATTCACTTCTTCGGGTCATTATGAAAGCACCGAAGAGTGATGGCCACCGAGGATGTGTCTTTGACCATGAATCCCCTTTGATAAACTCAGGGATGGATGGTGGCGGTTAACAGTTCGTCATCCTCATCAATTCCATATTAGCTACTTAATTCAGCAGAACTGAATTATCTGCATCGGCCATCTTTGAGGTGATGGTCGGCATACCTACATATAACCAGAAGACTTGTTGCACATGGCAATATATCAAATGTTTTCCATACATTTGATACTTCTTTCAGGATCTTCTCTCGTGAAGTTCACGTATGCAAGCGACTTCCAAAGGTGGAATAAGTATGTGCTAATTGATTTTCACAGTGATTCATCTAAACATTTTAGAGTATCAATGAGATTGATAACTAAAAGTTAGAAGAGAGAATGAAATCACTCTTGCTGGCATTAATTAATGGCTTTCCATCTTATCTTTTAAACTGATTGACAAAGAATATTCTTAAGTGTTCTGACAATCATGGTTTGCATTCATACTTGTTAGCAAACTTCTATGATTATCGGACAAGACAAAAGAAGATTTCTTTATCAATTGCTTTCTCAACAAGATTGTGGAACCATAATTAATGATTTCTGGTACACAAGAATTGATGCAATTTCTCTCATGTTTGGTAACTGTGTATTAGAAAAGATTTTGAAAATGATTTTCACAGTTTATGAATGGTTTTTGGAAATACATTATTGAGAGAAATTTAGATCAGCTCTTGTGAAGTAACAGAAATAAAATCGAAACAACTTTGAATGAATATGAAGAAATCATACCCCGTTGTTGAGGAATTGACTTAATCGATTCTCAGGACTTGAACTTAGTAACATTTGAGAGATTTTGAATCATCGATTTGTATCGAGAGTAATCTATAGGCAATTTCTGAGTTTATTCATAGTAGAGATTGGATGAAGAAGAAGCTCTACTTATACTCACGGAGGTTAGACTGAAGGGTACTCAATAATGGAGCTTTACTGTTGAGTTGTCCTTCTGATCACGCCTTGACAGGGATAGGCTGTGAAGTCTAGATATTCTCAAGATTCTTGGAAAGGATTGATAATGACTGTTTTGTCGTTTTCCAAGATTTTGAAAATAGTCTTAACTTTAATCGAAGCAGTCAAACTTCGAAAAGTGTGCCTCCACCTTTAATAGACTTGAGAGAGTAGGTCATTAAAGGGTTTTACTCCTATAAGTCAGCACATAAACGAGCTTATGAAGTGTAGGTTGGCGATATGGAAATTCAGCCAAGCTAGGGTTTTAAAATTTGAGATCGGTGATAAGAAAAGTGCCGATGAGTTTTTGAAAACCATTTGCATAAGGCAAGTCATACACACGATGTATCAATAAAGGTGCGTATGACAGTAATTATGCGGTGTCGATAACATATATAGGCATATCAGCTCAGCAGACATGAGCACAGGTCATTTGCAAGCAAATAGCTGACCTGTTTTGTGTATGCATAAGAGATGGTCCTTATCAACTTCTGTGGACTTATCAGCGGATTTTTCGCATGGAAGTTCTGAAGTCCAACAGGTGAGGATTTTGACCTTGAGTGAGTGAAGGACATGAGTGAATTCTCATGAGCGATCAGCAGTCCTTCATGAATCAGCAGCCATGTTGCTATCTGCCGATGGAGAGTGATGTTGCATGTTTGACCTTTTCTGTCATATGAGTTCCTGCCTAAAGTACTCATAGAGAAAATTAGCAACAATTATGAGCTAAAAATAGCTCCAGAAATCCAATAATACAAATGAGACTTAATAAGCATGATAATTGAATAACTATTCAAAATATAGCTTATATATGTAACCCAAAATGTTAAGAGATTAGAAAGCGGGTTACTTCTCATTAAACTCTTTGAACATGTCTGCTCATAGTAGTTGAAGTACCAGTTCTCATGTTGAGCATAG
Organism: Platycodon grandiflorus; assembly: GCA_016624345.1. Lineage (NCBI taxonomy): Eukaryota > Viridiplantae > Streptophyta > Magnoliopsida > Asterales > Campanulaceae > Platycodon > Platycodon grandiflorus. The sequence goes on from CM028361.1 coordinate 73,208,686, forward strand.
GTTCTTTGAGTGTATTCCTTTATAGGCCAAAGCTTTTCCGTTGAAGAAGAACAGTTTCATCATCGATGTCCTTAGGCCAAGAACTTATACTCTCAGTGATTTTGGAGATGACATAGCTTTGATTTCCTTTGAATTTCCTTTGAAACTCTTCTTATTTCATTTGCTCTAAACTTTTATGAGAAGTTTTCTTGAGAAGGTGTTGGATTGAAGCAATCGTTAGCCTTATGTCAAGAAAGCAAATTTTCAGAAGTGAATCTAAGTAATTCATCCATCATGTATGAGTTTAACCTATTTGCTATAGGATATAACAAAGTTTAAAAGATAGATTTATGAGGCATGCATAATCCTTAGCAAGTCAATCTCCACTATAGTACTTCTCTTCATGATATCAATGTAATTCTGATATATGATAGATTTTCTTATAGTGATCATATAATCATCACAATATTCTTTCTCACATGTTTTTGAAAACAAAATTTATTTTGATTTGAAAAGGTGTTTTCAAATGGCTTCCAGGTTTCTCGGTCAAAAGGTTTTTGTGAATACGAAATTTTGGAAAGACTCTTTTGACTATGCATCTAATCGAGCAACATGATCTATACTCACGGTTGTTAAGCCTGGAACAATCATTCTCGGAGAACCCGCTCGATACCAATTGTTAGGTCCAAGGGTTGCTCGGTGTATAGGCTAGAGGGGGTGAATAGCCTATACTTGATGTATTAAAATTTCATCCAATTTTTACATATAATTTGAAGAAGAGATGAAATGATTAATACAATTAGTTCATCTTCCTCATTTATTGCTTATCCGAAGTTAGAGAGATAGGACATCCTAGATCGAGATGTAGACTTTGGACATCATGGATCGCAGATGTGAAACATGCGATCGGAAGATGTTTGTTGAACTTAGCGATGAAAATAAGTTTAAGCGGCGGAAGAATAAACAAACATAAGTCTAACAATTAAGATTAAAGTAAGCGTAAAGGTTTGATTTCAAAGAAAGCTTAAGTTGACTAAAATCTGTATTAGATGCATCAATTGCTTTCCTTAAACAGATTGCACAAGATAAAACAAATTATACAAGAAAGAGAAATCAAGGCTGAATGTAACAAACATATATATTATATTAAAATTCAGCAGAGGTTTACTCAAAGGCAAACATGCTTAGTACATCAACCTAGACTCTCTATCCTAGCAATCTCCCCGGGGGTAGAAGGAAAGTGAGATGGGATATCCGGAAGACTCATATAAGAACTCTAATCCTAGCAGTTCCTAACAACCTTGGAGGTAAGGGAAGGAAAGTGCTAGTGTTAGAGTGTTGTGAAAAAAGAATATTAGGAGTTGTTCAAATAGCAAGTATTTGAACAACTGAGTGCTAAGCACTCGACCAAAAATGATGACAATTTATTGCACAATCGACACGACTTATAATGTAGTATAAGTCCGATATGAATGCAATCTGGACTTTTAAGTTCGGCTCTTCATCGGACATCTTCAAGCTTGGTCGGCTTCAACGATCGTAAAGTGCTTGGTCTCTTTGCTAAATAATGGAGGTGAAGCCACCGAAGAGCGAGTTCTTCGAAGGAAGAAGGAACTCAAATCAAAACAAAGTTTTTGATCAAGCGAGCTTCTCGGCCTTTGGAATTTCTTTTTCTCTCTCACAAAGTGTTTGTTCTTACACTTGTGTTTTCTCACTCTGATGGTGTGGTTCTGGATTGAGTAAATGAAGAACAATACCACACCCTTTCTCAAGCATAAGCATACACTTCTTGCTCTGTGTGGAGATGATAATGAGAGTCTTCTTATATAGGTTTGGAGAAGAAGAGGTGACCGTTGATGTATTGAATAGGTTTATGCCCGTTGGTGATCTGAATCTCATAATGCGCGAGTACATTTTGGATCTATTGGGCAAAGACCTTGATTAGGATTGTTTCTTGAAGTGGTCCGTGAAACAGTGGACAGATTTGGACGTGTCGAGCTTTGCTGGATGGGCGATTTGGACGTATCATTGCTTTGGAGGTGCGGCGTCACGTGCTTGGCCTTTATGGAAATGAAGCTTTGAAGACCGCAAACACTGTAGAAGAGAAATGTCTTTGGATAAACGTGAAGGCGCAGACATCGATGCGTATCTTGGATTTGTCGAGATAGATCTTGCAACGGATCTATTTTGACTTGTAGCGTGTTGAGTGACGACCGATGTTTCTCGTGATCTTACGTCTGCTGTTTCGATAAGGGACATGGCCGATCGAGATCCGCCATTATAGAACTGCGATGTAGAGATCGCGGATAATCATGATGTTCCTCTTGAATAATCAGCTTCTCTGCTTGTTCGATGAGGACTTGGCGATATTGAGATCTGCCATTTTAGAACTGCTGATTGTAGAGATAGCTAATAGGCAGTCATAGCTAAAGGAAATGTCTGCTAGTGAGACATTTGCCGATGGTCACGTCAGCTGGCAATTGAAGAGCTAATCCATATGAAAGTTTTCATCAATCTGGTAGGACAAAGACTCGGATATGTACAAAGACTTCCTAGTCTAATGACCTATGCATTGTTTCAACAAGCTGCCACACTAACCGGTACGCAGCCCTTTTAGCCATTTGTGAAACATGCGTTGTAATGGGAACAAGCAAATCACTGTGCTGGAATATGCATACATATATATTAGTTGATTTACAGGCATATTCCTAACACTACTTCAACAAAAAAACATGGTTCAAGGCCCTCCGAAGATTGAGGAGGTTCATGAAGTGTGTGCACTAGGGAAGCATCATCGGCAATCTTTTTCGAAGGGTAGTGCTTGGCGAGCCAAGGAAAAATTAGAGCTGATTCATAAGGACGTGTATGGGCCTATGGAAAATCCAACTCATGCCAACAATAGGTACTTTATTCTCTTCATTGATGACTATACTCGTATGACTTGGGTTTATTTCATGAAGCAAAAATCTGAGGTGTTTTACATTTTTAAAAAGTTCAAAGCTCTTGTTGAGAAGCAAACTGGGCATGTTATTAAATTTCTTAGAAGTGATAGAGGCAAGGAATACAATAACAATGAGTTTGACAAGTTTTGTGAAGATGAAGGCATTGATAGACAGCTCACTGTTCGCTATACTCCATAACAAAATGGAGTTAGTGAACGGAAGAATCAAACTGTGGAGGAAATGAGCAAGTCTGTGCTTCATGCAAAGGGATTACCAAAGAGTTTTTGGGGTGAAGCTGTGAATGCAGTGGTCTATTTGATTAATAGGAGTCCCACAAAGGCCTTGCACAACAAGACTCCATTTGAAGCATGAAGCGGAAGAAAGCCATCGTTGAGACACTTGAAGGTGTTTGGGTGTATTTGTTACTCCTAAGTTCCGACAAAAAGAAGAAGGAAGCTGGATGAAGCAAGTGAAAAATGCATCTTCATTGGGTATAGCACCATGTCAAATGGGTATCGAGTTTGGAGCTTGAAAGACAACAAAGTTTTAATTAGCCGAGATGTGTTGTTCGATGAGAATGCTTCTGGGGATTGGAAGAACAAAACAATTGAAAAGGGTGCAGCTTTTGTAGATGATGTAGAATCGGAAGTTGAAGAAGAAAATGGTGAAGATGAATATAATTCAACTCCACCTAGCAGCCCACATCCATCTTCTAGCTCTTTGGCATGTCCAAGCTCAAGTTCGTCTTCTCCCGACTCAATTCCAAAGAAAATGAGGAGTTTGAGTGATGTTTATGCAAGATGCGATTTTTGTGTCTTGGAACCAGAAAATTTTGAAGAAGCTTACAAGGAGAAAAATTGGAGAAAAGCCATGGAAGAAGAGATTCAAGCCATAGAGAAGAACAAGACTTGGGAGCTAGTTGAGAAGCCGAATGACAAGGAGATCATTGGAGTGAAGTGGGTATTCAAAGTGAAGCTGAATCCAGATGATTCAATCAAGAAAAATAAGGCAAGGTTGGTTGTTAAAGGCTATGCACAACAGCCCGGAATTGATTTCAATGAAACTTTTGCACCGGTGACTCGGCTTGATACGATTCGAGATCTTATTTCCATTGCATCCCAAAATCATGGAAGCTTCATCAATTGGATGTAAAGTCAGCATTTTTGAATGGGGAATTGGAGGAAGAGATCTATGTGGAGTAGCCACAAGGTTTCATACAAAAAGGTGAAGATGACAGGGTGTACAAGTTGAAGAAAGCGTTGTATGGGTTGAAATAAGCACCACGGCTTGGTACAGCAACATTGATTCATACTTTGCCCAAAAGGGGTTCCAAAAGAGCAAAAGTGAGCCATCTTTGTACATGAAAATTCAAGGTAAATCTATTCTCATTGTTGCTCTTTATGTTGATGATCTGCTTTACACTAGTAACAATGAAAAAATGATCCTTGAGTTCAATAAGGATATGATAAAGAGATATGAGATGAATCATATGGGTTTGTTGCATCATTTTCTTGGCATGTAGATTTATCAAAATGAAGATAGCATGTTTCTTTGTCAAAAGAAATATGTTGAAAATATTTTGGCGAAGTTTGGGATGAAAGATTGCAAACCATCGGCAACACCTCTCATTGTGAATGAAAAATTATTGAAAAATGATGGTGCAAAGAAGGTTGATGCCTCTCTTTATAGAAGTTTGGTTGGAAACTTGTTATACCTTACAGCTACAAGGCCGAACATAATGTTTGTTGCAAGTTTGTTGTCTAGATTTATGCATGATCCGAGCCAAAATCACTTTGGGGCAGCAAAGAGAGTGTTGAGATACATTAGAGGTACTACAAATTTTGGTTTCAAGTATGAAAAGAATACAAGTATCAAGATGTATGGTTATTGTGATAGTGATTGGGGAGGTTGTGTTGATGATATGAAGAGCACCTTCGGTTATGCTTTTTCTCTTGGTGCAGGCATGTTTTCTTGGTCATCAAAGAAGCAACAATCTGTGGCTCAATCAACTCCAGAAGCTGAATATGATTCAGCTGCTACAGCTACGTCTCAAGCTATATGGCTTCGAAGAATTTTGGAGGACGTTGGCGAGATTCAAAAGAAGGCCACTACGGTTTTTTGTGACAATAAATCAGCCATTGCTATGGCTAAGAATCTAGTGTATCACAGTCGTACTTGTCACATTGCAATCAAACATCATTTCATTCGTGAAGCTATTGAAGAAGGTGAGATCGAGCTCAACTATTGCAAGAGTGAAGAACAAGTTGCAGACATTTTCACAAAGGCTCTTCCCAAGGAAAAGTTCCAGCAGTTAAGGGAGATTCTTGGAGTTGTGGCAGCACATTAAGGGGGAGTTTGTTGACTAATGTGCTGAAATGTTTTTTGAAAGAATGGATTCATGAATCAGTTTAGTTCATGAATTAGTAAGTGCATGAATTAGATAGTTCATATATCTCTTAAAGTCAGGATAGGATCATGAATTATTCTAGAATTCTCTTATGTTAAGTATAAATTCTCATGTCATGTATGCTAAAACCGTGAGTTGAGAATATACAAAATATAGTCTTCTCCTCTACATCTTTCTCTCCATTTCTCTACAGATTTTCTACCCACATATCCTCCCATAAAACATAAAGTACTACCTTCCGATCCTAACAGAGCTTATATCTGGTGCTAACAAACCGGTTTATGCACCGGAGCCCTTTGATGTTGGACGAATTCTCCAAGTTGATATCATCTCAAATGGCCAAAAATCTGAAGTAACAACAGCTGGTCATGTAGATCCAGCTGCTGGATTGGGGAATTTTGTTGAGACACTTTTGCGGAAATCCAACACTGAATTCAGTGTAGTCATCTCCCAGATGAATGGATGGAACAAATAGTGTTCATGTGCTTCATGTGGGGAAGATGAGGATGAGGCTTTGTAAAGGATAGATTACAAGGGCTAGGGATGCCTATTCCGCAATGATTCTAGCTAGAAGATATGCTCTTGATTGCAATGTCTTGCTCGCGGGACCAGATGATCAAGCATCGCTATATATCTAACTGATTTCGCTAACGTGTCTACTAGTGCTAGTATAACCAGGTTTTGAAGTGAGTATTTTTCATTTTATTTTTTTGGGTGTGTTTTGTGGTGAGTAAAGCTATCTTTCTTGTTGTATTTGGGCTTCCACAATATGGTTGCATCCTTTCTAGGCATAGTTTTCAATTGCCTGATGATTGGTGTAAAAAATAAATTAACAAAAAAAAAAAAAGATCTTCTATTTATTTGTTTCTTCAGGCAACGCACAAAAGGTGGTAAATGAGTTCAAGTTTCCTATGAAGAAAGGATCGCACATGGAAATAATAGTCCTTTCAAGAAGAACTGCTAAATAATAGTCCTTTCAAGAAGAATAGAATAAAACGCATTGTGAAGCTTCGTAAGGACCTTCACATGTTACATAGCCCAAATTCTTTGTGCCATTAAATCAAACAATTAGGCCAAAGAGTAAGTTGAAATGGATAAACTTTATATGTGCTAATCAAATTCGTAAAGGAAACCAGAGATGGTTTTCTTTCTCTCTCTTGGTTATAGGAGAAAAGGCACGACTCTTACTTGAAACACTGTAAGATAAAGAAGATATCAAGAATATTGATGGAAAAGGTTGTCAGTTGTCACAGAGTATGAATGCCAACATCATTACCATAGCAACGGAGATGTTATCACTAAATCAATCCTCTTGGAAAGCCCGCATGAATGAACATGCTTACGCAAATTTTTGACGTGTTATAGAAGGACAAAAAACAAAAGATATTTCCAGAAAAATTAAGTAACATAGTGGAAAATTATCTAGATATGAAATGGAATCTACATAGAGCATATACGTTAGTGGTTTCCCACCTGCTGCCATCCTAACTGAGTGAGGTGTGCATCAAAATACTCAGGAGACATGTATACTTTATAGTTCTTATCTCCTTCAACATTGTGAATCCCTTGTGCATGTCTGACCTGGAAGTCAAGTAAAAAGACCAGGTGCATTGAAATGTATGCGCATAAGTCAAGAATGAGGAATCTTGGATGACAAAATCAAAGCATTGGTAAAAATATAATGGAAGACAAAGGTGATACCAACCACATGAAGAGTTTTAAAGCGATTCAAAGGATAGAAACTTGAGCCTCCATTACTATCCATATTTGCAACTGAATCAAACAAAAATCAACTCAAAAATAAAAGAAAGCTCCATGAAATAATATGTCCAATGATGTAAAATGCTTTGAAAAGATAATGATAACAATAAAACCACCAAATTATATTTAAATGCAATTTGCCATATTATATTTTAGTACACAAACACTTGTTTATACTTATGAATGGGTACTTGGATCAAACTCTTATGGCAGAACTGTTTCAGATGCCATTTGAGGTGTAGAAAGCAAGTGTGGCAGTTTTGGAGAAGCATAAAGAAAATGTATTTTGTATCCTACAGTAAACTACTCGTAATCTGGAAAAAGAGATTTTGATAAGTAGTTTTAATCAAAAAGATGATGTACAATGACAAGAGAAAATAGAATGAGAAAGGTGTATCTAGTGTATCACCTATAGGCTACAAACAGAAGGTACCTGTAATACCCCGGATCCTCTTATGCATGATTTACGTGTCTTTATGTGTAATTTATGAATTATTACATGATTATATGTTGTGTTAGCACGTGTACAATGCCATGATAGTATATGAGCTTGGGTTGCGTAGTTTGTAGAGTATTTTAGTTTAAAAATACTTGTTATTTTTACCAAAATGATTTGGGGTGACTTTTATGATTTATAATAGCTTTGTATCCAGTGATTTTCATACTGGAGACAAAGCGATCGCCCTGTTTTTGGGAAAGGCGATCGCTTTGTTTCCAGAAACTTTGGCTTCAAAAATCAGGGTACAAAGCGATCGCTTTGTTTGAGACAGGGCGATCGCTTTGTTCCCAGAGGGGAGGGCGATCGCTTTGTTGCGAGGGAGAGCGATCGCTTTGGCCCGCTGTTTCAAAACTCTGTTTTTCGGAAATGACATTTTTACCCCCAAACTTATCATTTGGGTGGCTCTCCTTGAGCCACCTCACTACCCTTCCCCAATCTGAAATTTATACCCATTTATGAGTGGAGAGGCTTCAATTCCTCTCCATTCTTCCCTCCAAATCCTCCATAGAAGCTTGAGAGAGTGTGTGTGGAGATATAGTGAGATTAGTGTGTGTGAGTGTGTTCCCGGAGATCCAACCGTCCGATCGACGATCCGAGACCGTCATTGCGTTGGGGTTGAGCTAGGGAACAACTTGGGTGGCTTTGATCTTACTTTTGTTGGGTTGATTTTCGTCACAAGGTAAGTTACTAAACCCCCTTTGTATGCTTAAGCTTCAAAGTGTGTTAGATCATCACTATTATTGTATGGCTTGTTTTATATGTTATTTTCGTGTACAAATCCCTAGGATGAGATGGGTACATTATACTTGTACTATGAGTATGTGTTGAATGATGTTAAGGGACAAAGGTTGGCATGTAAATGTTAGGGTTTGAACAAATAGAGAACTTGAGACTTGGAAATGGGTGGCCTTGCACTTAGCATTGAAACCCTAATTTGGTGAACTTTAGTAATGATCCCGAGAAGTAGATTTTAGGGAAGATTATGACTCCCCGAACAACATATTAGATTACTACGAGGTTTAGAGTCCGATTGATCGAGATTCTGGTTCTCCGTACTTTGATACTGTTAAATTAGAGACTTGTGTATAGCTCTAATGTGTTGAATCGAATGTTTACATAATTGTTAAATGATGATGAGTGATGAAATAGAATAATCTACTTGTCATTTGTCAAGTTCACTACTTTTGAACTTGACGGTTATTTGCATTAGATGAATAAGAACATCTATTTGTGTGCATTGTGTAAGTCCAGCTGGCGTCGTTAGTTGAGTAAGGTAGGACGACCTATGGTCTTCACAAATTAACGTTTGTGATCGCCATAAGTCGCCGTACCGAGGTTGCACACACCCCTCTTCTGTTGGCCACAGTTGAGAAGTAGCCCCATTGTTGTAGCAATACGCATGGCTTTGGTTTGCTAAGTTTGAACTCGATAGGTTTATCGGGGACGTCGATACCACACACACGGGTATCGAGGACACGTTTGGTTATTTTGTGTATTGCAGGAGCAACGCAAGAATGGACAAAGAAATATCATATCCTTTATAATGTGGTTTGTTACAAGCACTTATGTGAATATCAAGGTGCCATTGAGACATGTTACATGTGTATATCAATATGATGTTATCTGTTGGTTGTGATATATATAAATGAGCTGAAATGTTAAAGTTATCGTTGAGCATTATGCCATGTCATATAGTTGCATTTAGTAACTTATTGAGTTTCGACTCACCCCGTTTGTTGTTTAATTGTTTTCCTTAGATCCGAGCCAGGCGGGAAGTTCGCGGTGAGGACGATTAGTTCGGTCACTTAGCTCGCAGGTGGTCCCTCGTTTTGTCTAAGTCATGGAACTCTTTTGTTGATAGTTAGTAAATTCTTTTGGTGAGGACGATTGGTTAAGTAAAGTCATGTAGACTTTACTTGGGTAGTATGAATACTCTGTTTGTACCTCTTATTCTTTTGGTAGCCGACACGTGTATGTCGGGCTCGCATATTCTAGTTTATGTTTAACGTGGTTATTTTCCCGAGCATGTAGTAGCTCGTGGTTTTTGTATATGATGGTTCCGGCATGTTGTGGCCGAGGTAGTTAATGTTATTAAAGATGTCTCTTCAAACTTATAATCGTGTTTTATTAGTTGGGTTCCGTACGTCGCCGATGATTGACTTATTATCAAAGTTTTTGTTAAATGGGTTTTGTGGTGCGTACGAAATGTTGCGCCACGTGCTTTTAAAAAAAAATTGTTGTCGTTAATTGCTTGTTGTTTTGGCGCGTCGACTTGGGATTTCGCACTGGGATCCGGGTCGGGGCGCCACAGTACCCCTGAGATATATCGGTAATTGGAATCTAAGATGGACAAACTCTCCATATAGCCTGTGAGGAGCAAACCTTGTGAGGAAAGAAATGAATGAGGAAGAAAGCTGGAGCGAAAAGAGAAAGCGGGAAGGGGAGGAAATGCGTCATGGCTAAGGTTAGGTTCAATGATGAAAAAAACTTGTTATTTCCATATCTCGCGATACAATAACAACCAGGAATTTAGCGTGTAGTACGAATCTTAAGTTAATGCCCCCTTCACTTTACCCCAATCCACACCCCTTCCGCACCACCACCACTACCAAAACAAGTGCCATATTGGCGGTTCTAATAATCCAAAAGTGTGCTACATGGTAGGATAGCTCCTACCTGTGATAGATATGACCAACTGCAACAACAAATGGTTTGGATTATTTGAAATCAATTTTCGTTATCAACATCATATACATGTATAGTCCATCCACCGAAAGGATGCTACACCGAAAGATATTATGTGCAGCATTGAAGTTGGGCAGAACAACTGCTATTAACCTACTCTAGAAATTGCAATCCTCCTTAATTCCTATTCCACTTACATAGTCAAACCTCTTAACGAATAGAATGTTGACTATACTTAGATTTTCCTAATCACACAATCACATATACTAATCTAGTAGTAACAAACCAGAATCAGACGAGAAGCTTTCAGATCAAATCATGAACTCACGATCAAAATTCCAATTAATCATCAGAAAACCAAACCTAAAAAGTAAAATAAAAAATAAAAAAAACACAACCAAAGACATTTTGTTACAAACACGACACGAGGCATAATCAAAAGCAATTACTTAAGCTACTAACAAGCTTTTTGCCCCTGCTCCCAGCATAAAACACACAAAGAGGCACCAAATTAAGATGCCTAATTAAACCTAACAAGATTAACCCAGAAAGTGATCAAAGTTGAATTTGAAAGTCAAATTAGAACGATTTAATTGAGAGAGAGGTAGTATCAACAAAATGTCTGCAGGTGATTGTATTTCAATTTAACAATTATTGGCACAAGAATTGCATCAACCAACCAAATGGTGAATAAAACCATAGTATTAACTCTGTTCTGGTGGAATTAGAATTATAGATCATCGCCAGCAATAATTAAAAGATCAAAATTCTTGTGTTACAAAGAGAAAGTGAGTGAGAGATGGAGAGAAATTAAGAATGGGCAGCGTACCCCCAATCACCCAAATATGATCTGTATGCGTATGTACGTGTGTGTGTGTGTGTGTGTGTGTGTTGAGAAAATCCATAACACTAGACTGTGGGGAATTTGCACATGGGTGGGGAAGTTCCCAATGCCAATGCCACGGAGAAGAGGCTAGAGAGGCTTGCGAATGTTCACTGAAGAATGCGCTTGGAGCTTCTTCTATATAGGAAGGGAAAAGAATCTACGGCACACTTTCCCGATCTAAAGTGATTGAATTCATAACTACGACAGGCGATCTACAAAGAAGTAGTCAATCCTAGCCGTGTGTGTGTGAGTGTGTTGAGCGAGAGAGAGACACGAGAGAGAGGAGGAGATGGAGGAGAATGAGGAGTAGCCGTGTGTGTGTTGACCGAGAGAGAGAGAGAGAGAGAGTGGGAGGAGATGGACGAGAAGGAGGGAGGTGTACCTAGGTACTGACCGGAGCCATGCTCGAGATGGAGGGTTGAAGTTGCGACGGCAGACTGTTGCAATTGTGAGATGCGCACTGCTTCAATTGAGACGATGAAAGAGGTGATCGATTGGGATGAGACAGTGGATTTTGACATGGGCATTGCTTTTAGCACCACCTTTTCCTATCAATACACCCCTTAAATTAAATTATAAAAATATCATTATATTGTTAGACATAAATTTCCTTTTCTTACTAAATACACCCATCCTTATATTAATACATCTTTTAAATCTCTAAATACACCACCTAAAAATTTATCAATACACCCTCCTCCAGTTCCATACGCCATTACCAGGGATTATACATCATTGCCAAGGGACAATCTCCTCACTTCATTCCTCTCCTCTACTCACTTCAATTCTTTCCTATGTTAACTTCATTATACTACAAATTTTTTACTTCACTTCAAATTTTTTCATGCATTTACGTATGTCTGGGTTGGAATTTGTTCGGCACTGGTCTGCAGAACACCACAGTGGTGTTCGGGAAGCACCTGCAGAACACCACAGTTGTGTTCGGGAAGCACCTGTAGAACACCATAGTGGTGTTCGAGAAGCACCTGCAGAATAGTTGGGGTTGCAGAACATCACAGGGGTGTTCGGTAAGCCCTTGCCGAACACCACTGTGGCGTTCCTTAAACCAGTCCCAAACACCACTGTGGAATTCCTTCAACCAGTCCCGAACACCCCTTCGGCTAGTTCCATACAATATAACGAAAATTAACAAAACCCAACAAATATAATGATATTCAATGCACAAATTGAAACAATTTGAAATTAAAAATAGAGAAATTTCATACCTAGGGCTTTCCTCATTGTAAAATCAAAGTTTTTCTTTGTCTTCTTCTTCCTCTTCTTCCTTTTCTTCTTCTTCCTTCTCCAAAATTACTGGGTTGTTTTTGGGGAGTTTGTAGAACGGAGGTGTTGTTTGAAATTGGAAACACATGCAACGGAGGGGAGGGTTTAGCATGTTGCGGGAAACAAACGTTTGAATTATGGTTGGTGTATTGAGAAATGGAGGTGGGTGTGATGATATTGGGTGGGTGTATTGAGAAAAAAATAATGAGTTAATTGAGAGAGGTAAAATAGGAAATGTTGGGTGGTGTATTTAGAAATTAGGTTGGTATAGAACTAGTGAAGGGAGTGTATTAAGAGAAGTGGTGTATTAATAGGAAAAGGTGGTGTTAATAGCGCCACTCTTTTGACATTTGAGTGCTTGTTGATCCGTTTTTCTCATGAAAATATGGTTTGCGATGAAATCAACCGGTAGCTAAACACTGACCTTTTTCGATGGACTTTTTCCGTTGATAATGGGTTTAATTTCGTCGGTCATAATATTTTTGCCATTGCCGCGCGCGCCAAAAAATTGCACCCAATTTTTGTGACTTCATTTGGCGACAAAAAAAAAATGTTGAATTACATGTCGGTCCCTTTTTTAATATTTGTAATTGCTTCAGTTCACTCATCTTTTCTTAAAATTGGAAAAAGGTATTTTTTGGGTAAAAAGACAATTATGTCATTAACGAAAGAAAAACACGCACACATCAGTAACCCAAGGAATCGCAATACCCAATTTAAGTATATATTTTTGTGCATTGTAATGCATCACTTTTGCATCACAATACACCACTTTATGCATCACGAATCCAATTTCAGGGGGCAAAACAAAAAATTGAGATTGTCCACTTTGCTAGGGCGAGCAGTGTAAAGAATGAAACATTTTTTGCCGCACCTCGCTAAGGCGCAAGATCTCAGCCAAATTTACATAGGAGTGATTGGCTAACTTCACCGATTCATTTGCGCGAGATCCCTCAATCTCAGAAAGATAGATCTCATCCAGCTAAGCAAACGGATGAGAGAAAGTCTTTCTTCATGGAAGAAGAACGGGAAGAAGAAAGTTTAATGATGTTCTCTATTCTTTTGACCGTCAAATAGCTCGTCTCCCCGCCGGTGTCTTAAAGGTTTTGGGCCTCTAGCTTTCCCCGTCCCTCCTTCGTCGGGCGTTCGTTCCCCAATTCAAAGTCGGGCAAAGTTGTCCAGGTGGGAAAATCTCCACTCTGAATTTCGTTAATTAGGCAGACTAGCTTAATGATAAATCTTGGTTTGGGAAGGCCTGAGATTTTCATTGGGGAAAGCCTAAAAGAGATGTTCAGATGCCACGTTTGGCTTTCTTTCTTTTTCTTTCAAAGAACTAGCTTTCAAAGGAGTCTGCAACCTTCTAAATCAATAGAGGCTAGATAAAAAGCGGTGCTCCACTTTGTGCATCCCGATTCCTAATTTAAGGATGCCCAATTTAAAGCATTCCGATGCCCAATTTAAAGCATTCCTATGCCCAATTTAATGCATCCCGATGCCCACTTTGTGCATCGTGATACTCCACTTTGTGCATCCCGATGCCCAATTTAAGGCATTCTTATGCCCAATTTAAGGCATTCCGATGACCAATTTAATATAATATCAAAATCAATCAAAATGGTTGTTTTTGGTTGAAAAATTTACATACAAACATGGTATTGACTTCCTATAATAGTATGGTATTGATATTATACAAAATCCAAACTCAAGTCATTGATTAAAGTTCCAAAATCAATCCAAGAACATCTCCCTCTATTTTCGGTCAGCACACTATCAAACTCGATTTGGATCTCGAATAGTGTTTTTTGGTAGAAAAATTGTGCACAAATGTAGTACTAAGTTAGGATAACAATATGGGATTGATTTTAAACAAATTCAAAGTTTAAAACATAGATTAAAGTGGCTAAAACAACCCAAGAACAAGGAAAAACGGGCTAAACTCAGAAAATTCAAATTTGATCAAATTGTGATCAAATTCGTGTTCTATGCATGAAAATTGATCCCCAAACATGAGGGACGACTATATCAACAACATGAAATCATTTATATATCAATTTGAATCTCAAATCTGAAGCAACGATGTTGTTGAGGGCATTTTAGGAAGAAAACTCTCAAAGTGTCTTTTTTCGATTTCAAAAAATAAGGGTGGACTGGAGGGGTTAAAAAGTTTTGAAAGTGGACCGGTCAGCAATTTTCTGAAGAAAAAAAAAAGGTTGGTCGCTAAATATGGGCCACATTTGTAAACGATATTAATTTTATTTTGTAGTAAAAACTTGAATTTTGTAGTAAAAACACATATTTTTATTACTAATTTTATTTTGTAGACAAAAAATCATAGCAAATTCATCATTTTCTTGTAGTGAGCAAACTCGTAAAAGCGCGGTAGCAGGAGAACGTCGAAAAGTACAGGACAGGTTGCAACGGCAGCAAAGCTTAAGATATTTCTGGGCTCAAGGAAGTTTTTGAATACTGTGAGTTTGTTAAAGAGAAATAGGGGAATATGAGCAGTATTTATAGGCCTGGGGAACGCCTCAGCTGGCCAGGTGGTTACGTCAGCCCAACCGTTGCACGGGTGGGCCGCAGGCCTACCCCCAAGCCCACAGGCCTACTCCGCTAGCCATCATTACACCTCAAAAAGGCGCAAATTCTCAAACTAGCAAAACCCAAGCGGTGCGGACATCTGTCCTCCTTTCGCATCCTCTCTGTTGCCTCCATGACAAAATGAACAAGGCAAAACTAATGAGCATCCAGGTTGACAAATTAGCAACGATCATGACGAAGAGCACGAGCAATGCTTCCTGTTGCGAGCATGAATACTCCACGAGCAGAAAGTAGGTAGCCACTGAAGAGCTATTCCTAGAAACATGACCCTGGGCCTAGGCCCAAACCACAGCCCGGGTCAAAGCCCAACAAAGTACAATCAGACACACCTCGGCGAGGAGCCCTGTAGTCCTCCAAGAGACCAGCGAGCATGACTCTCCTATGGGGAGCTAGGGCGTAGGGAGCAGGCCTCGCCTCCTCGTCCATCCCGCGAGTGCTCAAAAGACGTGGCCACGTGACGGTCGTCATTGGCCAAACGTCTTGGATGGTTATGCCCACCACGGTAGGAGTTATGCCCACTATGTGGTAGTTATGCCCGTCATTACTACCATTAAGGCACACAGTTAATGGTAACACTATATAATCCTTGGGATAAGCCCAAGCCAAGGTACACACACTTTCATAGCAAATACACTCTTCTGGATTAGTTCTTCACTATACACTTACTCACTTTGGAGTGCCTTTGCGAGGCGAGGCTCCTATATTCACCCTAGTGTTTACTCTTTCTTTGGTAGGTTAATCAAAGCCTAGATATGCATATTTACATACGGAGTAACCCATAACATTCGAGTCGGCATCATCGTATCCCAATTTCGTGCATGATTACATATAGTGTCATTTTGGTGTCCCTAGGCCATTGTCTTAGATCATGGCACTCAATTTTTTGATCGGTTTACTGAGGCCTGTGCGAACCTACACGTCAAACACTAGAAGTCGTCAGTAGCATACCCTCAGTGAAACAGCCAAGCTGAGGCCGCGAGCAAGCAGGTGTTGCACGCTCTAAAGAGAAACTTAGAGGGCAAGCAAGAAGATGGGTGGATGAGCTACAGTTGACTTTGTGGGCGATCGGGACGGCGGTCGGGGGCCAGCGAAACCCCTTTGCCTTAACCTATAGATCAAAAGCTATGGATCCGTAGAAATGGCCTTACCAAGCTGTGGGTAGCACACTACGACGAGCGAGGAGAACACATTAGCTCACCGACCAACCTAGATCTGCTCGATGAGAAAAAAGTGGAGTAAGGATGAGGATAATCAACTACAAGAAGCGGGCTCAGGTCCATCATGACAAGAGAATGCATAAACGGTCATTCCAGGTTGGTAATTGGGTCTTGAGAAAAATAGAGGCAACAGGCCAGCAAATAGACAGGGGAAAGCTGTCACCAAACTAGGAGGGGCCTTACCAAGTGATTAAGATATTTAAGGAAAGAACTTACAGGCTGTGAACACAGGATGTAACAGCATTGAAACACCCATGGTATGCAGATCACCTCAAAAAGTATTATCATTAGTGAATAGGTTCTTCTAGTTTTACATATGTAATGGGCAGATTTTGAATCAATAAAAGTCAAAGTTCTGATGCAATACTTGTTTAAGCTCAAAGTGAATGTGTAACTCGCAGGTCAAGAGGATGCCTTGATTAATCTTTCAGGTCACTGGCTGCTCACAGGACTAGCTCATGGCTTTGTTAATCTTGAGGTTTATTGTTATACTTGCAGACCGAGTTGGCACCTTGATTAATCTTTTAGGTCATTGACTATTCGCAGGTCAAACTCATGACTTAGTTAATCTTAAGGTCATTGTTATGCTCACGGGACGAGCGATACCTTGATTAATGGGTTAGGTCATTGACTGTTCCCATGTCGAACTCATGACTTAGTTAATCTTAAGGTTTATTATTATGCTCACTGGTCAAGTTAATACCTTGATTAATTTTTTAGGTCATTGACTGCTCGCAGGTCGAGCACATGATTTAGTTAATCTTAAGGTCGAGTTCGTAACTTGTTCAGGTGTTAAGATTGTTGATGTGCTCGTGAGACGAGCTCATGGCTTGGTCAAATTTAAAAGTATGATACTACTTATACTTCAGGGTTAGTAATCATTATGTTCGTAAATAGTAGTTCGAAGAGCAAGAGATATCAAAAGTGCTTCATATTAAAAATAGATAAGTACATCGAGAAAAAGGAAAAATGGCGCGCAGGCCAAAAAAGAGATGCTCGACGCAACGATCTAAACTAAGCCTGACCCTCTATAGTGGGGGAGGATCGCGAGTAACATCCTCTTTCGCAGCAGCACTAGCGCCATCAATAGTTGGGGCCTCATTATAGCCGGCCTCGGCAGCCTCCTCCTTAAGGCTCTTCGTCATCTCGGCCAGCTGCAACTCCTGGAGGGCAGCCATCACGGTCTTGATATTCACCTCCAATGCAGTTGGAAGCGACCACTCTTCCCGGTCTTGCTCCTAATCGCCCTATTTGATCAGAGCGAGCTCATCCTCTGTGTACGGCACCCAAGTGTGGCCACGGCGAGCTTCCAGGCCATAATGCTTGGCTCCACCCCACTAAGCCAGCATCTCAATGGTGAGGCCAGGGAGGCCTATATATATATATATGTATATATATATATGTATATATATATGTATATGTATATACATATATATATATATGTATATATGTATATACATATATATATATATGTATATATGTATATACATATATATATATATGTATATATGTATATATATGTGTATATATATGTATATATGTATATATATGTGTACATATATATACACATATATATACATATATACATATATACACATATATATACATATATACATATATATATATATCAGTATTAGTAAATTCATGTCCCTTTCCTCTGGAGCTTGGACCAGAGTTCTTGATATCTCCTAGAGCTAGAGATGTTAAAAGGGCCATGACCCGTAGGGTTGGCCCGTTTAAAAAAAAAAAAAAAGGGTTATGGCTCAGCTTTTTTGAACCGTTTAAAATTTGGGCTAAGCGGGCTGGTCCTATAGGACTGCGGGCTAAACAGGCTAGCCCATCGGGCTTCTGGGTTGGCTCGCAGGTTGGGGTGCAAAATTAGCAAAACTAAATGCTTATAGGGTTAGTTGTAAATGGCTTAAGTGGTGAAGTCTAAACACTAGCCGCATTATCAATCTTGCAATTCACAAATCGTAAACTCAGTCTCGTCTCACTTTGCTTTTGCCGTTCTGCACTGTGTGCTGTGCGACACACCGACACCTCCGCTCTCGCCTTCGAGCCACCCATGGCCTGCCTTGCCACCACCGGTCCACCAGAGTCTAGACCCACACTAACACTGGCATGCTCGTGGTCGTGGCTCATCCAACGTCCCTTTACATTATCTATTTTTCTTTATTTTGAAAATTTTACATAAAATTCAATGTAAATGCTAAAAATTATGAAGATCCTTGGGGAAAAAGTGTTAGCACGGTGAATAATGTATCCTGCATTATACAAAAAAAATTTTGTTCAAATTGTATATTAAAGTTCATGTTTCGTGTTTGGTTAAGATATTTTGTATTTTCATACAAATTTAGAGGATCACTGTGTGGATATATGTTTATGTATTTATCTCAAATATCTTTGGGCAAACTACACAAATGGTCCCTGTAGTTTTAGTATTTTTTGCATTTCATCCTTGTGCAAAAAATTTTTTGCTAGTCGTCCTTGTACCAACCAATTGAACGCAATTGGTCCTTCCGTCCAACTCCATTAATTTTTTTCCGTTAAATGTTGACATGTGCTCCTCACGTGAATTTGGACAAAGACAAAATTGTCATTTTACCTATGAAAGTACAGGGACCAACCGTGAAATTTGGGCTGGTCTTCTTCTCCGGCAATGGTGACCTCGTGAAAAGAAATACGAGTATTTAACTTCACTCACCAAGCTCCTTATAAAACTTCACTCACCGTGATCATTCCATATAAAACTTCACTCAAGAAAGTTGAATAGGAGGAGGCTATGGACAATCAAGAGTTTACTGAAGAAGCCATAGTGAGGCCGGAAGATGACGAGCTTGTTAATGATGAAGACATGAAAGCTGATGAATGCATTGATCATTGTGGCTTGATTACAGCATTAATCGAAGAGAATGGGTAAATTTTAAATGTGAGTGATACAAATGAAGAAAGAGCTATCATTGTTGCTGGTAAAGAGGATGATGTTGACATGTTGGCGATGTCAAGCGGATAGGCTGCGGCCGGCAGGAGCGTGACGATCTTGTCCTTTGAGAGTTAGCTACGTCCAATTGATCGGCGTGCATTACGTTTTTTTGGAGTTGTGGGACCCTATTGTAGACAAAGCAGCAAAAGAATCCCAGGTTAGGTTTGAGGAAACGGAATGGGAGTTGGATCATATTGAGAACGCGGACAAGCGTGCTTGAAGAACTGCGAGTATTCCGACGGCGGGCACGTGTCCGGCGTATTAAACGCCTCACTACAGCAAAATCTCGGATCCCCAAATGCCTCACACGCGCTCTTACACGCCACACTCCGACTAGTATTCTCAAGCGCCACCCTTAACCCCGCCAGATACGCCCCGTTCAAGTCCACCAGACACCCAGTTGACGCGCAATCGCCCTTACCGCCTTTCGCCACCACCAGCATCGGGAGATTGTAGCCGTCGACGAGGCTAACGTCATAAAAGTCAAGACCCTGGTCGCCGTTGAGGGTGAACTCGGCCAGCGTGGCGGGGGGTTCGGCGCTAGAACCGGCACATTGGAGTGAGTATATGGAAGCTGAGATAGATGATGATGAAAAATCGTGGGTATTTGAAGTGATGAAAGTATTATTTACACTTTTTTTCATAGAGTGATGAAAGTATTATCTAGTTTTCTCTTTACTCTTTTCTTTTTTCTTTATTTGGTTTGTAGAGTGAAAATTTGTCTTTTATAATCTGTTTTAAAATGTGGATATTTAGAGTAATTTACTTGTTCTTTAAAAAAATGTGGGTATTTTATAATTATTTTTTCTTCATACTTTATTTATGTTTTACATATATATGAGCTTTAAAAAAATTTACATATTATATCTATATTTATAATAGAATCAATTAAATTTTTTTAAAAAAAAATTGTATAGCTAGTCAAACAGAACAATTATTTAGAAACGGAGTAAGTATTTTTTCTTTTTTAATTAGTTTATTAATTTATTTATTGTATGGTGTCCTGGGCAATGTCATTGATTTCTTTGACTTTAATCATTTCAGAATTGGTCCCTGTACTTTTCAAAATAAAATGACTATTTTACCCTTTCTCAAATGCACATGCAGAGCACATGTACATACTTAACGGCCAAAAACTAACAGAAGTGGACGGAAGGACCATTTGTGTAAAAAGTCTCGGTATAGGGACCATTTTCGAGGTGTAAGGATGAAATACAAAAAATACTAAAATTACAGGGACCATTTGTGTAGTTTGCCCAATATCTTTTGATGAGTTTTTTCTTGCACAGTGGTGTTCTCCACTTGATTCCAGTGAATGTAGGCAACCATATTAGTACTGTATTCAAGTCTAAATTTTGAAAGATAATTTGAATTGAATTCTCGTGATTCTAGCTGCATTAGATTTTAAATGAAGTAAACTTAAGTTTAACCAGTGTTTTGTTGGAATCTTGCGAGTTGTAACAAAATTCAACTGAGATATGGATACCAATGCAAAGACAAGATTCTTTATTATGTTTGCTAAGAAATTATTTAGCTTTTATTTTGGAGCATGTGATGTATTTAATTTTTTTAGTCATGGCCCGATTAGCCCAAAGACCGCTAGGGTTAGGGTTAGGTCCGCAATATCACTGGCCCAAAAATATTAGACCGTTTAGCCCGGAACCCGCTAGTGCCAACCTGTTTAACATCTCTACCTACAACTATGGAATTCTTAAACTCATGTCCCTTTCCTCTGGGGCTTGGACCAGAGTTCTGGATACCTCCTAGTATATCAATAATAGTAAATTCATGTCCCTTTTCTCCGGAGCTTGGACCAGAGTTCTTGATACCTTCCAGAACTATGGAATTATCAAACTCATGTCCCTTTCCTCCGGGGCTTGGACCAGAATTCTTAATAGTCCCCAGAGTTTTGCCATTGATGAACGGATGCCCTTTTCCTCCTGGGCTTGGACCAGAGTTCTTCATATTCCCTAGAGTTTTAGCGTTTGTAAACACATGTTCCTTTCCTCCATAGCTTGGACCAGAGTTTTTGATGTTTCCTAGAGTCTTAGCATCAATAAAGTCATGTCCCTTTCCTCCAGGGCTTGGACCAGAGTTTTTGATATTCCGTAGAGTTTCAACATCAGTAAACCTGTGTCCCTTTCCTCCGGGGCTTGGACCAGAGCTTTTGATATTCCCTAGAGTTTCAACATCAATAAACTTGTGTCCCTTTCCTCCGGGGCTTGGACCTCCACTTTTCATAGCTTTGATATACAATCGATTAACCGTATTATCAATTGATACGCCTATATTATAGTTACAAGGCTTAACAACATTGAGAGGGCGAGCCTCTACATCAAAACTTAACAAGGTAAGAAGGAGAAAGAAGAAGCTGGTGGCAAGTTGAGGATTTTGGGCCATCAATAATCTGGGTGAAAAGAAGAAGGTAGTAGCAAAGGCTTGAACTTTATAAGGTTTCTTGCTAGTGAAATTTGAGAAAGAATGCTTTGTTTACAAGTTGGCAATTAAAATGAAGGCCGTGGTGATTGTATATATAGTTGAAGGCATGCTTGCATGCAAGAAGAATAAAAGTGAACTATATATTAAAACTTCACTTGAAAGTTGGAATAAACTTTTTTGGTTCTTGCTTGCAAATTTATGTAATCTATTTAGAAAATCTCATAAAAATGCTCCATGGATCATGGATGGTTAACCCCTTAATGTTCTGAATTTATTTATTTTTGCTAATTAAGAGCCCGTTTGGTGGAGCGTTTTGGCCAAAACGCTCCACCAAACGCAGCTTATTTGCAAAAAATGTGTTTCAATACTGCGGCAGAAAACGCAGCGTTTTCAAAACGCAGCTGCGTTTTAAAACGCTTGAATTCCCAGTTTTTTCCCAAAACGCAGGTTTTAAAACGCTCCTAAAGAAAAAAAGCTGTGTATTGAAGTGATATCCCAAACGTATTTATAAGGAAAGACCTCCGTTTTTAAAACACTGCGTTTTTAAAATACTGCGTTTTGTAAACGCTGTATCAAACGGGCTCTAATATGAGATAATTTTTTTATGATAATAAAGTTTTTAATTCAAATTGACTGAAAAAGTATCAATACGGTCAATCCGCAATGACACTTAAATCAAATTTCAAAATCTTTAACTGAATTGGATTGATTTTGTCCTATTATGAATGAATTGTAAATAATGAAATCGCTAATTCACAATATGCAAATAAAGCGATATAAGATTTCCTCAATCTGCTTACTCAATTCGTGGTGTACCCCGAATTGAGATTACCATGATAGTACTAAAAAAACTCAAATCGAGATGTACCCCGAATTGAGATTACCATGATAGTACTGAAAAAGGTTGAACAACACACTTTCATATCTATTTTCTTAAACTTTTTCCGTTTTCAAGTATCTATGCTTCCGTTAAAGTAAGTTATGCTATGTTTGTTTACTGAATGTCATGCTTTTAAATTGGAATTGGATAAATAATTTAAGCTCTACAGAATTCAAATTGTGCTTTTAATTTCAATTATAAGCTATGACATTGAGATTCCCAAACATACCCCAACTATCACTTTAATAGTATTTCACATTTTCCAAGACAGAGTAGCTATCACTTTAGCTTGAGCTTTCTTGTTTCGTTTTTTGATTGTTAATTCTTGAGAAATTTAAAGTAAACAATCCAAATAATGTAATGTTTAACTATCAACTCTAATCTTTTGTACATTACACTTTATATCGTTTTCTTATTTGCTTATTGCTATTATAAAATTAGAGGGGTCAAAATGAAGTACTTTCACGTTTTTTAGAGTACTTAAAACTACCCTTACTCTTATTTATTTGTAAACAAAACGCTTAATTATCAATTTGGTTATTTTACTTTTACCCAAAATTTATTAAGCTCACTTTACTATTTATTTTCACACTTTAATCACTCTACTTTGACTTTTTCAATCAATAAGCTCATTGATTGAGTGAGCTTATTGATTCTCCGTCAAGTAGAGTGATTAAAGTGTGAAAAAAAAGACGGCGACTTTAATAAATTTTGTGTGAAAGTAGAGTGACCAAACCGATATTTAAACCAAACAAAATAATAACTCTTAAAATTAATTTCCAATTTCTTTTATTCCTTCATAACTAACAACTCAAAGCCACCACAGTTAAAATAAAAATTATAACATAAAAATAAATAAATTATAAATTGTAAAATTATAAGCTAATAAATAAATGTTTCTATTTCTTCATGACTAACTACTCACAGCCCCACAATTTAAAATAAATAAATTATAAATTGTAAAATTAAATGTTAAATAAATAAATGTGCACTCTCATTGTGTGTGGTACGGTCGTTGGTTACTACTACGCATAAAGCGGGATTAGTTAAGATCAGTGTTCGAAAAATCGGCCTATGCTCCCGTCTAGGCCCCACCTAGGGCTAGGCCCCCTCAAACGCCGCGACTAGGCTCTCCCCAAACACCGCGACTAGGGCCAAATCGGACAAAAATTACCACCACAAAAATCGCCGCTTAGTCGGCCTAGGCGCCGACTAGTTGTCCTAGGTACCACCTAACGTCCAGCTGATTTGAGCGATGTCATACGGTCAAGAAGGGACCCAGTATGAGGAACTTGGGAGGAAGGGGAGTCAATCAGGGGTAGAGTGACGCACGACGATGCGATGAATGACGTCATCAATCTTCTGGACAGCTAGGGCTTTGATAAGTTCAGCGTCGAAGGATGGGGAGTCAACGTGACTCAGATCCACAACTTGGAAGTAGTCGAAATGACTGGATTAATTACGGTGGGAAAAGAGGTGATACGCCAATGAAGAGGTGAAAGAGAGAGTGAGCGTGAGAGAAATGAAGAGAGAGCGAGAGTGAGAGAGAAAAAGAGCGAGAGAAAGAGAGAGCGAGAGAGAGAGAGAGATTGCTGTCGGCGTCGAGATCCTGTCGTCTGTCTCACAGTGAGAAAGAGAGAGAGGCGTATGTGAAAACTTTGTGAATTGTGTGAGAGAGACAGGCAGCCAGCTTTTATTTTTAGGGTTTTAATTCACTTTTCAAAATGACAACCTTCCCCCTTAAGTTATTAAAGTATTTATCCTCCCCCCTCAAGTTATTAAAATATTTCCCTAAGTATTTTTCCTCCCCCCTCAAGTTATTAAAGTATTCCCTTCTTGCATCCACTTTAAAATGATAGTGAATTTGATTTTAATTTTTAATTTTAACTTTTAATCTTGTAACGTAAGCATTACTTTTAGTTTATTTGGTCATATTTAGTTATTTACTATTGTTGCAGCAGGTTCGGTATAGACCTAATGTATAATTATGTCTCAATATCTAGGTCTCGCCTAGACCCCGAATAGGCCCTTATGCGCTAAGCCCTGCTCTGGCACAATAGTCCCTGTACTGTATCTCCTTTTGGATTTGAGAAATGAAATTTGAAAAAATTAAGTCCTTGTACACAAACTTTTATGCAATTGATCATTTCGTCTAACTCTGTTAATTTTTTTTCATTAAATGCACTCACATGCCTCTCACTTGAACTTGCTCAGAAAAAAAAATTATTCACATATTCTTTTATTTTGAATAAATAAAATACCCATAATTTTTTAATTTGTTAAAACTTGCTACGATAGTATTAATGTAATTACATAAATTATGAAGCAATTCTTACACCCATTTCTTCACCATTCCCAACTTCATTTCTCTTCCGTCCATGGCCGCCACCACCACTACACCCAACCCCATCAACGCCTCCATCACATGTCTTCTCCTTTGATTTCCAAAAATTTCATCATTCCTAATCAATTCTTATACCCCTAATTTATAAAAGAATTTCATAAATTTTGGAAACTCTTCTCTATTGACAGGGAAGAATTTTAGACAATCTGCCATTGCCATTCTCTCCGTCGACGGTCAAGCTCCAGCCGGCGTCCCCGAAATTGATTAGCACAGGCAAACAATTCGCGCGCCCGCGTTGGTCAGTGATATCTCAAAAGGGAGAAAGTCTTGAATCAAGATTTAGAATTAGAAAAGTTTTCCTTTGGAAATCAGTATCTCACATTGCTTTCAAAAGTAAGTGAGCTTGGCTATGTGATCTCAAAAAGTCAAAATCACAAGCAATTTTGCTGTCCACCCCATCCCATGACCATGCCTACCCTAATCTTTTCTTGGTTTTCACATTTTTGGGCTTCCTTTGCCTTTATATGGAAATTATAGGATCGGTTATTGGGCTGCAGCTATTAGGTTTGTTTTATTGCTGCTGTTTGGTCGCAGGTCGGAGATTACTCACCAGGGGCATTCTGAACTGAGAAGAAAGAGGAGAGAGAAGAAGGGGAAAGGAAAGGTTGCAGGAGGAGAGAGAAAGAAAGAGTTGACATAAAAATTTGGTAATTGGTCCCTCTACTTCTTTTTCTGAACTGACTATTTAATCGTAATTGAAATTATGTGAGGTGTACGTGTCTATATTTAATAATAAAAATTAATGAAAGCATCAATGATGTAATCCACACCACTACGAGAACCAATGGCGTAGGATAAGAACAATTCCCAAATAGCACATAGATTATTTGTGTAGTTTGCTCAAGTCTATTTTGGATTGCACAAAGGGAAAAATGATGGTAGTAGATTATAAAAATGATAAATAACAAAAAAAAAAACCCTTTATATTTTTAGTTTTTTTTTCAAGGTTAAGTTAATTCTCATTTGGTAATGCATATAGCCCTTAATGTCTACGTATAATATTAGAAATTTATTTCAAAACATAATATGTGTTAAAGTTAAAAGAGTAACTCTCATGTGACATCGTCTTACGGATTCTAATCGTAATACGGAAGCTCCACTCTTTCACGTTTCAGTCCACCAATAAACGGTGGGTCGGATCGGGAAATTTGTCTTACAGAAAATACCTGTAAGAAGATTTTTTTCTAAGGTTTTGTCAAATTAAAATTAGAAAACTTATATAAAAATAAACACTCCTTTTAAGATAATTTTTGTATAAAATAAAGACCTAAATAATTTTTTGGTCTCTCGACTTTAATAAATATTTTTGTTTGGTCCTGTTATTTCAAAAATATTCATTTGGTCCTACATGATGCATTTTTTGGTTAGAGAAAGAGTCGCCCCTCCTGCCGTCACTGTTAGAATTTTCATCTAATATTTTCGAATATGATTGAATTACCCTTACCAAGAAGCTCTTTATAAATTGATTTTTCAAAAAATACAAAATACAAGTGGTCAATTTGCTAATTCGAAAAGAGTAGGTTGTCTTCATCCTTTTGGAAACCCAATCTATATATATATATATATATATATATATATATATATATATCTTCAAATCCTCATCTCCATTGTCAAATCATCCATCTTTCTTCATTCAAAGTAACCAATGCATTTCACAAGAATTGTTGTTGCACAGATCTGCCAATTGGTTGGATGCCATTTTCAGGGATTAGGATTAGACATGCCCAAATCGGCTTCGGTTCCGGTTCCGGTTTAGAATTGATGATTTCACAAACCGTGAAAAAGCAAACCAAAACCGAACCGTTGATGGCCGGTTCTGGTTTCCCGATTTTTAATTTTTAAATTATTTTGATTTTTTTTACATATTTATAACATTTGTTTTTATTTTTAATTTTTAAAATCTATTTTAAAGTGTAAAAAAAAGGGTTATAATATGTTATTAATTATCAAAATACAAACAAAAAAAAAATGCTTAGGTTGTGTTAGGAATCATGATATAGTAGGTTACTTTTGACATTCAAAATTTACTATGCTAGACTCCTCCATCCTTTCATCAAGTTTCCTCCAGTCTTTCATCAAGTTTAATGTCCAAAGAGGTCAGAGTAGGTGCAGACATGGAGCATGTAGCAGTAGATGGTTTCAAAATTTAAAGTTTCAAACGTTAAAATTTTGAATTTGGCAGTTTTTGAACGGTTTTATGACGGTTAGAAACCGGTTTGGAACCTGCGGTTCACAGTTCCTGAGAAATGCAAACCGAAATCGAACCGTCCTAATCTGGTATCGGTTCATGACAGTTCACAGTTTGGGTGGTTCTAAAACCGGTTTGGTTCCGTTTTTGGAACCGAATGGGTATGTCTAATTAGGATGCCAAGCACCATATCTGTTGCAATCACTGCCAACCACCTTTTTCTCTCTCTCTAGACTGGGTTTTCAACACCTCACCATCAATGGCCTAAAGCCATATCCATATTCTTGCTTGCCTGAAACCTTCATTAATTATTAACTAAACCCATCAATATTTTTCATCAAAAATCAAATCTTTAAGTTAATCATCAAGAAACTCGATGCCTCTTGAATGCAACCACCATTCTCTTAATTAGCCACCACCTCCCTTTTACCTCTTGTTCGCTCTTCAACGCTTCTAAATGAAGACATGTCGTACTTTCTTCAAAAAAAATTCAACTTCTATATTTTTCTAGGCAATTCTTCTTTAAAATAATTAACATTGAAGAAAGGGACAGAATGCATTTCAATACTCGATTCAAGTTTTTGGGAAGGAGACTTAATTTTTTCTCTTGGTGTAATTTAAAATTTCAAGTGATGAGCCAGGCAGAGGTATAGTGAAATTGGATAGCAGTTGGTGGGTTTAGTGGACTAGATTTCATCTCACCACCACCATCCCACTATTCCGACCACGTCGAGATCTTGTTCTCCATTGCTTGTGTTGCCATAATAGAGATATCGAACTAGATCTTGAAATAGTCGATAAAAAGCTTACCTCTTACAAAAGATTAAGACACGAGATTGAAATGGAGATTGATAAGAGATATTGTAATTTTCGAACTGGATTTGATAAAGAGAGATGAAGGATTTGATGATGGAGACAAGGATTTGAAGAGAGAGAGAGAGAGAGAGAGAGAGAGAGAGAGAGAGAGAGAGAGAGAGCCTCTTGGTTTTCAAAAGTTGAAGATGCCTAATTTTTGAATTAACAAATTGACCCCTTGTATTTTGCATTTTTAAAAAATAGTCTATAAAGAACTTCTTAATAAAGGCAATTCAGTCATATTCAAAAATAATAGACGGAGTTTGTACTCTTCCCTAAACGCTGAGAAAATGGTCAAATCGGACAAAAAATTGTCAAAGTGAGAAATTGCCGCCATCGCGGCCTAGGTGCTGACTAGTCGCCCTCGGTGCCGCCTAACGCTCGGCCCTAATTTTATGATTTTGGGCTTTTACGGAGAAAGTGATTTTGGAGAGAGATTGGAGAGCGAGATAGAAATTGAGAGCTTACCTGAGGCGTGAGAGACGAAGCGTGGTCGAGAGAGGGAGAACGCCGGTGAACTGTGTACCGATGTGTGCGCCTGCACGGGTGAAAGAGAGAGCGAAAATGAGAGCCGCCACTGGTGAGAGAGAGGGAGAACGCAAGAGAGAAAGAGAGAGCGAGAGTGATAGAGAAAGAAATAGTGAGCGAGAGAGAAAGAGAGAGCGAGAGTGAGAGATCTGCTCCCGTTGCGAGAGAGAGGTCGTAGATCTGCTGTCGTTGCGAGAGAGAGGCCGCCGTTTGTTTAGCCTTCAGGGTTTTCCAAATGATAGATCTACCGTTGTTTAGCCTTTAGGGTATTCAAGTTATTACGTGTTCCCCTCAAGTTATTAAAGTATTTTCTCTCCCCCCTCAAGTTATTAAAGTATTACCCTTCTCCCCTCCATTTTGAAATGTTATTGATTATTGAATTTAATTTTAATTTTTAACTTTTAATCTTGTAATGTAATCGTTACTTTAAGTTTATTTGGTCATATTTAGTTATTTACTATTGTTGCAGCAAGTATGGTATGGACCTATGGTGTAATTATGCCTTGATTTCTAGGCCCCGACTAGGCCCCTAGGCGCTAGGCCCTGCTCTGGCACTTAGCGCCCGCCTAGTGATTTTTAGAACACTGCTTTTATGAATCCACTTAGTTGTAGAAAAAAGGTTAATATAAGTCAGTAATTTTTAATTTATTTTATTTTATTTTTTGAAACAAACTCTTTATATTTTAGATGCAACATCTATATTATTATATCTATAAATGCAAAATTGTCTCTGTTTGTGAAAATTTTCCGTTAAAAATTTGTTGCCAAAAATGAAAGTTGATTTATTTTGATTAAAAAATGTGTCATGTCTTGAAATTACAAGTCTGTTAATTTAAGTCTAATTTCACATCAGATTTCTGAACAGATTAATTGAAAACATGACCTGCCTTGGAATATAAATTATTATATTGTTGACTGCAAATGTATATGAGTCCATAAAATATATACAATTGTATTGTTGACCGCATAAAACCATACTGTGGCTTCTCGATCCTTGTTACAGAACCACCTATCCCAAATAAACTTCTAAGTATTGATATAAGAAAGAAAATACGTTGAGTTGAACCAAGGTGTTAATCCAATCTTATAGGTTAGTAAATATGTATTTAAAATTTTGGAGTTTATTTCATCATATGTAAAACAAGTTTAAGTAAAATCATTGGAATATTTTTCAAAACAATATAAAATACAAGTCTCTAATGATTATATAAAAGCAAAACTTGAGTCTGTTAGATGATTTTATGTATAGATCTTTTCTTTTTAACAAAACGTGTTCAAAAAACATAACTAAACTATATTTTTCAATCAACTAGATTAGTTGAAAGAAAAAAATAGAAATAATTGGATTGAAATTAATCGAAAAATAAAAGAGAAAAAATACATACGTGAAATGTTTGCAATTTCGTTCATTGAAAAATGATGAGAAGGTGTACATGAAATAATAAGGGGAGAGGAAGTGTTTTTCAAGAATGCTTGGGGAGAAACTCGAAAAACGGCGCTTATAAAACCTAAAATAATATGTTTGTTTTTGTCCTAAATGGAGTTCATTTAAGTGCCAAATTGTTTGGGCTCATTAAATGGGCTTATATATATATATATATATATATATATATATATATATAATTTCGCTCAGTTTGTATGTGTGTAATTAACTGAGGCTAACTACTGGCCCAGATTTACTAAGTTGCTAAAATCCAACGGCTGTAATTTACTCGGAGTTTCCCTGTGTAAAGGCCGGTTTACGGCGAGTCTGGCCTCCTTCTCCGACAGTTCTCTCTCTGGCACCCTCCTCCTCATCTTACACGCTAAACTCACTTTCCTTCCTCATCATTCGTCTCCTTCACCTGGTCGCCCCTTCCTCCATTGCCACCGCAACAAGCACCTCTAGGTCAGCAACTAATTTTGACTTTCATCGCTCTTATTCATCCTCTTTGATTTTTTTCTTTTTGATCTCTCCTTTCTCTCATACGTTTAAATTAGATGTTTTACGTAAATTGAAACTTGAGTTGCTTTTGTTAATTTATTAGAACCCTTTTTGATTGTTTGTTATTGAATTTACTTTTGATTGTTGGTTATTGAATTTACTTTTGATTGATTTCCTGTTTGTTGATTGGTTTATGTCAAAGTTCAGATCTTTGGTGCAAAGCTGCATCATGGGCCATGTAAATTTAGCTAATTTATGTTAATTTTTGATTGGTTCAGCAATTTGGTGTTTAAAAAGTAACTAATTTTGACTTTATCGCTCTCATTCGTCCTCTTTCTTTTTTTTCTTTTTGATCTCTCCTTTCTCTCATACGTTTAAATTAGATGTTTTACATGAATTGAAACTTGAGTTATTTTTGTTAATTTATTAGAACCCTTTCTGATTGTTGGTTATTGAATTTTCATTTGATTGATTTCCTGTTTGTTGATTGGTTTATGTCATTTTTGGTGTAAAGCTGCATCATGGGCCATGTAAATTTAGCTAATTTATGTTAATTCTTGATTGATTCTGCAATTTGGTGTTTAAAAATTTCCCATTCTTCTTATGTTTATGTTGTCTTTTATAGGATTTTGGCTGTTGTTTTTGTCGCAGTGACTTCTATTTGATATTTCTGCTCCCTTTGGTGTAGTTCTGAGCAACATCTCCATTGATATCAGTGCTTGACACAGAAGGCCAATAAGTAAATTTCTTATTAGGAGAATTTCCAAGTTGAGTGACTCCTTACCTGCCCTTTCGAAAAGGGCTTTTCCAAATCAATAGTGTCAACCAAAAGCCTTATTTGATTCATCTACTACACTAATTAAAGTGGAAAGATCAATTCATTGATCTGATAACCACACGTAAATAAACATATACGTCTATCTGCTAAACGTCGGCTAAACGATTGTCATCTTATTCTTTTGATTGGAGAAAGTAGCCTTAGATGGTCCCGCAAAATTTCCATTGATATTGGAGAAAGCTGCATCATGGGCCATGTAAATTTAGCCAATTTATGTTAATTCTTGATTGGTTCTACAATTTGGTGTTTCAAAATTTCCCATTCTTCTTATGTTTATGTTGTCTTTTATAGGATTTTGACTGTTATTTTTGTCGCAGTGACTTCTGTTTGATATTTCTGCTCCCGTTGGTGTAGTTCTTAGCAACATCTCCATTGATATCAGTGCTTGACACAGAAGGCCAATAAGTAGATTTCTTATTAGGATAATTTTTAAGTCGAGTGACTGGTACCTTACTTGCCCTTTCGAAAAGGGCTTTTCCATATCAATAGTCTCAACCAAAAGCCTTATTTGATTCATCTACTACCCTAATTAAAGTGGAAAGATCAATTCATTGATCTGATAATCACACGTAAATAAACATATATGTCTATCTGCTAAACGATTGCCATCTTATTCTTTTAATTGGAGAAAGCAGCCTTAGATGGTCCCGCGTAGTATTAGTGTTGTTAGATTGTCATGTCTTACCCTTTTACTTCCTCTGCACTTTCTTACTTAATACTGACGATTAGAATCTAAGATCAGGGAAGCCGATTGAATTCTTCGTCTTTTTATTAACTTAGGGGAAGTCTGGGTTTTTCTACTAAGGTACAAATTTTGATGTCATGCATTATTCCTTATATAAAGCAAATAATTAGGTATCTTAGATATCAGTTCAAAATAGTTGGAATATTTTAAAGATTTGACTTCCATCTACTTTTCCACTGCTGTTGTTACTTTACTAAAACTCTCTCTCTCTCTCTCTCTCTCTCTCTCTCTCGCACTTACAATTGTGTTCAATTTGTATCCTCTGAAACTAAATATAACAAGTGGACTAGAATAGTTTTTTTTTTGTTATACCATGTTTATTGTCTCCATAAACTCTTGGTTCTTAATTTGTTTAAGAAGTCGTCTACTTTTCCACAACTGTTGTTACTTTACTAAACTAAAACTCTCTCTCTCTCTTTCTATCTCTCTCTCTCACTCTTTCTCTCTCTCTCTCTCTCTCTCTCGAACTTACAATTGTGATATAATTATTTTATTTTACAGTCAATTACGCCTGAATGAGTCATACTTTTTGCATGCAATTTGTTTCAAAACCCACAGCACAGCTCCCAGTCGATTTCTCTTTCCATCGATAGGTTAGTCCTCTCTCCCGCTCTCTATTATATATGCAAGCTACTCAAACTTTCTAATCTTGAGAATATCTCACCTGTTCCAAAGTCACTTCCAATTCGGGTGTACTTTTTTTTGGTTTTCTTAAACTCTTACTTTTCAAGATGAAACTATTTTTATACAGTTAAAATAGGCAAATCAAACTTTGTGCTTTTTTTTTTTTTTAAGTTTCTTGGTTAATCATTTGCTTGATCAGGAACTTATTATTGCATTTTACTGTAAATGCTCGAGTGCAGTGCTCTACTCACTAATATAGTATTAGATTTACTATATTCTACCGCCATTGTAAAATTAAATATTGGTGTTTTGTGTATGTGTATGTGTTTTTTCCCCTTCTTTTTGCTGATAATATGATGGGTAGGAGAATGAACCTCTACTCCAATGGTTGCAACTGATCCCGAATGCGTTTGATTAGAAAGCTATTTGAGGGCCAACATCTTGGACAGTGTCATTTAGCAAGCTTTTTAGACCAACTATAACTTCTGTAATTGTTGCTTCTGTTTTTTCACCTCCTTCAGTTTGCTCTCCGCTCTATCTGTGAATTCTTTCTTTCTCTTTCTCTGAAATTTGTTTTTTTCCTCTCTCTGCAAACCCACACAGATTTTCTCCGTAGCAGGTTTGTGATGATTTGTTTGGCGAGTGCCCATAACCCGTTTGATATAATGCCTACTGATTGCGTGATTATTTTATTTTTTTAGTTATCGAAGCAACGTACTCTCTCTCTCCTTCCTCAACTGAAATCCCTTCCCCAAATTGGAAAAGGATTGTGAAGGAATGTATAAAACCCTCGGCTCTCTCGCACAAGGATCCGGTCATCTCCTTCAGTTTGCTCTCCGCTCTACAGGTTTGTCTTCTAATATTGTTTTTTTTCCTCTCTCTCTCTTCCTCTATCTGTGAATTCTTTCTTTCTCTTTCTCTGAAATTTGTTTTAAACCCACACAGATTCTCTTTTGTATCAGGTTCGTGATGATTTGTTTGGTGAGTTCCCATAACCCGTTTGATATTGATGAGCATAAATACATACCCCCAAAAGTATACTCCCAAAAGGGTACCCTCAAAGATATATGGGCCAAGCCCATTTATAAAGGATAAGCCTAGCCCACTCAGGTAGTAATAAATCTCTATAAATAGGGGTCCTCTCGATGTCCTAAGGGACTCTCTTCTCTCTCTCCTTACACACTTATACTTTCTTTGAGATACTGATTATCACACCGGAGAGTTTTGGCGGGGAAACTCCCCGCCCTCTGTTAGGAATATGCCTGTAAAACAGCTGATATATATGTATACATATTCCAACACAGTGATTTGCTTGTTCCCATTACAATGCATGTTTCACAAGTGGCTAAAAGGGCTGTGTACCGGTTAGTGTGGCAGCTTGTTGAAACAATACATAGGTCATTAGACTAGGAAGTCTTTGTACATATCCGAGTCTTTGTCTTACCAAAGTGATGACAACTTTCATATGGAGTAGCTCTTCATGCGTCAGCAGACATGACCATCAGCAATGTCTCACCTGCAGACATTCTTACCAGCCATGTTCTATCAGCATTCTTTACACCAGCAGTATTATATCGGCAGATCTCAGTATCAGCCAAGCTCTTCATCAGAACAACTGCAAAGAAGCTGATTATTCAAGAGGAACATCGGTCGTTGCTTAAAACGCTACAAGTCAAAATAGATCCGTTACAAGATCTTTCGACAAACCCAGTTACGCATCGATGTCCGCACCTTCACTATTACTCAGAAGACATTTTCTCTTTTGTGTATTGGTCCCAGTCTTCAAGGCTTCATTCCATAAAAGACCAAACACAGTGAGCTACATCCCAGGCATGCATGACAAGTCCAATTCTGTCAACCTGATTCACGGACCAACTTCAAAGACAAAAGCTTAACGGAAGGTCTTCGCCCAACAGTTTGAACGACGCACCGGTGCATTAATGATTCAGATTTTCAACGGCGAAACTCATTCAAACTTCCAACGAATCATTCATCTTCTCCAGCCTATGTAAGAAGACTCTCATTCTCACATTAAAAGACACCTGTGTATGCGTATGCATGTGAGAGGATGTGGTATTGAAATTGTTCTTCATTCTTTCAATCTGAAACCACACCCAAAGGAGTGAGAAAACACAAGTGTAAGAACAAACACTTTGTGAGAGAGAGAAACAGAAATTCCATAAGGCTAAGAAGCTCGGCCTGATCAAGAAACCTTGTTCTTGATTTGAGTTCTTTCTTCCTTCGAAAGATTCAGTCTCTTCAGTTGCTGCACTTCAAATCTTCAGCAAGAGACCAAGCATCCTGCAAATCGTTGAAGACCGATCAAGCTTGAAGATGTCCGATGAAGAAACGAGCCTAATAATCCACATTGCATTCATATCGGCGGACTTATACTACATTATAAGGGCATCGATTGTGCAATGAATTGTCCTCACTTTTGGCCGAGTGCTTAGCACTCAGTTGTTCAAATACTTGTTATTTGAACAACGCCTAATATTTTCTTCTCACATCCCTCTAACACTAGCACTTCTCTTGTCCACCTTCCTAGGGGATTAGGAACTGTTAAGGTTAGAGTTCTAGTAATGAGTCTTCCTGGCATCCCAATTGACTTTCCTTCTACCCTCGGGGAGATTGCTAGGTTAGAGAGTCTAGGTTGATGTACTAAGCATGTTTGTCTTTGAGCAAACCTCTGCTGAATTTTAATATAAATTATATTTTTATTACATTCAGCCTTCACTTATCTTTCCTGTAATATTTGATATATCTTGTGCAATCTGGTTGTGGAAAGTAATTGATGCATCTAATACAAGGTTTTAGTTAACTGTTATGATGAACTTGTACACATTTGCTTACGGTTGCTTCAATCTTGTCTGCTATACTTATGCTGCAAATTCTTCCGCTGCTCAAACTATTTTCTACCAGCTAAGTATAACAATGCCTTCCTATTATCTATTCTTCAAGAATGCCGATGCACATCGTCTGATACAACTATATCGGTTGTGTTGCTTGAACTAGGAAGATGACCTATTCATGTTAATTATTTCATTCATGTTTTCCAACATACAAATTAAAATAGGATGAAATTTTTAATAAAGGTAGTATAGGCTATTCACCCCCCCTTCTAGCCTATACTCTGAGCACATCACTATGGACCTAACAATTGGTATCGAGCTAGTACTCGAGAATTTCATTCCAGGCTTAACAACCCGAGAGTTTAGATCCAGGTTGCTCGATTAGATGCATAGTCAAAAGAGTCTTTTCAAATTCCTTATTTTCAAAAATCTTCTTGAGAGAGACCTGGAAGCCATTTGAAAATGCTATTTCAAATCAAAATCAATTTTGTTTTCAAAAACTTGTAAGAAAAGAATATTGTGATGACGGTGTGATTACTATAAGAAATATATTGATATTATGAAGAGAAGTACTATAGTCAAATAGAGATTGACTTGCTAAGGATTATATTTACTTTAAAATAGTCTATTTTCAAAACTCATGATATATCCTCTAAGCAAATATGTCAACTTCATACGTGATGGATGAATTACTTTAATTCACTTCTGAAAATTTGCTATCTTGATATAAGCCTAACGATTGTCTCAATCTAACACCTTTTCGAGAAAACTTCTTATGAAAATTTAAAGCAAATAAAATAAGAAGAGTTTCAAAGGTAATTCAAGGGAAATCAGATTTATGTCATCTCTAAAATCACTGTGATTATTAGCTCTTGGTCTAAGGACATCGATAATGAAATTGTTCTTCTTCAACGGAAAGCTTCTGCCTAAAAGATACACTCAATGAACTCAGGCTCAACATCAGAACAAGTTCCTCAACTACTGTGAGCAGAAATGTTCAAAGAGTATAGTGAGAAAGTAACTCTATCTATTAACTTTTTGATATCTTGAGTTACACTTATAAGCTATAGTTTGAGTAATTATTCGAATATTGTGCTTATTAATTCTCACTTGTATTATCAAATTTCGGAGCTACTTTTAACTCATAAATGTTGCTAACAATCTTTCTATGAGTACTTAAGGCAGGAACTCATATGACAAAAAGGTCAAAGATGTAACATTACTCTCCATCGGTAGACATTAACCTGGCTGCTGATTTATGAAGGATAGCTGATCACTCATAGACAAATCACTTATGCCTTTCACTCACTCAAGGTCAAATCAATATCTGCTGGACTACAGTGCTGCTATATGAGAAATCTACTGATGAGCCCAAGATGTTGATAAAGACCACCTCTCATGCATACACAAAACAGTCGCTCTCGGCTCATTAATGGCCTATATTCATGTTTCTTGAATTGATTTGTTAATATAAATGATCGACATGCTTGCATAAAATCTTATCATACTGTGCTTCTTTTGAGATATCTGTATGCTTGTATGATTTGCTTTATGCAAATGGTTTTCAAAAACTTATTAGCACTTTCATATTGGCTGATCTAAAATGTTTTTAAAACCTTTAGCTAGCTGAATTTCCATATCGCAACTTACACTTCATAAGTTCGGTTATATGTGACTTATAGGAGTAAAACCTTTAAATGACTGGTCTTCTTTCCAAGTCTATTAAAGGTGGAGGCACACTTTACGAAGATTGACTACTTCGATTAAAGTAATGACTATTCTCAAAAAGCTTTTGGAAAATGACAAGTCTGTTTAATAAAACAAAAATACTTTCGCTTTCAAATCTTTTTCAAGAATATTGAGAAAGTCGAGACATCTCATTTACAACCTTTCTCTACAAAGGCATGTAAAAAGGACAACTCAACAGTAAATCTCTATTATTAAAAGTCCTTTAGTCTAACCTCCGTGAGTATAAGTAGAGCCCTTTCCTCATCCAAACTCTACTATAAAGAAACTCACAAACTGCTTACAGATTATACTAGATGCAAAACATTGATTCAAAGTTTTCTCAAAATGTTACTAAGTACAAGTCCTAGAAATCGATCAAGTCAACACTTCAACTTGGTATGACTCCTTCATACTCATTCAAAGTTGTTTTGGTTTATTTCGCTACTCATGATGAGTTGATTTAAAAATTCTCAAAGATGCATTCGAAAATCTAAAATATTCATAACGTGAATTTTTTTAAACATTAAAAACACAGTTATAATATCGAGAGAAATTTTATTAACTCATTTGTTCCGAAATCATTCATTATAAATTTCTAATCTTACGTCTTAAAATTAGTTGATAAAAGAGTCTTCTTTTGTCTTGTCCGATAATATTAAAAGTTTGTTGGCAAAAGATGAACTATATTCTGCAAACCTTTGATTATCAGAACACTTAAGAATGTCTTTAATCAATTATATTAAAAGATAAGATTGAAAGTTATTAATTTATGCTCGCAAAAGTGATTTCACTCCACTTCTAACATTTAGTTATCAATCTTATTGATATTCTAAAATGATTTAAGATGAATCACTATGAAAACCACTTAGCATTTACCTGTCCAACCATCGTAACTCTGCATGTATACATGAGCATCTCAGAGAAGATCCCAGATAAGATTTATCAAATGTTTGGAAAGCATCTGATAAATCGTTGTGTCCAACAACTCGTCTGGTTACATGTAAGTATACCAGCCATCACCCCAAAGATGGCTGATGTAGATTGTTAGGTCCATGATGAAGTGCTCAGTGTATAGGTTAGAGGGGGGTGAATAGCCTATACTCAGTATATTAAAAATTTTCATCCTATTTTAACATTTAAGATAAAGGCATAGATGAAATAATTAATATAACTAGGTCATCTTCCTAGTTCTAACGGCTTAGCCGATGTTTGTTATATCGGACAACTTGGATCGGCGATTTGTAGAACATACGGATGGAAGATGTTGTTATACTTGGCGATGAATAAGAGTTTGAGCGGCGGAAGAATAGACATCTTAAGTATAAACAAGATTGAAGTAACTGTAAACGTTTGATTGTAATTAAAGCATAACAGTTAACTAAAATCTATATTAGATGCATCAATTGCTTTCCACAACCAAATTGCACAAGATAAAAGAAATTATACAGGAAAGAGAAATAAAGACTGAATGTATCAAAATATATATTATATTAAAATTCAGCAGAGGTTTGCTCAAAGACAAACATGCTTAGTACATCAACCTAGACTCTCTATCCTAGCAATCTCCCCGGGGTTAGAAGGAAAGTCAAATGGGATACCCGGAAGACTCATATTAGAACTCTAACCTTAGCAGTTCCTAATACCCTTGGAGGTTGGGCAATAGAAGTGCTAGTGTTAGAGAGGTGTGAGAAGAGAATATTAGGCGTTGTTCAAATAGCAAGTATTTGAACAATTGAGTGCTAAGCACTCGGCCAAAAGTGATGACAATTTATTGCACAATCGACAACCCTTATAATGTAGTATAAGTCTGCCGATATGAATGCAATCTGGATTATTAGGCTCTGGCTCTTCATCGGACATCTTCAAGCTTGGTCAGGCTTCAACGAATTGCAGGATGCTTGGTCTCTTGCTGAAGATTGGAAGTGCAGCAACTGAAGAGACTGAGTCTTTCGAAGGAAGAAAGAACTCAAATCAAAAACAGAGTTTTTGATCAAGCAGAGCTTCTCAGCCTTTGGAATTCTATTTCTCTCTCATACAAAGTGTTTGTTCTTACACTTGTGTTTCTCACTTCGTTGGTGTGGTTTCAGATTGAACAAATGAAGAACAATACCACAACCTCTCATATACATAAGCATACGCACCTACTGGCAATTGAGATGAGAATGAGAGTCTTCTTATATAGGCTGGAGAAGAAGAGGAGTTCGTTGGAGTATTTGAATAAGTTTCTGCCCGTTGGTGATCTGAATCTCAAAATGCATCAGAGTACATTGTTGGATCTGTTGGGCAAAGACCTTCAGTTAAGCTTGTGTCTTGAATCTGGTCCATGAAACAGGCTGGCTGATTGGGACGTGTCATGCTTTGCCTGGGATGCAGCGCACTGATTAGGACGTGTCATGCTTTGCTTGGGATGCAGCGCACTGTGTTTGGTCTTTTATAAAAATGAAGCCTTGAAGGCTGCAACCAGTACACAAAAGAGGAAATGTCTACTGAGTAAAAATGAAGGCGCAAACATCGATGCGTATCTTGGGCTTGTCAGGAAGATTTTGTAACGGATCTATTTTGACTTGTAGCGTTTTGAGTGATGGCCGATGTTCCTCATGAATACTCAGCTTCTCTGCAGTTGTTCTGATGAAAAACTTGGCCGATACTGGGATCTGCCGATATAGAACTGCTGATGTAGAGATTGTCGATGGTCAATCATAGCTGGAGGAAATATCTGCTGGTGAGACATTGCCGATGGTCACGTCTGCTGGCGCTTGAAGAGCTAATCCATATGAAAGTTGTCATCACTTTAGTAGGACAAAGACTCGGATAAGTACAAAGACTTCATAGTCTAATGACCTATGCATTGTTTCAACAAGTTGCCACACTAACCGGTACGCAGCCCTTTTAGCCACTTGTGAAACATGCGTTGTAATGGGAACAAGCAAATCACTGTGTTGGAATATGCATACATATATATAAGCTGATTTACAGGCATATTCCTAACAATCTCCTCCTATTTGTTTGGGGCCATTACTACAATTGACCTATACATACAGCTCTTAAAGCAGTTGTTCAATCCTTAGTAATAACATGCCACTAATGAATATTCATTTTATATCAAGGCATGCCCTAGGTTGAACTTACAAGCGATAGCGTATGTATAGTCATCTATTGCTAAGTTGTTACAGACTCAATAAATGAAAGAACAAATACAAAGCAATAACTGAAATAATTTTAGGCAATTATGAGATATAATTGATAATATTGCCTTAAGAATGTTTTTCTTGTATTGTAATATGTATGATCTGAAGTCGCTTGAGCAAGAAAAAATATATATTATTCTTAATCGAATTGATTAAGCATCTGCATCTGATGATTTTAAAAGTTGTGAAGGATAGGTAGAGTAGTATAATAGTCAACGTAGTATAATAGTCAATGTGTTATAATAGTCATATAGTATAATACTACGCTGTTTGTGCAATTTCACAATCTCTCCTCCTTACTAATTGTCTTTTAATCTTTAATCTTTTCTTCTTACAATCTCTCCTCCTTAATGTTTTTCTCTCCTCCTTAATGTTTTTCTCTCCTCCTTTTTCTCAATCTCTTCTCAATATTTTTCTCCGTTCTTCTTTTCTTGAATGTATATATAGAATTTTGTAATATCACTCCTCTTTGATAATCACAAACTAAAGTTTTCTCAATAATTAGCTTTTCTGTTTTTCTGTATGTATAATGTCAATTTTACTGAATCTCTCCTCCTTAATGGTCACAAGCTAGATATTGATTGATGGTGACAAAGTAAAGTATTGATTATCAGAAACAAGTCAAAAGAATTGACTTATGGTAAGTCATAAGGTATGAACTACAGTCACAACATGTAGTGGGGATGGAGTTAGTTCACTTATATATATATATATATATATATATATATATATATACTGCCTTTAGAGAAATGTCTATGTGATCAGCTAATTTCAACTCGCGAGAATATGGATAATATTGAGTAAGTACTTCTATCTTTCATATCGACGGTTTTCAAAAACATAGGCTCTAAGTATGCTATGTGGATCAAAAAACCTTTTGATGTAGCAAATCATTTATCAACTTAATTTTCTTTCTCAGTGTGCGAATAAGTTGTAATGCACAGTTTTCATGTATAAGAAATACATATCAAATGGAGAGAGTAAGATATCAAGGTGAGGAATTTTGTTCCATTGCTTGTAAAGAAGTTTTACAAGAATGTAATAGGACAAGTTTCATTCTTTAATAGGAGAGGCAGATAAGATAATCCGTCAAGTAGTAAAATATTCAATATAGTCTCCTCCTTAAAGGTATATCTATGTGTAACATTTTCTTCCTGAGATGTTTCAAGTGAAATGAGCTTTGGATGTACTTAAAGGAGTTATGAAAAGATATTTTACAAGAAAGTATAAAAGGATGAGTTTAAAAAAAAAAGATTTAATTGGTCAATTCATAAGTTATGAAGAGCCGAAGCATTTCTATTATAGGACGATGTTGTTGAGAGGTATGTTGACTTTTACTGGATGCACGAGATATACATCTAAAGATGACATATACGATATTTAACTTTCTTCAATTAATAGGTCAAATGTTAAAGTTTGGATATTGTATCCTTAAGATTACATGCATATGCAAGGATATTTAAGTTCGTAATAAAATTGAATTGTAGGCATGAAGGAGTATGCACCAGGACAATTTACGATAATTAAAACAAAATAAAACAGTAATTATAACTGAACAAAAGCATATTACAAATATAACATGGATAAGACAAAGCAGAAACAAAGTTAGGCATCCTAAGGAAGTAAGGTAAAGGATGAGGATCTACAATCCTAATTGTTGGGATCGTAAATTGCTTGGTTTGGAGCAGTATCTGCGTTTGTGGGCTGATGCTCCTCCTGACTCGGAGATTGCTTGAGGTGAGCATTTGAGGCAATGAGGGCAAGGGGAGAGGTTGTTGCAGTGGTTGAGACAGGATTTGATGAAGGAATCCATGGAATGAAAATAGACACACTGTTCCTTGGATCTTGAAGGCGATTTCTTACTCGTCGACTGATTGAGCGAGGTCGACGGATCACTGGTTGAGAAGTAGCTTGAGGAGTGGCTAGAAAGATCATAATTCGTCGTCGCATTTCATTATAGGAGATAGGTCGATGTACAGAATTAAGTCGTTTTGGTGAACACATGATGAAGGTTGGTATATTTTGTGCCGATGAAGAAGATGAAGATGAAGAAGAGATGATGAATATATTCAGAGAGCTTTGAATGTAGGTTATCATTTTATACATCTTTTCGAGGTTTTGAGAAGATGAAGGGGTTTCTTGATTAGAGGAATGTGATTGGACGTTTTGGGGGCTTAAGGGAGTGAATGCATTTAATGACTTGGTAATGATGTTCGATTTAGGATTATGTCATCATGCTTGAGTGTGGTTATGCTAAATATATAGTCTAGGAGAGATGTATACACATTTTATTTTATTTTTATTTTTATTATTATTATTATTTTTTAAACAAGAAGTTTAAAATTTATATATAAACAAATTAATTTGTTTTGCCTTTATTGAGATATTACTGGGTACAACTGCTGAGTTTAATCTAGAGATATCAGCTGTTTTGGAGTGGTGTAATTTCTACAGGGATTGGTTTTGATACTAGTTGACGCCAATTATTAGAAGAATTAAGAGCAATAGTTAGGAAGAATACTGGCTGATACCAAATGTTGGAAGGAATTATACCAATTATTAGAAGAGTTGATACCAATTGTTTGAAGGGTTTGGAATTTTGTCAGCAGTGGACTGGCTTTAGAGTGTTTTATGAGAAGTGTTTAAATTTTCGTTCAGTTGTTACACTCATAGAGCTTTTATGAAGACTTGGTTAGGGTTTCATTGTTTCAAGGATTTAGGATTTTATCAGCAGTTAATATGGGTTGTCTGCTGAGGTGATAACTGCTGATAGAGAGGTTGTTTGAAGTTTTTCTTGACTCTAATTTAATGAGTT
This sequence comes from Platycodon grandiflorus, assembly GCA_016624345.1. Lineage (NCBI taxonomy): Eukaryota > Viridiplantae > Streptophyta > Magnoliopsida > Asterales > Campanulaceae > Platycodon > Platycodon grandiflorus. The sequence continues at coordinate 73,251,935 of CM028361.1, forward strand.
TGTTGAGTTATAGAGTTAATATCCTAAGTGATTTAGAGAAGTGTTTTAGCAGATGATAGAATGTACAGTAAGCAATGATCTACTAAGAATAATAAGAATTTATAGGAACACTTCATATAACTTTGAAAAGAAAGATTAGACAAGTGCGATATTGAATGTGTACCTGAAGTGATCATGATGTCCGAGCTTCTTCTGTGCAACAGGTTGTATTACCCTTTGGCAATGAAAGGGTTTTGCTCAAGGGTGTTTTCATACAAGCCTGTGGATGAGAGTGAGGCATGAAATATAAACAACAGGGGTTATATTTGCCATTTACTCTTGAGGAAGGACTAGTCTTATGGGAGCAACAGTCTTCCTAAGAATCCTAAAATTTCTAGCTATCTTTTGAAGTAGGTCAAGTTATCTAAGTTTTTCTCAGCCTTTTTGAAATATAGGAAAGTGATAATGCATAACAGAGTGTTTTTGAATTCAGTCTGTTTGCTGATTAGTAGTTAGCCGAGATGGTGTATCATCAGGAGAAACTGCTAACCTTGCCTTTTCATTATTAATCTCAAGGATCACACTGGATTTGATTGTAGACATTGCTGAGAGCACAAATTGCTGTTGAGCTATTTTGAAAGTACGTGTAAGCCTTTGATTTTTAGAAGTTTAAAAGCTGGGATTTAAGTAGAAGACTAATGAAAATGTTCTCATATACTTTGAAGAAATAAATCCTTTATAAGTCCAAAAGCTTACAATTTTTCGGTTGACACAGCAGACAATTTGGTTTAAGGTAAATTCACTGTTAATCTTGTGTGTAGAATGGGGAAGTCAGAGATTTTAGTAATGAACTTGTAATAACTTAAAGGTAAGGAATAGATATAAAAGTCATCCTTTAAGTAACTGCTGTCTACCTATGTTTGAACTACAAAAGTGTTAGGTAGATCTTGAATTAACTCATGATGAGATGTTCTAATTCAAGGAAAAGGCAATTATCAGAAAGGGTAAAGCCAAGATTTTAACTTATTGATAACTGACTGATACTCAATATAGCCGATTTTATAGGACGGTTTGCTGATGGGGTATCAGCAGAGTTTGTGTTTAGGCAGTGTGATCATTTCATTAAGGTCAATTTCTTCAACTCTCCAAAGGAAAGTAAGCACAATGATGAAGAAGAATGATATGTAGATCAACACAGTTAAAACATATTAATTCATGCTATCAGAGGAATTCAGATAAGTAGATAGTCATGATGGAAAGTTGCGAACTTGTATTCAATAATCCGAAGATTTCGTCAATATTCAATAGGGATCTGATTACAAGAACAATACAATCGAATTTTGACTAAACTGCAGACAGGATAAAGATACATAATGATTCAATTCAGAGTAAAAATAACATATTACAAAGTAGTGTCCAAGAAGTCCTAATCCTAAGTATTTGATGAGAGGTCATCAGTCAAGGATTTTGGAGAAGATCAAGATGGCAGTGTCCGTTTTGATTTCCTCCAACTCTGGGGCGAACACATTCACTTCTTCGGTCATTATGAAAGCACCGAAGGGTGATGGCACCGAGGATTTATCTTTGGCCATGAATCCCCTTTGATTTACTCAGGGATTGATGGCGGCGATTAGCAGTTCGTCATCCTCATCAATTCCTTATTAGCAACCTAATTCAGTAGAACTAAATTATCTGCATCAGCCATCTTTGAGGTGATGGCCTGCATACCTACATATAACCAGAAGACTTGTTGCACATGGCAAATTATCAAATGCTTCCCAAACATTTGATAACTCTTTTCTGGGATCTTCTCTGTGAAGTTCATGTATGCAAGCAGAATTTCGATGGTTGGATAGGCATATGCTAATTGATTTTCACAGTGATTCATCTGAGAACATTTTAGAGTATCAATGAGATTGATAACTAAAAGTTAGAAGATAATCGAAATCACTATTGCTGGCATTAATTAATGGCTTTCCATCTTATCTTTCTAAAATAATTGATTAAAGATGTTCTTAAGTGTTCTGATAACCGGGGTTTGCAAAGATATAAATCATGCTTGTAAGCAAACTTTTATGATTATCGGACAAGACAAAAGAAAATTCTTTTATCAAATATTTTCACGACAAGATTGAAGAAACATAATTAATGATTTCGGTACAAATGTGTTGATAAAATTTTTCTCGACTTGGTAACTGTATTAGAAAGATTTTGAAAATGGTTTTCACAGTTTATGAATGGTTTTGAAAATACGTCGTTGAGAATATTTTAGATCAGCTCATGTGGAGTAACAGAAATAAAATCAAAACAACTTTGAATGAATATGAAGAAATCATACCCCGTTGTTGAGGAATTGACTTGATCGATTCTTAGGACTTGAACTTAGTAACATTTTGAGAAAATTTTGAATCATCGTTTTATATCTAGTGTAATCGGTAGGCAGCTTGTGAGTTTATTCATAGTAGAGATTGGATGAAGAAGGAGCTCTACTTAAACTCATGGAGGTTAGACTGAAGGACGCTCAATAATGGAGCTTTACTGTTGGGTTGTCCTTCTAAACACGCCTTGGCAGGGATAGGCTGTAAAGTCTATTCTCAAGATTCTTGGAAAAGATTTGATAATGAAAGTTTTGTCGTTTTCCAAGGTTTTGAAAATAGTCTTTCACTTTAATCGAAGTAGTCAGTCTTCGAAAAGTGTGCCTCCACCTTTAATAGACTTGAGAGAGTAAGTCATTTAAAGGTTTTTACTCCTATAAGTCAGCACATAAAACTGAGCTTATGAAGTGTAGGTTGGCAGATATGGAAATTCAGCCAACTACAGGTTTTAAAAACATTTTAGATCAGCCGATATGAAAAGTGCTGATAAGTTTTTGAAAACCGTTTGCATAAGGCAAGTCATACAATCATACAGATATATCAATATAGGCGCAATATGACAGGATTTATGCAGTATGTCAGATAATTTGTATTAACACATCAATTCAGCAGACATAAGTACAGGTCATTAGTGAGCCAGTAGCTGACCTGTTCTGTGTATGCGTGAGAGGTGGTCTTAATCAACATCTTAGACTTATCAGTAGATTTCTCGTATAGTAGCATAGAAGTCCAGCAGATAATGATTTGACCTTGAGTGAGTGAAGGGCATAAGTGATATTTCCATGAGCGATCAGCAATCCTTCATGAATCAGCAGCCATATTAATGTCTGCTGATGGAGAGTAATGTTGTATGTTTGACCCTTTTGTCATATGAGTTCCTGCCTTAAGTACCCATAGAGAAATTGTTAGCAACATTTATGAGCTAAAAATAGCTCCAGAATTCCAATAATACAAATGAGACTTAATAAGCATGACTATTGAATAACTATTCAAAATATAGCTTATAGATGTAACCCAAAACGTCAAGAGATTAGAAACTGGGGTTACTCTCTCATTAAACTCTTTGAACATGTCTGCTCATAGTTGTTGAAGCACCAGTTCTAATGTTGAGCATAGGTTCTCTGAGTGTATCCTTTCTTGGCCGAAGCTTTTCCGTTGAAGAAGAATAGTTTCATCATCGATATCCTTAGAACGAGAGCTAATAATCACAGTGATTTAGAGATGACATGAACATGATTTCCTTTGAGTTACTTATGAAGCTCTTCCTATTACAGAGGCTTTTTCGAAAAGGTGTTAGATTGAAACAATCGTTAGCCTTATATCAAGATGCCAGTTTTTCAGAAGTATATCAGAGTAATTCATCCATTAAGTGTGAAATTTATACATTTGCTTGAGGATATGTCATGAGTTTGAAAGTAAAGAAGTGTTAAAACGAGCGAACAATATCCTTAGCAAGTCAAACTCTATTTAACTATGGTAATTCTCTTCAAAATAACAATCGAAGAAAGTACTTCTGCTATATCAAAGATTTTCCCATAGTAGTATTATAGTCATCATAATAATCTGTTCTCACAATATTTTGAAAACAAAATTAATTTTGATTTGTAAAAACATTTTCAAAATTGCTTCCCAATCTCCAAGTCAATAGAGTTTTGTTAAGAATACTAATTTTTGAAAACCAATCTTTTGACTATGCATCTAATCTGAGCAGCAGGATCTAAACTCTCAGGTTGTTAGGCCTGGAATGAAGTTTACAGAGTACTCGCTCTGATACCAGTTGTTAGGTCCATGATGAAGTGCTCAGTGTATAGGCTAGAGGGGGAGTGAATAGCCTATACTCAGTATATTAAAAATTTTCATCCTATTTTAACATTTAAGATAAAGGCATAGATGAAATAATTAATATAACTAGGTCATCTTCCTAGTTCTAACAGCTTAGCCGATGTTTGTTATATCGGACAACTTGGATCGGCAGATTTGTAGAACATGCAGATGGAAGATGTTGTTATACTTGGCTGATGAATAAGAGTTTGAGCAGCGGAAGAATAGACATCTTAAGTATAACAAACAAGATTGAAGTAACTGTAAAAGTTTGATTGTAATTGAAGCATAACAGTTAACTAAAATCTATATTAGATGCATCAATTGCTTTCCACAACCAGATTGCACAAGATAAAAGAAATTATACAGGAAAGAGAAATAAAGGCTGAATGTATTAAAATATATATTATATTAAAATTCAGCAGAGGTTTGCTCAAAGACAAACATGCTTAGTACATCAACCTAGACTCTCTATCCTAGCAATCTCCCCGGGGTTAGAAGGAAAGTCAAATGGGATACCCGGAAGACTCATATTAGAACTCTAACCTTAGCAGTTCCTAATACCCTTGGAGGTTGGGCAATAGAAGTGCTAGCGTTAGAGAGGTGTGAGAAAAGAATATTAGGCGTTGTTCAAATAGCAAGTATTTGAACAACTGAGTGCTAAGCACTCGGCCAAAAGTGATGACAATTTATTGCACAATCGACAGCCCTTATAATGTAGTATAAGTCTGCCGATATGAATGCAATCTGGATTATTAGGCTCTGGCTCTTCATCGGACATCTTCAAGCTTGGTCAGGCTTCAACGAATTGCAGGATGCTTGGTCTCTTGCTGAAGATTGGAAGTGCAGCAACTGAAGAGACTGAGTCTTTCGAAGGAAGAAAGAACTCAAATCAAAACGAGTTTTGATCAGCAGAGCTTCTCAGCCTTTGGAATTCTGTTTCTCTCTCACACAAAGTGTTTGTTCTTACACTTGTGTTTCTCACTTCGTTGGTGTGGTTTCAGATTGAACAAATGAAGAACAATACCACAACCTCTCATATGCATAAGCATACGCACCTACTGGCAATTGAGATGAGAATGAGAGTCTTCTTATATAGGCTGGAGAAGAAGAGGAGTTCGTTGGAGTATTTGAATAAGTTTCTGCCCGTTGGTGATCTGAATCTCAAAATGCATCAGAGTACATTGTTGGATCTGTTGGGCAAAGACCTTCAGTTAGGCTTGTGTCTTGAATCTGGTCCGTGAAACAGGCTGGCTGATTGGGACGTGTCATGCTTTGCCTGGGATGCAGCACACTGATTAGGACGTGTCATGCTTTGCCTGGGATGCAGCGCACTGTGTTTGGTCTTTTATGGAAATGAAGCCTTGAAGGCTGCAACCAGTACACAAAAGAGGAAATGTCTACTGAGTAAAAGTGAAGGCGCAGACATCGATGCGTATCTTGGGCTTGTCAGGAAGATCTTGTAACGGATCTATTTTGACTTGTAGCGTTTTGAGTGACGGCCGATGTTCCTCATGAATACTCAGCTTCTCCGCAGTTGTTCTGATGAAAAACTTGGCCGATACTGGGATCTGCCGATATGGAACTGCTGATGTAGAGATTGTTGATGGTCAATCATAGCTGGAGGAAATGTCTGCTGGTGAGATATTGCCGATGGTCACGTCTGCTGGTGCTTGAAGAGCTAATCCATATGAAAGTTGTCATCACTTTGGTAGGACAAAGACTCGAATAAGTACAAAGACTTCTTAGTCTAATGACCTATGCATTGTTTCAACAAGCTGCCACACTAACCGGTACGCAGCCCTTTTAGCCACTTGTGAAACATGCGTTGTAATGGGAACAAGCAAATCACTGTGTTGGAATATGCATACATATATATCAGCTGATTTACAGGCATATTCCTAACACAGATAATTCAGCTCGACTGGATTAGGTAGCTAATAAGGTGTTGATAAAGATGACAAGCTGCTAACCACGCCATTCATCCCTGTGAATATCAAAGGGAATTCATGGGCCAAGCAGTACATCTTTGACGGCTATCACCCTACGGTGCTTTCAGAATGACCTGTAGGTGTGAACGTGTTCTTCCTCCCCCCAGAGCTGGAGGAGATCAAAAACGGACACAGCCATCTTGATCCATTCCGAACTCCACGACTAATGACCTCTCATTATGTTCTCTGGACTAGGATATCTTGGATACAACTTTGTAACAAATTTTTTATACAAAATTAAATCATTATGTATCTTTATCCTGTAAACAGCAGCATAGTCAAAATCGAGTTGTATTGTTCTTGTAATTAGCTGATCCCTAATAAGAAGTTATTCAAAACTATCTGGATTATTAAATACAAGTTCTGCAACTTACCTTCATGTCTATCTACTTGAATGAATTCCTCTGATAGCATGAATCGATGTGTTTTAATTGTGTTGATCTTACATACTATTCTTCTTCATTATACTATCTACATTCTTCTGATGATTGGAGAAATTGACCTCAACGAAACGATCACACATTTCTTACACAAACTCTGCTGAAACCCCATCAGCAAACCCGTCCTATAAAATCTGCTATATTGAGTTCTGGTTTATTACTGAAGTTTAACTCTTTTCTTTAGACATTCTGATAATTGCCCTTATGAACTAGATCATCTCACCATGACTTATTATGTCTATATCCCACCTTCTAGTAAAGAAAACTGCATAATTATTACATATTCTCTGACCCTAATGTTCAACCCACAAGATTACTAGTAAAACTTCTTGGAACCAAATTGTCTGTTTTGTCAATCCAACAGCAATTTGTATTCTTAGTCATGACAACTACAAAATCTTGTGCGACCTTTGAGATTGTAATAAAAAGGGCAAGGTTTGTAACACCCGTATCGTTTGCATCACTTGCATGATCATTCTCCTTATCAAATTCATGTGATGTTGTGCATATTTCTTGAACATATTCTTGCTCATATTGATTACATGCATTTTTATATGCCTTGGAATTATTGTTGGATACATGTTGATTATTGTGTTAAACTTGTGTTGTAATCCTAGCTTCGTTCCAGACTTTTTGAGAACTTTTAATGAGTATTTTGATCCCATTTTGGACTTAGAAATATTTTGGGTTGTTGAGAACCACTTTGGGAGAGTTTTATAACAGTTTGAGACTTACTGGGCACAAAGCGATCGCCCTGTCCCCTTCCTAGGCGATCGCCCTCTAGGCAGTAAGTCGTACCATGGTTCTGGACACAAAGCGATCGCCCTGTCCACTTCCTAGGCGATCGCTCTAAGCGAAAGTTGTAGTTTGAATTGAGACAAAGCGATCGCCTGTATTCCACAAAGCGATCGCCTCACCAAAGCGATCGCCTTGTCCCGACTCAAAGCGATCGCTTCATATGCGAATGTTGTTTTTGCTGCGCGCCTTTGACAAATTGCGAACTTAATCATAGTTGACCAGCTTTGACTCTAGAACTGTGGCCTGGGTTGAGCCACGTCCACCACCACTTAAACTTGACCTCCTTGACCCTTATAACACCATGGGAGAGTATAGAACACTCTCATTTCAACCTTTTACACCAGCAAACTTAGAGAGAAGCTTGAGAGAGTTCTTGAGAGAGAAAGTGAGCTAGTTTGCTCAATTCTTGTCCAAATCACAATCCGATTTCACCGTTGTGTAGCTGTGGACTAGGAGAGTTCATCCCTTGAGTTGCATGTTGCTCATCTAGAGTTTCTCTTGGCTGAATTCTTCAAGAGGTAAGCTACTACCCCTCTCCTTCTCTAATAATGTCTTGTATGACATCTTAGCCTTGTAAAATGGCATTTATATGTTGAAATCAACATGTTAGAGTATGTTTTATTGTTGTGCCTTGTGAAATTCGTGGATGACACATTTTGCATGTTAAAAGACTTGTTTTGTCTTGGTTGATACACATGGAAATGGTATCATTTGTTAATATTGAAGTATAATGGCTTCTCTTCGATTCGAACTCATTAGAAACAAATAAAGACTCTAACGGAGTTAAATAGGTTTTCATAATTGATGAGACCACGTGTGTGACTTGGGGATTTCGTTGTGATACGAGAGTTTGTCGGAAAAATTTGTTACCCGAAATTATGCATGATGTTGTTGTTTAATTCTCGTAAATACTATGAGATGATTGAGTATGTGAGTAGGATTATTATGACCTACTTGAGACATTTATGTTAAATGTTGTTGTGCTCCACATTTTGGGAGTTTGATTTGTTGTTGAGAATGTCAAGTAAACATCTACTTGTACATTTGTTATGTCCATGGATTATTTGTTGGCGGTGTATTGACGCTCGATTATTGCGGGAGCCGGGGCTACGTAATAATTGAAGGCCAATACAGGCCTCGCCTTACCGTTGGCGCGGTAGGGGCATAGCGCCATTTTTGTATGGAATAAACGCAACCTTGGTAAGCTATTCCGTGGTTGATTCTTGGGTTGTAGGGACTAAGATCACCCGTCGACGTGAATACGAAAATGGTTCACACGTATTGGTTATTGAGTATTGGTTAACGGTTTTGATTCGTCGATCGAGCACGTCAACAACGGCTCCTACATTGGTATATTATATGTTGGTTGGTTGGAGGTATTGGGTGTATTGGAGGTGTACCTCAATACCGTATCCTTTTAGAATGTGTTTACTTATCGCACTTATATGGTTCCTACATATGCGAATGTTGGTCATGGTTTCCAACCGGTATGGGTCGGTTGGCGATCGTTGAGCCTCTCGTGTAGTGTAGGGTAACGTGTTGTTATGAGATGCTTATATTGCTATGCCTGAAGATTGATGTAATCTTGTTATGGCCTGTATTACTTGTTCTTATTATTGTCTTGCATCTCGTATGACATATTGTTGCATTAGTAGCTTATTGAGTTTTAAACTCACCCCGTTCAATGTTTATTGTTTTCCTTAGATCACGGTCCGGCGAGGAACCCTTAGTTGAGTCTTGGCTTCGTCTCTCGTTTTCGCGGTTGTTCTTTTGGGCTTGGTGTTTATTTTGGTGAGGCCGAGGGAATACAATGTTACCTAAACTTTGTAATGTTGGGTAGTGTGTGGTCTTTATAACCGTAATATTCTTTTGTATGTGCCGACACGGTTGTCGTGCGTGATGTATTTATTAACATTCGTTACTTCCGCATACTCTGATTTGTAGTGGTTATGGTTCTCCGAGCTTGTTGCTCGTGGAGGTTTATGATATATGTTTGATTTTAAATTCAAACCAAGTTTTAAATCGTTCAGTTTCCGGCTTGTTATTAATGCCGATGATGTGTTGACATGGTTTTCAATGAAAAGTATCGCACGTGCATTACGGGTTTTTGTGCATATGCTTCATACTTGCATCTTTTGCACATGGAATTTTTATGATGCGTATTTCATGAGTCCGCTCGCGGTCCGACTCGGATTCCACGTAGGAGTCCGGGTATGGGTCGACAGTTGGTATCGAGCATAAGTTAGATAACCTGGAATGGATTCTTGGTTTAGGAGGGTGGGTTGTGTGTTTGAGTCGTTAACGTCGAGTGTTTGTTGCAGTATTTCACAATGGTAGAGACACGTCATGGTACCAACACGGATGGGGTTAGCACAAGTCATGTTGGGAATGTCTGGGCTGAAAGCCATGCTTCACCACCTAGACCACCTCCTAATCAACCGGGAGTTCGACAGGCAAGAATGCACCACCCGAGGCACCCGTGAATCCGACCGAGGCTTTTATGCAAACTATGCAGGGTTTATGCGCACAATGATGGAAATGAATCGAAAAACTCTAGATTTGCACAGCAGCAATGGCAGAGGGGCAAGCTAGGGAAACCGAGGGGATCAACCAGGGGAAATGGAGAATATGATCGTAGGTTGGGAGGTTCTTGAAGATGAAACCTCGCAGTTATGATGGGGAGCCACCCAATGAAGGCGAAAGGTGGATTGAGTCCTTGGAGAAGATTTTTGTGGCAATTGAGTGCACCGAGGAAGACAAAGTCAAGTTTGCAGCGTTCAAATTAGAGGATGCAGCAGAACACTGGTGGAAAGTGCTAGAGGCAAGTTGGGTGCAGGATAGAGTAGATCGCACATGGGAATTGTTTTTGAGGGAGTTTAGGAATCACTTTGTTCCGGATGTGGTTCAGGCCAAGAAGGAGGTCGAATTTCTTAGTCTTGATCAAGGGACGATGACAGTGGCTCAGTACTCTGCCAAGTATACCGAGTTGGCGAGGTATTGTGTGCACTTGATCCCAACAACAGAGAAGAAGATTTACCGCTTTGTGAAAGGATTGAGGACAGAATACCGTAAGCAACTCTTGCCACTTGAGTTGCCGAGTTATCAAAGTGCTGTGGATAAGGCTTATAAAATCGAGCATGATATAGAGGAGCACCGAGGCAAGCTGGGTAGTACAAGTGGGAACTCGCAGGCATCGCAATCGCAATGGAAGAGATCAAGCTCAAGTGGGACCAATAGGGGGAGCAACACCAATCGACAAGGAGGACAATTTCGACAACAAACTGGGAATCAAGGGAATATGGGTCGTGGACAGCGTGATGCTAGAGTTACTTGTGGGTATTGTAAGAAGAGTGGGCATAATGAAGACAAGTGTTGGTTGAAGAATGGGAAGTGTTTGGTGTGTGGTGATGGCACACACTTTCAGCGGAATTGTCCTAAGAACAAGGGGACACAACCAGGAGGTGTGCAACAAAATGCCGGGGTTAAAAGAGATAACGAGGGTCGCCCTAGAGTGCAAGGTAGAGTCTTTGCCTTAGACCAAAAGGGAGTCCCAGAGGCCCCTAATGTCATAGGAGGTACTTTAGCCATCTCTAGTGAGAAAGCCCGAGTGTTAATAGACACAGGGTCATCTCATTCTTATATTGCATCACATTTTGCTCATCATTTGCATGCTATACCTGAATTGTTACCGTATGTGTTGGAGGTGTCTACCCGTTGGGGAGTGCCATGTTGCATTGGATGTGTATCGTGCTTGTGATGTGGTTGTTGATGACCATCACTTACCTGCGGATTTGGTTATATTGCCCATTCGGGATTTCGATGTTATTCTGGGGATGGATTGGCTTCATGCTCATCATGCTATTGTTGATTGTCGTAGGAAGTTGGTTACTTTTGAATTGCCAAATGTTCCTTCATTTGTGTTTTTGGGTGATAAGGTAATGGGTGGAATTCAGCTCATTTCAGCTTTGAAGGCTCGAAAGTTGTTGTCTCATGGATGTTCAGGGTATTTGGCGTGTGTTGTGGATAGATCGCAAAAGGGTGTTGTGTTGGAGGATGTTCCTATTGTTCGTGAATTCCCGGATGTATTTGCAGCTGATTATGAATTGCCTCCGGACCGGGAGTTGGAGTTTTGTATTGAATTGTTACCAGGGACTACACCGATTTCAAAGGCACCTTATCGTATGGCACCAGCTGAATTGAAAGAGTTGAAGGTACAATTGGAAGAGTTACTCGATCGAGGCTTTATTAAACCGAGTGTATCGCCGTGGGGTGCACCGGTGTTGTTTGTGAGAAAGAAGGACGGATCCTTGAGGTTATGCATTGATTATAGGGAATTGAATCAAGTGACCATTAAGAATAAGTATCCTCTTCCGCATATTGATGATTTTTTTGATCAACTCCAAGGTTCCGTAGTGTATTCTAAGTTTGATCTTAGGAGCGGTTACCATCAGTTGAAGGTTCGAGCAGAGGATATTCCTAAAACAGCTTTTCGGACTCGTTACGAGCACTTTGAATTTGTAGTCATGCCTTTTGGATTAACCAACGCTCCAGCTGTGTTTATGGATTTGATGAATAGAGTATTCCTGCCCTATCTTGATTGCTTTGTGGTCGTGTTCATTGATGACATTTTGGTTTATTCTAAGTCCCGGAAAGAGCATGAAAATCACTTGAGGTTAGTTTTGACGGTGCTAAGAGAAAAGAAGTTGTTTGCTAAGTTTAGCAAGTGTGCCTTTTGGCTTGAGGAAGTGGCTTTTCTGGGCCACATTGTATCTAAGGATGGTATAGCGGTTGACCCGGCTAAGATCGAAGCAGTTGTGAGTTGGAAGAGACCCGAAACTGTAACGGAAGTTCGTAGCTTTTTGGGTTTAGCGGGGTACTATCGGAGGTTCATAGAAGGGTTTTCTAGCATGCAAATGATGAGCAAAATGTGATGCAATGTCATTCTTCTCCCTTCAGCGTTTCTTCATCTCCTATCCTAAATTTTTTTCACCATTACAGACTAAGTCACCAGCATTATGTGTTCACCAAATTTTCCCAGTTCAGCTCCTCGACCCATTTCCCACACTGAATGGCGACTACGAATGATGGCTCTTCTAGCCTCCCCTCCACCAGTGATTCGAAGGCCTCGTCGAATCAGTCGTCAGATAAGGAATCGTCTGCGAGACCCCAGAAACGATGTGTCAAACTTCATCCCCTGGTTCCCTCAAGAAATCTTGCCTCAACTACAGCACCTGATACTCTCCCAGCTCCTACCTCAAACCCATCTTCTATTTCCTCAAATGCTCAACTCGAGCTATCTCAAATTCAGGAGGAGCATGAGCTCACAAATACAAATTCTACGCCAAACAGCAGTTAACATTTCGAACGATTAGGACAGTAGACCTACATCCCTTACTCAGCTTCATTAGGAAATCTAGCTTGTTTCTGTTTTTGCTAAACAAACTCTTTTGATATCTACTTGTTATCGTTGTAATATATTTCTGTTAAGTTGTATTTTCTATTTTGTCTTACTTATCGTAACTTGTCTTATTTCATAATCATTCATGCTTACCATCCACTTTTATTATGAATATAAATATCCTTGTATAAGACCTTTAATATGCATATACTCTAAAGGAAACAACATTCTAACCATAACAATTGTTCTATTCATTAAAGAAAGAAAAATGCTTTATATGTCATTATTAGATGTATGTCTCGTGCATCCGATCAATGTTGACATATTCCTCAATAACATTGTCCTATTAAAGGGAAAGAGTACGCTAAATTTTCAAAAAGAAAGCGCACCCCCAGTATGCATATCTAATAACTTCATACATTATAAGTATCACAAAATAAAAATATTCAGGAAGAAAATTCACTAAGGAGAAGAATACCTTGTCACCCATATTGAAAATAAAATCCATATATGTATAAAGAATTCTGCTCTTCATAATTTATGAATTGACCGATTAAATCTTTGTGACTCGTCCTATTACACTTACTTTCTTGTAAAATCTCTTTACAAGCAATGGAACAAAATTTCTCACTTTACAACTTGCTTGCATACCTTACTTCCTACATTTGATATATATATATCCTATACGGCCTTGCACCATAACTTATTACTAAAAATGGTTCTTTCTTATACTAAAAATGATTCAAAATACAGGACGAATATTACTCTTCTAAATGTCTTGGTACGACAAATGTATTACTTTGTCCCACAACGACATTCTGAAATGTACACCTTATACATACCAAATGAAGGTCATTTTGACTAGTGACACTTTGACAAATGATATTTTGCAGTATAAATTTTTTTTTACTCATTAAGGAGAAGAGTTTATACAAAATTGACATATACACATATTTCAAGGAGGAGAGTTAACATATATTTTTTTTAGAAGAAGAGTTTATGGCACACCCATTGTGACCATTAAGGAGGAAAGTTCTTCCCCACTGCATGTCATAACTACAATTCATACCTTATGAGTTGACCTAGTCAGTCCTTATGACTTGTCCTATCCCCAACTAAGAAGATTTCATATACAAACATCACTATATCCATCAAAGAAAGATTTCATTTGTTAATCGATATTTTCCTTTGTAACCATCAAAGAAAACTTTAGCTTGTGACCATTAAGGAGGAGAGATTTTGTAAAATTGACATTAAGAAGGAGAGATTGGAAAAGTACAGAAAAGTAGAAAGAGGAGAGACTAACATTAAGGAGGAGAGATTGACATAAATTGACATTAAGGAGGAGAGATTGACATATACATACAGAAAAGTAGAAAGAGGAGGAGAGACTTTATAATCAAGAGTATAGGAGGAGAGTTTTTATAAAACTCAACTAAGGAGGAAAGCTTGACATAACAGACATATACAAATAGGAGGAGAGTTTTATATAAAGAAAATATCTTACACTCCGTATACGATTAAACAACATGACATTCTTCACTGTCCAACTAATGACTACCTTTGTAACTTTTATATTATCAGCATCCTCTCTTCACTACCTTTAAAATCATCTGATACTTAATCAATTCGAGTAAGTATGCTGATTCAAAACTCTTTCTTACTCAAATTGGTTCAGTTCATTGCAAGAAAAACATCTTTATGGCATAATTATCAATTATATCTCATAATTGCCTAAAACTATTTTAGTTATTGCTTCGTATTTGTACCTTCATTTATTGAGTCTGTAAATACTTAGCAATAGGTGACTATACATACGCTATCACTTGTAAGTTCAACCTAGGGCATGCCTTGATATAAAATGATTATTCATAAGATGACATGTTATTACTAAGGATTGAACAACTGCTTTAAAGAGCTGTATGTATAAGTCAATTATAGTAATGGCCCCAAGCAAATAGGAGGAGATTGTTAGGAATATGCCTGTAAAACAACTGATATATATATGTATGCATATTCCAATACAGTGATTTGCTTGTTCCCATTACAATGCATGTTTCACAAGTGGCTACAAGGGCTGCGTACCGGTTAGTGTGGCAGCTTGTTGAAACAATGCATAGGTCATTAGACTAGGAAGTCTTTGTACATATTCGAGTCTTTGTACTACCAAAGTGATGACAACTTTCATATGGATTAGCTCTTCATGCGCCAGCGGACATGACCATTAGCAATGTCTCACCTGCAGACATTCCTACCAGCCATGTTCTATCAGCATTCTTTACACCAGTAGTATTATATCGGCAGATCTCAATATCAGCGAAGCTCTTCATCAGAACAACTGCAGAGAAGCTGATTATTCAAGAGGAACATCGGTCGTTGCTTAAAACGCTACAAGTCAAAATAGATGATCCGTTACAAGATCTTTCTGACAAACCCAGGATACGCATCGATGTCTGCACCTTCACTATTACTTAGAAGACATTTCCTCTTTTGTGTATTGGTCCCAGTCTTCAAGGCTTCATTCCATAAAAGACCAAACACAGTGCGCTACATCTCAGGCATGCATGACAAGTCCAATTCTGTTAGCCTGATTCATGGACCAACTTCAAAGACAAAAGCTTAACGGAAGGTCTTTGCCCAGCAGTTTGAACGACGCACTCTAGTGCATTAATGATTCAGATTTCCAACGGGCCGAAACTCATTCAAAGCTCTAATGAATCCTTCATCTTCTCCAGCCTATATAAGAAGACTCTCATTCTCACATTAAAAGACACCTGTGTATGCGTATGCATGTGAGAGGATGTGGTATTGAAATTGTTCTTCATTCTTTCAATCTGAAACCACACCTAAAGGAGTGAGAAAACACAAGTGTAAGAACAAACGCTTTGTATGATAGAGAAACAGAAATTCCAAAAGGCTAAGAAGCTCTGCTTGATCAAGAAACCTTGTTCTTGATTTGAGTGCTTTCTTCCTTCGAAAGACTCAGTCTCTTCAGTTGCTGCACTTCAAATCTTCAGCAAGAGACCAAGCATCCTGCAAATCGTTGAAGACTGATCAAGCTTGAAGATGTCCGATGAAGAAACAGAGCCTAATAATCCACATTGCATTCATATCGGCAGACTTATACTACATTATAAGGGCTGTCGATTGTGCAATGAATTGTCCTCACTTTTGGCCGAGTGCTTAGCACTCAGTTGTTCAAATACGTGTTATTTGAACAATGCCAAATATTTTCTTCTCACATCCCTCTAACACTAGCACTTCTCTTGTCCACCTTCCTAGGGAATTAGGAACTGTTAAGGTTAGAGTTCTAGTAATGAGTCTTCCCGGCATCTCAATTGACTTTCCTTCTACCCCCGGGGAGATTGCTAGGTTAGAGAGTCTAGATTGATGTACTAAGCATGTTTGTCTTTGAGCAAACCTCTGCTGAATTTTAATATAAATTATATTTTTATTACATTCAGCCTTCACTTATCTTTCCTGTAATATTTGATATATCTTGTGCAATCTGGTTGTGGAAAGCAATTGATGCATCTAATACAAGATTTTAGTTAACTGTTATGATGAACTTGTACACATTTGCTTACGGTTGCTTCAATCTTGTCTGCTATACTTATGCTGCAAATTCTTCCCCTGCTCAAACTATTTTCTACCAACTAAGTATAACAATGCCTTCCTATTATCTATTCTTCAAGACTACCGATGCACATCGTCTGATACAACTATATCGGTTATGTTGCTTGAACTAGGAAGATGACCTATTCATGTTAATTATTTCATCCATGTTTTCCAACATACAAATTAAAATAGGATGAAATTTTTAATAATGGTAGTATAGGCTATTCACCCCCCATCTAGCCTATACTCTGAGCACATCACTATGGACCTAACACCCTTTCACGACTGTTCACTTTTGCAGACAACACATAGCAAGATATCCTACCGAAAAGCTTCTTCAACAATCCATGGTACGAGCACAAATTTGGTACCAACGGTACACTTATTTTTTGGTATGATCAGTTGGTTCCGTTGCCGGGACACGACATCGTGACGCTTAACCATGGATTTACTATGCCTCAAATCTGGTATCTAAAAACAACAACAACATCAATGGACAACAAGGACAGGGAGAAGAGGGAGAGAGATTAGGAAGAACGACAGTGTGTCGTGCCCAATCAAACAGCCATGGCAAGAATTTCTTTGCAAGAAATCTTCTAGTAGACTTAAGGAGAATAGAAAAGTCAAAATCAAAGGAGAAAGAAGCGGCTACATGCCACCTGCAACCAGGAGAGACAACCTCGATGCAAAAAATGAGCTGCTACATCACCAGCGATTATGGAGGAGGTAGTACAAACTGGGTCAGCACAGGAGAGACCGGACCTGAGAATAAACACTGCAGGGACCTTCGCCAGACCAAGGCAAAGCAAATCATGGTCAACGGAGGTTCCACGCGCCTGTACGCGCCACCACAAGCCACGATAACGGTTGACGTCTCTCACGCGTCGGCAACGAGCCGGAAGGTAGATCAGACGCACAGCAACACACGCCCACGTGTCCCTCCACTTCTGAAATTGCTAGCAGGCCCCTCCTGGTCTGAGAAACTATAAAAAGACCACTCAGCTTCTAGAAATTACAAAAAAGCCCTTAAACTACTAAAAATTACAAAAAGGCCCTTTAGCTTCTGGAGCTTGCAAAAAAGCCCTTTAACTTCTGAAAATGCTGTCAGGCCTCTCCACTTCTGAAAAATTACAAATTGGATCCTCTATTTTGGGGAAGTTGCAAATGGGCCCCTTTACGACGTTTTAAGGTGACCTCCTTCCATTTTTTACCCTCAATCTCTACATATTTTGCTTTCATAACAATGTTTTTGATATAGCAGAAATATGAAATACAAAATTAGCTATCAAATCCTAAATTGAGGATAAATATGCAATTCATATGCTTATCAATTGCTTAAAATTAGTGCAAATCACTAATAAATTACGTGATATGCTAATTAAAGGAACAAAAATGCCTGATTAAAATTAGAATCTTGAGCTTAAATGATAGCACTCGTTACTTTTATCTGCTCGTTATAAAATATATTCCTTTACGCATTTGATTCCACGTGACACGGGTTTACCTATTTATGAAAATTTTGACATGCTAGTCATGTTAAAAGTGTTGTGTGCCCACTTATTTGTATGCTCAATTATATCAAATAGTTGTAAAATCACGCACTCACTTTGCGATTAGAAACGAGTTAAACTCTATTCATCGTTGTGCTTCAAATGAACTCACCATGCGACTCTAATTTCGATCGTATAAAACTCGTAAATGGCTTACATTCTGTTATTAACTTGGATTACAACGCTTAGTCCTGTGAAAATACATTAGCATGAGATGCACACATTATTTCATGTTTTAATTCAATAAATTCAACAAATCATAAATATTAGCATATATCTTGTGATACTATGACTGCCACCGGCACACTTTATCCTAAAAATGCCCGAGATAACATGCTGTTTTCGCTTTTGGATCACAGCTATTATATCGCATCATGACTAGCTATATAATACAGAATAAAATAAATTGATGGTCAAAAGCCAACATCATTTTATGAAAATCATTTGTAAATGCAATCATAATATGATAAATACATATTGTATGCCCATTCGTGTCAAGTACGTGAATTCAATATACAATTTTTATCTTTACTGTTGACAGCTTGACCTCGACATAACATGGCTAGCCCTATAGTAATATATTAGCGTAACGTGCACACGTTACTCTATGCTTCAATTTCGTGACATTGCACATTTTTGTGAGTTTACCATATCTTTTAATAGTGCAACATGTTGCCATCATGTCTACCCTCGCACAATGCGTAAATGCTTACGCGATCTCAACTTATATGAAATAATAAGATCTTTTGCCTATGTATTAGCTACATTTATTCATTGTCATTTATATGAATTGTGAGCATGATCGCTTTATCTATGCGAGGAAAAAATACATTTGCCTATGCATTAGCTACAGTTATTCATTGTCATTTACATGAATTGTGAGCATGATCACTTTATCTATTCGAGGAAAAAATACATAATATGCATTTCAATAAAAGAAAACTTTTGATCTGTAATGAAGCCTTTGAAATTTTCAGATGCAAAATACGAGTTAATGGAACCTGAGCAATAACATGTTGTGCTCCTCAACTAACCGAACCTCGCTACAAGCCAAGGTTACTTCTGAAAGGCCTGTAGTGCCTTCCACAAAAGGAACCTCGCCACGTCGACATTTCAAAGAGGCCCAAGTACCTATCAACATATTTATTTCTCTCAGAATCTGAAGTATACAAGACCAACAAGCTCGATCAAAAAGCCCGTCACTTGGGGGGCTACCATCGAAGCAAAGGCTATATATATTACTTCTCGACCTCAAAACTACTCTTTCTCGCTCAAGAAGTGGGGGATTACTACTACTACTGCTACATATTGGCACAGGGCCACTATCCACAAGTCCAGGGCCGACAATAAAGTCCATTATCTTGAGGATCGGCAGGCAAAGGGTCGATGCACACTACTTTCCATGCCTGTGCACTTGATTCATATTATGCACTCCTCCCCGAGGGTGGCTTTATGATTTCACTTGAGCATCTCATTACGCTCGCGCCCGGGATCGTTATACTCCTTTCTGAGCACATCAGTCAAGCTCGGCCTGAGCTTCATATCATGCTCTTGCCGAGCTTCATATTATGCTCGTTCCCGAGTAAATTACGCACCTTCATGCGCTTATCCTTACTGCTCGAGTATTACTCGGGGCTGAGCAGATTTGTTCCTCACTACTCAAGTGTTACTCGCAGTTGAGTATTACTACACGCCTTCCTGCGCTTATCCTCACCGCTCGAGTGTTACTCGCGGCTAATTAGATTTGGTCCTCACTGCTCGAGTGTTACTCATGGTTGAGTAGTACCCCGCGCCTTCCTGCGCTTATCCTCACCTCTCGAGTGTTACTTGCAGCTGAGCAAATATGGTCCTCACCACTCGAGTGTTACTCGCGATTGAGTAGTACCCCGCGCCTTCCGACATTTATCCTCATCGCTCGAGTATTGCTCACGGCTGAGTAGATTTGGTTATCACCGCTCGAGTGTTACTCGCAGTTAAGTAGTACCCTGCGCTTTCATGCGCTTATCCTCACCGCTCGAGTGTTACTCGTGGTAGAGCAGATTTGGTCCTCACCGCTCGAGTGTTACTCGTAGTTGAGTAGTACCCCGCGCCTTCCTGCGCTTATCCTCACCGCTCGAGTGTTACTCGCGGCTGATCAAATTTGGTCCTCATCGCTCGAGTGTTACTCGTAGTTGAGTAGTACCCCGCACCTTCCTGCGCTTATCCTCAGCGCTCGAGTGTTTCTCGCGGCTGAGCAGATTTGGTCCTCACCACTCGAGTGTTACTCACGATTGAGTAGTACCCCGCGCCTCCCTGCGCTTATCCTCACCGCTCGAGTATTACTCGCGGATGAGTAGATTTGGTCCTCACTACTCGAGTGTTACTCGCGGTTGAGTAGTACCCCGCGCCTTCCTGCGCTTATCCTCACCGCTCGAGTATTACTCGCGGCCGATCAGATTTAGTCCACACCACTCAAATGTTACTCGCGGTTGAGTAGTACCCCGCGTCTTTCTGCGCTTATCCTCACCGCTCGAGTGTTACTCGCGGATGAGCAGATTTGGTCCTTATCGCTCGAGTGTTACTCGCGGTTGAGTAGTACCCTGCGTCTTCCTGTGCTTATCCTCACTGCTCCAGTGTTACTCACGGATGAGTAGATTTGGTCCTCACCGCTCGGGTGTTACTCGTGACTGGGTAGACCCCTTATTATGCTCGCTCCTGAGCAAATTACGTGTTTGCCTGCGCTTCATATTACACTTGGCCTGAGCTTCATATTATTCTTGCTCCCGAGCTTCATGTCATCCCACTCGAGGCAAGCAAACAAAATGCCAAGTCAAGCAAAGGGCACCTCGCCACGCCGAGGTCAAGTTACGACCTACTCTTCACTACGATGAAGAAGATCGTAAAAATAAAAGGCACCTCGCCACGCCAGGTCAAATTACGACCTACTCTTCACTACGATGAAGAAGATCGTAAAAATAAAAGGCACGTCGCCACGCCGAGGTCAAGTTACGACCTACTTTTCACCACGATGAAGAAGATCGTAAAAATAAAAGGCACGTCGCCACGCCGAGGTCAAGTTACGACCTACTATTCACCACGATTAAGAAGATCGTAAAAATAAAAGGCACCTCGCCACGCTTAGGTCAAGTTACGACCTACTCTTCACCATGATGAATAATATCGTAAAAATAAAAGGCACCTCGCCACGCCGAGGTCAAGTTACGACCTACACTTTACCACGATAAAGAAGATCATAAAAATAAAAGTCACCTCACCACGCCGAGGTCAATTTACGACCTACTCTTCACCATGATGAGAAGATCATAAAAATAAAAGGCACCTCGCCATGCCGAGGTCAAGTTACGACTTGCTCTTCACCATGTTGAAGAAGATCGTAAAATTGGGGACCTAAGTCCTAGAACTAAAAAGCACCTCGCCACGTCGAGCACAAAAGGCTCGCCACGCCGAGAAAAAAGTCTCGCCATGCCGAGCAAAAAGTCTCCCCATACCGGGCTAATCAAGTCTCGATACATGCAAGCAAACCAAGTCTCTGTCAAACCAAGTATTTATGCAAGTATTCCCTGCCAAAATCAAATACTCAAGACACGTCTTCATGTTCAAGACGAAAAACGCAAACTCTCGGCACAACAAAAGAAAATCACGAGCAAATACTACTTCTCACCTTCGAGAAATCTCGAAGAGCAAGGAGTGGGGGGCTTCTGATGAGCATAAATACATACCCCCAAAAGTATACTCCCAAAAGGGTACCCTCAAAGATATATGGGCCAAACCATATATAAAGGATAAGCCCAGCCCACTCAGGTAGTAACAAATCCCTATAAATAGGGGTCCTCTCGATGACCTAAGGGACTCTCTTCTCTCTCTCTTTACACACTTATACTTTCTCTGAGATACTAATTATCACACCAAAGAGTTTTGGCGGGGAAACTCCCCGCCCTCCCATGGCTGTTCATTTTTGCAGACAACACATAACCAAATATCCTACCGAAAAGCATCTTCAACAATCCATGGTACGAGCACAGATTTGGTACCCCTAGTACACTTATTTTTTGGCATGATCAGATATAATGCCTACTGATTGCGTGTGCATAATTATTTTATTTTCTTAGTTATCGATTTCATAATTTTTTGTGGTTCTTGGGTAGTTATTTTCTGAAGTGTGTAAAATTGGGTAGTTATTTTTTTGTGGTTCTTGGGTAGTTATTTTTTGTGGTTCTTGGTACTCACACTCATATTTAAAGGCCTTTGTCCTTACCTAGAGGTCAGGGGTTCGAGTGTGGGGGAAGGCAAAAACCCATGACTAGGCATGGGAAGGCCGTGAGCGCGACTGAGGAGACCATCGCGAGACCCACATGGCTCGGATGTAAAGGACCAGGTCGTGACAAGTTATATTTTTAGGAGGGGTAAATTTGGCAAATCAGAAAACTTTATAATAGTATATATAAGTTGCAGGTGGTGAAACCATTAGTATGTGATGGAATCTTGGGTGAAGGCTTTAATTGTTTGAGTCCTTACAATACCATTGGGAGGTAATTTCTAAATCTTGCTTACTGCTGGTGTGAATAGTGTTCTATTTGAGATTATACCCTGTCCTTAAAGTTCTTGATGACCTATACTACAATAGCTGAAATATTTGGGAAAATGATCATGTTTCACTAAAGGTGATTTATTTTCTTAGAGAAGTTTCAAATAGGATTTAATAAAAGCTTATGTGTGAGCCGCAATCCGTGTTTGGTTTGTTTGTAATTGCCAATGAGCGTTTGGTAGCTTTTCTTTCAATTGGAAGCTATATCTTATTAGAAATTATGGGTTGGCACCAGCTTGGATAGGAACCTACTTAGCCACTGGAACTAGTTGAGAAGGCAGCAAAACTTTATTGTTTGGAGAAGCAGTATCCCACTACCACTATAGGTGGCATATGTTGTGTTCTATAAGGCACCTTCGAGGCCTGACGCTGTTAATTTTAGTAATGCGTAGCTTCTTGAATTATGTGTACTTACTATATCCAGTCTTGCTACGACTTGAGATTATATTGAGTTGGGAAATTGTGTGGTTGATGAGAAGGGCACATGGTGATTATCATGTAATTTCAACCTAGGTTTTAGTTGTAAGAGCTGAACTAATCCTGAATTGCTTAGGGCAATAATGCTATCTTGATGTTTTGATGGTACCATAAATATTGTGCGGTCCATGTAAGTTCTTGGTCTACTCCCGGTGTTAGGGGTTGGAGTGAGTTGGGAGGATGAATTGGGATCTGAATGGGAGGATGAATTGGGATTTGAATGTGAAGCTTTTCATCTTTCTTGGGTTGTTTTTGAAATTTGAGCTGAAAGTATATAATGCAGAGAGGCTTTCTAAGTGTTTCTTATGCCTATAATATTGGATGATGATATTTGGGAGGATCCGAGTTTTATAGACGAAGCAGTAAGTTTTTTTTATATTTTAATTAATCGACTCATATGCATAAAAACAAATGTGTCTGATATCTTCTTTGTTTCACGTGTAGGTGGAAGTAATGGAAAAACTTATTGCAGCTCACGTTGCTAAACCAGACAGAGTTGTGAAGCAAGAGCCTCTAAAAGAAGATTAAGTTTTTGTTATTGAGAAAAAAAAATTTAATGTTGCTACATTTCAATTTTTTTTTTACAATTTTAATATTGCATTATTGATTTTCTTACAAAATAAATGAATTAATATTTCATTATTTTTGTGTCATTTAGTCGCATTCACCCCCCCCCCTCCCAAAAAAACCACGACGATACATTAACTTTAAGCACACATTGATTCGATGTCATATTTACACCGTGTCATAGGCACACACACACACACACACACACACACACATATATATATATATATATATATATAGGGGAATGTTCAATGATTACTAAATCTTTGTAACCATCAATTGTTACTATTATATCAATCATTGGATCAAAAATCAAAGGTTGAAATTAGTTACATTAAATGACTCACATACTTGCATTAATTGCATTTTCCAACTAACTATTAAATCTTAACCTTTGATTTTTGATCTAATGGATAATAATAAGAGTAACCATCAATGGTTAGAGAGATATAGTAACCATTGAAAACTCTCCCATATATATATATATATATATATATATATATATATATATATACGGTTCGGCTAAGCTGTGCCCTTAGGCATAGGTTAAGAAGTCAACTTACTCTCAAAGTCTTACTTGAGTAAATGATCTAAATTTTTTAAACTTCTTCCTGGAGGTTATAAGGTAATAATTGTAGTAGTGTTTTTCCATTCTCTTTTCCCTCCATTTTTTTCTCCTTTCGTCGACCTTTTTTGGGTAATTATTGATGCTTATCCCATAATTAGTGATGCTTATCCTATGCCCAAAGGGCATATCCAAGGGCATATGATATATATATATATATATATATATATATATATATACACACACACACACACACACACACATATATATATATAGATATATATAGAGATTGCTGAATGATTTGTGCCAGATTTCATTGTCGCATAATCAATTGAATATGTTATATACTTTAATTTTTATGCAATGTCTATAAACAAAAGTCAGTATCAATCTTTGGCTTTCGTATTTTTATAATTGATTGTAATAGTAGTTATTATTGTACATATACAACGAGTATTTGAAATTTAATAATAATTCTTTTATTTATGTTAATCTCTATTCTTAATTTAACTATTTTTTTATTTTTACGTTTTAATTATTTATTTATTTCTCATACATCGAACTCATAATCTTTACATTATTTTTATTATTTTATTTTATTAGCATTTAACTTTTTTATTGTTTTTCTTTAATTTATTTTTTAATTATATTTTTTTATCTTTGTTTTGATTGAATAAAATTTAATTAAAAAATATATATGTCTGTGCGCTGAACGCACATGTGTGAAACTAGTTATTATTATTATTTAATGTCTTGAAAGACTAAAATTAAGACTAAATGGTGTCTTTTGGTGTGACTAGAACAACAACGGTACGTCTGGTAATGCTTGAACACCCGACCTTTTGAGTTAGACCTCGTTGATTCACGATCCAAACTAGAAAAATCACGAGCTCAATAACAATGTAGGCTTTATGTTTCGAATAGTAACTTTTTTTTTTCTTAAAGCTTTCTTAAGGAAATGGTCGTAGATCTTTACGTTTTATTAATGCAAGAAGAAGAAACAGTGAGGGGCTTTATGTTAGTCAGTTAAGTCTCAATAAACTTCTTGCAGTTGACCTCAATAAACTGCTTGCAGTTATTGTCTGCATATTATGGTTACTTTTTATCCATTGTTTAAAATTCAAATTATGTGATTTAATCCTCCAACTCTAGATATATATATATATATATATATATATATATATTCCTCCAACTCTAGATATATATATATATATATATATATCGGTGTAAGTGTTTTGTTTCTTGTAATTAATTCTAATCAACCATATTTATTTTTATTGTTTGGAATCTTTACACTACAACAAAAATGGGCTTTAACTACGTTTTAAAAATGTTGTAATAGAGTTTTTACAATGTTTTTTAAAACGTTGTGGAAACTAACGTTGTGGTTCCTTTTTTTACAACGTTTCAGTAAACGTTTCATAAAAACGTTGTCTTTTGTCTTTTACAATAAAATTTCATTCTTTGACTCTATTAGACAATGCTTGAAAAACGTTGTTAAATTCTTCTTATTACAACGTTTTCCCAAAAAAAATGTTGTGAATTCTGTTTTTTACAACGTTTTAAAAATGTTGTGAATTCTGCTTTTTACAACGTTTTAAAATGTTGTGAATTCTGTTTTTACAACGTTTTAAAAAGGTTGAGAATTCTGTTTTTTGCAACGTTTTTAAAATGTTGTAGAATATATAGCACAACGTTTACTAAAAACGTTGTATATAAATCTAACACAACGTTTTCCAAAAAACGTTGTAGTATATATAGTACAACATTTTTAGAACGTTGTATATGGGTATAACACAACGTTTTTTAAAAACGTTGTTAATGTTTTTTTTATTTTTTATTTCTTGGCTTTGGTTTGGTCTCGTTCCCGTTCCTGTCCCGTTCCCAATCCCATTCCCGATTCCGTCCCAGCACCTCCACCTATCTACCTCCATATCCACACTCAAGAGAAAATAACCTAAATAGTGTAAAAAAACACCTGCTCACCAAGGATCGTAAATAAATCAACACATGCAGGTGTATATTCAAGTACCATTTCTGAATACAGACATTTGATGTAGAAGAGTTGAGAAATTCTAAAATTGACTAAAACTTGAGCAATATATATCAACAACAGCACCATATATATGTTAATTAACATATCTTCTATCAATATCTAATTACAGCAGACAAAGTGTCGGATACCAAAGTCATCACCATTCTACTTGACCAAAACTTAAGCAATCTAAGAGAGAGAAAATGCACCAGTCTACTGATAAGTGGGTATTTTACTCATTTATTGGGTATTATTCGAGCTTAGATTTTACTAATTCTCGAGGTTTTTGTAATTTAATGTTTTGTTTTAGTCTTATTTTGTAGTTTCAAGGTTTAAAGGGCCAATCATGCAAATTTGAAGGACTTTGAAGCTTATTTAGAAGTTCAGGGGGTCTTTGTGCAAATTTCTGAAAGCTGAAGGAAAAGTTGAAAATTCTGCCATCAAGAGACGGCTGTGGCAGCCTTGTTTTCCCCTTTTTCCAATTTCTTTTGGTTTCCTTTTTTGTATTGGATTCTTTTTCCCCAAAAAGTATTGTATTTTAGGTAGGTATAAATATATCCCTTTTAGGGCTAGGTTTAGGGTTAACAATTTTTAGAGCCGTCAATGGAGAATTAGACAAAGAAAGAACGAAGAAGGAAGTTTGTAATTTTGGATTCAAGTATCAATTTCTTGACTCTTATTATTAATATTCTTCTTCTTCCCATGCTTAATCTGATGAATCTTTTACTTGTGAGTTTTGTTTATTTTACTATGAACTAAATTCATACAGCTGGGGTAAGGGGTAGCCAATTTATGAAAGAGTAATTCTGATCCGATTAGGGTAATGATCAATTGCATGGTTGTGTGAGTTTTAATTCTTGTGCTTAATGCTTTGAAAGACTGGCCACCTTTTAATTGTTTTCAATTATGTGGATGAGACCGAGAGGAGATTCCATATGATGGATCGTAGGAATTAATACCATGGATCTAAATTCATGCTAGAGATAGATGAGTTGATACATGCAATTAGCCATAGATCGTCTCGAAAGCTAAGAGAATTTCATAAAACCTAATGCATTGTTTTCTAACTAAATCTACCTAGAGATACGTAGGTTGTTAGGGAATAATAGGATTGATATTGCTCGAGAGAGAATATTGATTAAATTAGGAAATTCCGTTGTCACACAATAGTAATTGATCGGAACCCAAAATCGTTGATTGTTACCCTGAAGTGAATTGGTGAACCTAAACCCTAGCGCTTTTCTCTCATTGAATTCTTTAAAACTGTTATCTACTTGCTTCCTTTAAATTAATTAGTTTAGTTAAATACACAACAACTTTCTTTCACTCTCTAGATTAAAGTTTAGAATACCAAAGTTTGATTTTGTTCCAGTCCCTTGGGTACGACAACCCCTCATATTTCCACTTTATTACTTGAGACTAGTACACTTGCTAGTAGTAGGTATTCACCACATCAAGTTTTTGGCGCCGTTCTTTGCGTTTACAATTTCAAATTAGTTATTTTAGCTTTAATCTAGTTGTTTCTTTATTTTTGATTTCTTGGTTTTACGTTTCGTTTGCTTGCCGTGCTTTCTTGCAGGAAATTAGTGTATGCACAACACTAGATCCAAAGGTAAAGAACTCGAAACGTTTGATCTGGAAATTGAAAGAACCCTTCGTGCTATTAAGAAGAATCAAAAACCAAGCATGGGTGACAATAATGCAAATGCTGGAGCAGCACCACGAGCTGCTCGAACTCGTTGGACTACACAGCTCCCAAGAAGGAAGGCAATGGATCATGCATTGCCGGGCCGACCATCACGGCAACTTTCGAGATCAAGTCTTCCACCATCGGATGATCCAAAATTCGGTGCAATTCTATGGGTTGCCAAGGGAAGATCCAAATGATCATCTGGATAACTTCATAGAGATTTGTGGTATGTTCAAGTATAATGGTATCTCCGAAGACGCCGTGAGACTTAAATTGTTTCCTTTCTCTCTTCGGGATGGAGCTAGGGTTTGGCTGAAGTCTCTTCAACCAGGTTCCATAACTACATGGGATGAGATGGCCCAGAAATTCTTGATGAAGTACTTCCCACCTTCAAAGACTATAAAAATGAGGAATGACATCTCTAATTTCTCTCAAATGGAAGGTGAATCACTCTACGAAGCTTGGGAAAGATACAAGGGACTCCTGAGAATGTGCCCACATCATGGCGTCCCACTTTGGATGCAAATTTCAACCTTCTACAATGCCTTAACTGTAAGCTGTCGTTCCATGATTGATGCTGCAGCAGGGGGAACATTCATGAAAAAGACTCCAGAGGACAGTTATGAGCTGCTTGAGGAGTTGGCAACCAATGGGCATAATTGGAATTTTGAACGGGGCCAATCCAAGAAGGTAGCTGGAATTCATGATGTGGATAGTTTGGCTTTTCTGGCAGCCAAATTAGAGGCTTTGAGCACCAAGATTGACAACATTGGAGCAACAGCAATGCAAGTGAAGTCTACAAGCTGTGATATGTGTGGACAGTCAGGACATGCGAGTTTTGAATGCCAAGTGGGAAATCAATTCACAAACCCAGTGGAGGATGTAAACTTTGTTGGAAATTTTCAGAAGTCAAATAATCAGAACAATCCCTATTCCAACAAATATAATCCAGGATGGAGGAATCACCCTAATTTCTCTTGGGGTGGTAATCAGAACAGTCAAGCTCCACCAGGTTTTCAGCAGCAGACTCAGATGCATACTTCACAGCAAGAGACGAAGTCAGCATTGGACGATGCCCTTGCAAAGTTCATAACCAACACTGACTTGAGACTCCAAAGTCAGGAGGCCGCAATAAACAACATAAAGGTGCAAATAGGTCAGTTGGCGAACCAGTTGAACGGAAGAAATCCTGGTGCTCTACCCAGCGATACCGAAAAGAATCCCAATGCTCAAGCCTTTGCTGTCACTTTGAGGAATGGAAGGGAGTTGGTGGAGCAAGAAAAGAAAAAGTCTACACCACGCCAAGCCCCAACCATTGAAGTAGAAGCAGAAAAGAAAGAGGAGGAAGAAGAGGGAATATTGCCAGTAAAAACTTCCCCACCACCATATCAACCACCTCCTCCATTCCCTCTTGCACTGAAGAAGCAGAAACTAGATAAGCAGTTTGGGAAGTTCTTAGAAGTGTTCAAGAAATTGCACATCAATATTCCATTCGCAGATGCCCTACTTCAGATGCCAAGCTATGCAAAGTTCTTAAAGGATATTTTGTCCAACAAAAGGAAGCTTGAGGAGCATGAGACAGTACATCTGACAGAGGAATGTTCAGCAATCTTGCAAAATAAACTTCCGCCAAAGGTAAAAGATCCAGGGAGTTTCACTATCCCTATTACTATTGGTAAGCTGTCTTTCTCAAATGCTCTATGTGATTTAGGTGCGAGTATAAATTTGATGCCATTGTCAGTATTTCAAAAATTGGGTCTTGGGAACCAAAGCCCACTGATGTCCCTAGTTAGCCGACAGGTCTATTACTTATCCTAGGGGTATTGTAGAAGATGTATTGGTAAAGGTAGATAAATTTATATTTCCTGCTGATTTTCTTGTGTTGGATATGGAAGAGGATATTCGAGTTCCTCTTATTCTGGGTAGGCCATTTTTAGCCACTTGTAGAACTTTAATTGATGTCCAATCCGGAGAATTAATTCTTCGTGTTGGAGACGAGAAAGTGGTTTTAATGTTTTAAAACCCGAAAAGTGTGGGTGGTGGAGATTCTTGCTTTCGAATAGAAACTTTGGATGTTGGTGGCACAGATAATTTTGGTTCTTCTAGTCATGAGTGCTTTCTGAAAAATAGGATTGAAGACCCATTGGAAGCATGCATAGGCAATCCAATTTACATGGATGTGTCTCACGATTTTCGGGTATTAGAAGGGTAACTCTTGAAGAAATTCCAAGCGATTCTGGCCCTAGAGTGGGACGTCGATATATACAATACCCGTCGAAGAAAGAAGGTTGAAAGCCATGATCCAAATCTGGGTTTTACAAGTGATGGGGTACCCAGGGAAGCACTAATTTTTGAGATGTCAAAAGTGCAGAAGTATTTTCATCAGGGTTATGGTTTGACTTCCAATTGTGCTCCCCTGTATGATCCTCCTTAGTTGTGAAAGGAGGAAAAGAGTCGGGCTAACGACGTTAAACAAACGCGCTTGTTGGGAGGCAACCCAACTCGGTATGATTTTATTCGCTTTCGTAGTGTAATGTAGTCGTTTTCGCTCCCTTTCTTCCTCTATGCGAATTTCGTGTTGCACTTTAAATTCTATGCATGTGGTAAGTTTGGGGGTGAAGGCGTTTTTAGTGTTGTATTTCTTTGTCTTAATTATTTTTTGAGTCACCCTTCTTGGGTCTCCCTGAGTTTGTGGGTTTCTAGGGGAGTGTATATAGTGTCACCCTCACAAAAATATTTTCAATTTCATGTATTTTTATGCTTTTTGTGCTAATGTTTAATGGTTTTTGTAGTTGTTGTTGTTGTATTGATGTCACGCAGGTAACATGCCACTCAAATCAGGCAAGATAGGATGAAAAGGAGACAGTCTCAAACTACAAGGGGTCTGGTTGCTGAATTCTGAAATGGGTATTTTAAGTACAGGGGGCTAGATGATATTTCCCGAAAGTTGAACAATTTTTGGAGGAGTGAGGCAGAAAGTCTAGCGCTATGGCTGCCGCTCTAGCGCCGGTTTTGCTCAAAAAAAAAAAAAAAAAAAAAAAGAAAAGAAAAGAAAAAGAAAAACGCCTACAAACCCAGTCAACCCTTTTTCCCCTTCTCTTCTCCCTGCCCTCTCCCCCTCCCTCTCATCGCACCCACAAGCAGCGCCCCCTCCACACCGGCGCAACATCAGCCATCCGCCACCCTTCCTCTCCTCTCCGGCCACCTGAAACGCCTCTCTCTCCCTTCTCAGCGAGCAGCCCCTTCTCCTCTCCCCGCACTTACTCCCTCCTTCCACCACACACCGCAGCCATAGCAGCGCGCCACCACCGCCGCTCTCTCTTCCGGCCGGTAACTGTTGTTCCACTGGCTCCCACCCCAAGCCACAACAACCTACCCCCACAGGCCGGAGCATCAGCAGCAAGCCGCCGCCCCCCTCTCGTCTCTGGCCGCACTCTCTCAACGCCGGTAACCTCCCTCCGATCACTTTCTAAAGCACCGGCGGTCCCATCTTCCATCAACGCCGGCGACCTCTCCAACTTCCACTCCACCATCTCTCAATGTCAGTGCAGCAGCGAGCCCTTCTCACGGTTCAAGTAAGCTTTTTCGAATTTTGTTGGATTATTGCTGAGATTGGTGAAAAGTCTGTTGCTAGTTTTTTTCTTGCTATAATCCAGTTTGGATGGTGATACTTTGAGTAATTATAGCTCGGTTGGATAATAGAATGTTGTTAATTCTGTGCAAATTCTGACTTGGGGGATTTTTGAGTAACAGTTACCGATCATGGATAGCTTGCTTGCTCAAACTTGGTTATAACAGAGGGATTTGGTCGTTAGCTTGCAAATTGTTTTCGGAGTGGCAGATAATGGAGAGTATGTTGGTTGTCGTCTGCGAAATTGTCCATTTCCCCCTTGTTTGGTACATTGAATTCACATTGGGGACAATGTAAAATTTAAGTTTGGGGGTGGGAATTTGTGCCTCGCTATGCTTGAGAGTAGCATGTTTTGCCTGTATATTTTGTGTCTTCTCTTATGAAAGAAAAAAAAAGTTTTCAAAATTTTTTTTACGAGTCTTGGCTAGGCGTGGTTACTTCCGCCAATGATGATAATTTGTTTGATTTGTGACATCTTGTAAGTAGCAATGCATGTGCACTTGTCTAAATACTTAGCTTGGTATATTTGATTGAACTTTGAATCTCCATTCATTGAGCACTTTACACCATGAATTGATTCTTGAAAAATTTGGATAACTTTATCGGGTTCTATGGTGCACATTTCATTCCCTTGGCCTTTGGTTATTTGAAAATTAGAGTATTCATGAAATTTTTAAACTGTTTTTACTCCTTGACGTTAGGCCTAAACAGAGTTTAAGTAATTCGAACGAAAAAAAAAAAAAAAAAAAATGTAGAAAAAAAAAAGAAAGCATTTTTGTGAAGACTTAGTCTAGCTTCGTAGCCTTTTTAACTCGAGTTAGTAAGCTCGTTGGGGTGTTTTTTACACCTAATGCCTTAAAGCCATGTGGTTTGAGAGTCATTGGCCTAACACTCGTTACATGGGTTAATTAGAAAGCTTAAGGGAGCTAGACATTGCACAAGTCCACAAGCGCGAGTTCTTGAAAAAAAAAAAAAAAGGGAAAGAAAAGAAAAAAAGTTCGGTATTACTACTTATGTTTGTAGTAATGGATGGGAGTAATTACGTGTTTTTACGTTTCATGAAAAACTCTGATATATATTATTCGTAAAGGTTTGTTCTTGTGACATTTGGGGGAATGGATGGAGTACTTGGCCTTATAAGGAATTTCAAGTTTTAAAGGTGTTGAAACATGGTTTGCACACACACACGGAGATTTAAAGTGAGATTGATGACTATTGAGTGAAAGTTTAGATTTGTTGCTATGTGTTGTTATTTGCAAATTGTTGTAAATCTTACTCTGAGGCATTGTGTAGTGTCATGCCGTGCCTCTACTTGTGAAGGGAAAAAAAAAAAATCTTGTAAATATTTTAGTTTTTGTTTTATTTGTTTTCTTGTTTTACTCGAGGACGAGCAAAAGTCTAAGTTTGGGGGTATTTGATAAGTGGGTATTTTACTCATTTATTGGGTATTATTCGAGCTTAGATTTTACTAATTCTCGAGGTTTTTGTAATTTAATGTTTTGTTTTAGTCTTATTTTGTAGTTTCAAGGTTTAAAGGGCCAATCATGCAAATTTGAAGGACTTTGAAGCTTATTTAGAAGTTCAGGGGGTCTTTGTGCAAATTTCTGAAAGCTGAAGGAAAAGTTGAAAATTCTGCCATCAAGAGACGGCTGTGGCAGCCTTGTTTTCCCCTTTTTCCAATTTCTTTTGGTTTCCTTTTTTGTATTGGATTCTTTTTCCCCAAAAAGTATTGTATTTTAGGTAGGTATAAATATATCCCTTTTAGGGCTAGGTTTAGGGTTAACAATTTTTAGAGCCGTCAATGGAGAATTAGACAAAGAAAGAACGAAGAAGGAAGTTTGTAATTTTGGATTCAAGTATCAATTTCTTGACTCTTATTATTAATATTCTTCTTCTTCCCATGCTTAATCTGATGAATCTTTTACTTGTGAGTTTTGTTTATTTTACTATGAACTAAATTCATACAGCTGGGGTAAGGGGTAGCCAATTTATGAAAGAGTAATTCTGATCCGATTAGGGTAATGATCAATTGCATGGTTGTGTGAGTTTTAATTCTTGTGCTTAATGCTTTGAAAGACTGGCCACCTTTTAATTGTTTTCAATTATGTGGATGAGACCGAGAGGAGATTCCATATGATGGATCGTAGGAATTAATACCATGGATCTAAATTCATGCTAGAGATAGATGAGTTGATACATGCAATTAGCCATAGATCGTCTCGAAAGCTAAGAGAATTTCATAAAACCTAATGCATTGTTTTCTAACTAAATCTACCTAGAGATACGTAGGTTGTTAGGGAATAATAGGATTGATATTGCTCGAGAGAGAATATTGATTAAATTAGGAAATTCCGTTGTCACACAATAGTAATTGATCGGAACCCAAAATCGTTGATTGTTACCCTGAAGTGAATTGGTGAACCTAAACCCTAGCGCTTTTCTCTCATTGAATTCTTTAAAACTGTTATCTACTTGCTTCCTTTAAATTAATTAGTTTAGTTAAATACACAACAACTTTCTTTCACTCTCTAGATTAAAGTTTAGAATACCAAAGTTTGATTTTGTTCCAGTCCCTTGGGTACGACAACCCCTCATATTTCCACTTTATTACTTGAGACTAGTACACTTGCTAGTAGTAGGTATTCACCACATCATCTACTTAGCAAATCAAACCCTAGTAAAGCTTGACTTTGCTTCTCTCATTGGCCTTGAATCTCTCATGCAAGCAGTAGATTTGGTGCCTGGAATTCCTTTTCAAGCACTGCTAACATCCTTGATAGAAATAAGGTCGGAGCCCTTCCAGGGTTTATCAAATATGTCTCCTCCCCTTGAATTTTCAGTCCCTGGTGAAACAGAAACAGATGACAAGCAAGTTATAATCACATACTTCTGATTCCACATTTGGACACTACAGACACACGCACACATACCCAAAACCAAAACACTTGGGGAAGACAACAACAATGACGGGGTTTGCCGCCACGACATTCTACCGTACCCAAAACCAAAAGGGAAAGCATAGAAACACTAAGGGAAGAGGGGTTTGTATTAAGTTTCTTTCAATGGTGAGTAAAAATTGGGAGGACTGGACAGGAAAGAGATCACAGAGGGGCTATAGCAATGGTGGTGGAGGTGATAGCATTGAGATTACAGTGCATTAAATAATAGAGTAAATCAACCCAGTTTAGAAGAAAGATAACTTAATTTCATTACTCCAAATATTCAAGAAATTGACAAAAACAGAGCAAACAGGGTAAGTTTATATTTAAAAATAAATAAATAAATAATAATAACAGATGAAGAAAAATAAGTAGAATACCAACAATTTCATAGAAAGTAAAAGTAAATGAGTACCCGCAAGGAAAGCAGAGTAATGTGTCTGCTCTTTTTGGTTGACATATGAAAAGATCAAGATTAGCAGAGAGAGAGAGAGAGAGAGAGAGAGAGAGAGAGAGAGAGAGAGAGAGAGAGAGAGAGAGAGAGAGAGAGAGAGAGAGAGAGAGAAGGAAGTAGAGAAAAGAGAAAGAGGGGGAAGGGGAGGTACACCCACCAACCCAGTCCACGGAAGCAAATGCAAGAGGACAGAGAAGCAGCAACAAGAGTAAAAGCAGCAGCAGCTACTTCTACTTCTTTCTACTTCTACACGTAATTATCTTCTTCTTCTTGTGACTGTGTGTGTGAGGTTACGCATTTTGCTTTCTGAATATTTGCAATTAACAACAATACATATATGTATGTATGTGAAATGTGTATTTATAATTGAATAGAATGAGATGTGTGTGTGTGTGTGTGTGTGTGTATATGTGTGTGTGAAGACCGAGAAGTAGGTGATGGTGGTTTTATTGTGATACACTCCTCCTAAAGGCCGAGAAGTATATGTCTGTGAGAGAGAAAGAGAGAGTCCATAGTTGATAAGTTGAAAAAGTCAGTCAGTTACAGGTTTCAAGGCAAAGAAACTTTGCTTGGTGTGTGTGTGTGTGTGTGAATTTAATGGCAAATTTTGACTGTAAAGCTTGGTTTTTGCTGTTTCTTTAAAGTTTAAACATAGCATGTAATAACAATTTCCATTTACTAGAGTAAAACTTTTTGCTATTTCTTTAAAGTTTATATTCAATGAGAAGGAGAAGAAAAATGCCCAACTTCTGGCAGCTTTTGAAATAAGACTTTTTCAAGGATTAAACTATAATGTAAATCAGCTCTCTTTCTAAGGGATGGAGATGGTAACAAGTAGCAAATCCTGAATTCCTGAATATAAATTCCAAAAGCTCAATATAGATAAATACCTGTAAAGTAAAAGGGAGCTGATAAGGTACAAGGAATAGACTACGGCCATGGTTGTGACAGTGAAACAACTGGAGTTGATGCTTCTAGACCCTTTTTTCCCATGTATAGCGGATTTTAGCATGTTGTATTGGTCACTGACAGAATCATAAAGTGCCTGTGAATATACTACCTTGGCCTGAAATAAGCAACAAAGAGCTCTTTTAAGGAATGTACAAAAGGTGTAGCCAAATGAATCAAATAAGGTAGTAATTCCCATAAATGAAAAAATGCATGTGAATGTGCTATCTTGACCTGAATGCATCAGAGAGCTCTTCTAAGGAATGTACAAAAGGTGTAACCAAATGAAATACTTCAGTGCAAGTGGATAGATGACCCAATGTTATGCAAGACCAACCTCCTCTAGATTTCTACAATTAGCAGTAGCTTTCTGGAAACTAATTTCAGCTGCTGCTGATATTCCAGTCCCATGATAGCCGATCAATCTTTTCTCTCCAATTTCTTTCTCAACCTGTTCAAAAAGCAATTTATTCTTCATAAAAAAGAAAACGAAGTCATAATTCAAAAAGGAAAAATTTGATATGTTAAGAACACACTTGGGGCGGAGGGGGCATGATGTCATGGAAAAGTATTGCTAGACGATAGATGCTGCACAAGTCTTTTCATGTTGTCCACCGTAGAAGCCACAAATGATGCCTGGATGTCTTGTATCAATATGAATTGTACATGATTGCTTTTGAACACTAAAAGAAGCTCGCCTAAGTTCAATAATTAGTTGTGAAGAGAAAGGTATACCGATAATACAACTAAGAAGAACAAAAGCTAGGATGCTACAGTATCCTCTAAAATGCTATAGAAGGCTTATAAAAAATATTTATTTCAACTCAAGAGGCCAAAATGCTCTGGGATTCTGCTCTGTACCATGAACCTCAATTTACATAAGGTAATATCTTTGTCTCAAAGTAAACAAGTCATATGGACATTAGGAGATCCCATCTAATGTCTGTTCTTATCCATGAGGATCAAGGTCAAATGAATGCTTTGGTGTTGACCTACTTGCAGATGCAACTCACAGCAAATGAGACTATCAAGTTTACTAAATTGTAGGGTACAGAACCTTCCACACATATGTGCCAATCCTCACCCCAGACTTTGTCGAATTATTTGGGGCAGGGCTACATGAAATATTTTTTTTCCTGTTGACAAGTAAGAGCAGATTAGATGGTAAGATACTTCACCTAAAACCGATAGGTCGTGGGTTCAAGTCAACAGGGGTAAGTGGGAACCACTATTGATCCTCTTTTAAAAGAGGTTATAAAAAAAAGAATTATTTTTTCCAGTTCGCTCCGCTGTCCAAAGAATGTCATTACTCAACCCACACTCAAATGTTTTGCCAATGTAACATAAATACCTTAAAACTACTTTAGTAACAAAATTACACTACCGTTTCATCTAGATTTTAGATTATTTGGATGCCTAAATAATTTCAACTACAGATCAGGTCAGAGGTTCAAAGGGTATTATCAAGAAAAATATAAATCCAAGATTTCTACCATGGGAAATACAAACGCGTTTCAAGAAGAAATGGTGATAATTTTAAATGCACTTTCTTACTTTCAAATTTAAATAAGGGAGATATCTTACAGGGAACCATTCATTTGTGATAGGGTCTGGCCTATCCCTTCCACCACTTGGTGCAATCCATATTAGCATTGATCCACCCTTGCATGTAAAAGAGTACAGTTACACAAACACTAAGAAGTTAATTGACATCACAAAAGAGGCCCAAATTACAGATCACCTTGAACAAGTATAAGAGGTTAAAGGGAGCTTAAAACAAATACTATTTTCAATAATCCAAATCACAATATCATAAGCTTGTAGCTTCACACATGTGTGTTTATCTGTAACATTTCTTTCTTTCATTTTTTTTAACATACACAGATAATTCTTTAAATCTCGACGCTATGCCATGAAATTTGTAACACCCGCATCTTTCATGACATTCGTATGCATCACGTTTACTTACTTCATTTGGTATCATTGTCATTTCATATACTATCTTCATCCTAGTATGTTGCATTTGAGTTGATTTCATATCTCTCATATGTCTTGATTGATGTTAAATCCTTGCAATGTTTGGTACTTGTATTGGATTGCATTCTTACCCTTGTTATGGGTTGTTTCGGAAGAGTCTCGATTGTATTTTGGACTTGGTTTGAGACTTGTGTCATCTTAGGATGACTTGAGAGTGTTTTTGAATCACTTTGGAATGGTTTAGAGACCATTTGACCTGAACCAGTGTCTATGCAGCCGCATAGTGTGACCTAGCATAGAACATCAAAGTTTCTGGAATCTATGCGGTCGCATAGGGCGTCCGCATAAGGGCTATGCGCCCGCATTGAGCCAGCTCGTATAGAACACCAAAGTTTTTAGATTGTATGCTGCTGCATAGAGAGCTCGTATAGGAGCTATGCGCCCGCATAGCGCGGCCGCATAATGTCGTGCTCTGCTTTGTTTGTTTGACGAACTTTTAAGTGACTTGACCAATTGACTTATATCCAAGGGCTGAGGCATGGACACGACTTGAGGCACTTGAATCAGACTTGGAGAGACTCCTTAAACTCATTAAAGAGCTTTCTCTCTTCATTTCACCATCTTCAACCTTGAGACTTAGAGAGAGAAAAGAGAGAGTCCTAGAGTGAGAAAGTTACACAGATTTCTCATTTGAAGTCCAAATCACGATCCGACTTTGCCATTGTGGAGCTACTGACTAGGAGATCACTTCCCTTGGATTGCATGTGGGTTTCATAAGGTTTTTCTTGGTTGAATTTTTTTAGAGGTAAGCTACTACCCCTCTCCTTCTCTATTTATGTCTTGTATGACATCCTAGCCTTGTAAAATTGCATTTATATGTTGAAATCAACATGTTTAAGTATGTTTTGATGTTGAACCATGTTAATTTTATGGATGACATGTTTTATATGTTAGGAGACTTGTTTTGGCTTGGTTGATACATATAGAAATGGTATCACTTATTAATCTTGAAGATGAAACCTCGTAGTTATGATGGTGAGCCTGATTTGATGAAAGCAAAAAGGTGGATTGAATCTCTAGAAAAGATTTTTGCAGCAATAGAGTGTACCGAGGAAGATAAAATTAAGTTCGCGAGGTTTAAATAGGAGGATGCAGCGGAGTACTGGTGGAAGGTACTAGAGGCAAGTTGGGTACAAGATCGCGTGCTTCACACTTGGGAGATGTTTGTGAGGGAGTTTAGGAATCATTTTGTACCGAATGTGGTTCAAGAGAAGAAAGAAGTGGAATTTCTTGGTCTTGATCAGGGGACAATGACAGTAGCACAGTACTCTGCCAAGTATACTGAATTGGCAAGGTATTGTGTACATTTGATTCCAGCAACAGAGAAAAAGATCTATCATTTTGTGAAAGGTTTAAGGATGGAATATCCTAATCAACTCTTACCACTTGAGTTGCCAAGCTATCAACCGGATTGAGCATGATATAGAGGAGCACCGAGGCAGGCAGGGTAGTACAAGTGGGAACTCGCAAGCTTCACAGTCGCAATGGAAGAGATTGGGCGTAAGTGGGACTACTAACAGGGGGAGTAACACTAGTCGCCAGGAAGGACAGTTTCGTCAACAAACTGGGAATCAGGGAAATGTTGGCCGTGGACAGCGTGATGCAAGGATTACTTGTGGGTTTTGCAAGAAGAGTGGGCATAATGAAGTTAAGTGTTGGTTGAAACACGAGAAATATTTGTTGTGTGGTAATGGCACACATTTTTAATGAGATTGCCCTAAGAATTGAGAGACACAGCCGGGAGCTGCACAACAGAATGCTGGGGTTAAGAGATATAACGAAGGTCGCCCTAGAGTGCAAGGTCAAATCTTTGCCTTAGATCAGGGGGGAGTTTCTGAGGCCCCTAATGTCATAAGAGGTACTTTAACCATCTCTAGTGAGAAAGCCCGAGTGTTAATAGACCCAAGGTCATCACATTCTTATATTGCATCACATTTTGCTTATCATTTGCGTGCTATACCTGAGTTGTTACCATATGTGTTGGAGGTGTCAACTCCGTTGAGAGAGTGCCACGTAGCATTGGATGTTTATCGTGCTTGTGATGTTGTTATTGATGATCATCACTTACTTGCTGATTTGGTTATTCTACCTATACGTGATTTTGAGGTTATTTTGGGAATAGATTTGTTACATGTTCATCATGCTATTGTTGATTGTCATAAGAAATTGGTTACTTTTGATTTACCAAATGTGCCTTTATTTGTGTTTATGGGTGATAAGATTATGGACGGTATTCAGCTTATTTCAGCTTTGAAAGCTCACAAAAGTTGTTGTCTCATGGATATTCGGGGTATTTGGCGTGTGTTGTTGATAGATCACAAAAGGTTTTTACATTGGAGGATGTTCTTATTGTTCGTGAATTTTTGGATGTATTTGCAGCTGATTATGATTTGCCTCTAGACCGAGAGTTGGAGTTTTGTATTGAGTTGTTACTAGGGACTGCACCAATTTCGAAAGCACCTTATCGTATGGCACCTGCTGAATTGAAAGAGTTAAAAGTCCAATTGGAAGAGTTACTTGATCGGGGTTTTATTAAACCGAGTGTATCGTCTTGGGGTGAACCGGTGTTGTTTGTGAGGAAGAAAGATGGGTCTTTAAGGTTATGTATTGATTATAGGGAGTTGAATCAAGTGACCATTAAGAATAAATATCCTCTTCCACACATTGACGATTTATTTGATCAACTTCAAGGTTCCATAGTATACTCTAAGTTTGATCTTAGGAGCGGTTACCATCAGTTAAAGATTCGAGTGAAGGATATTCCTAAGACAGCTTTTAGGACTCGTTATGGACACTTTGATTTTGTGGTTATGCCTTTTGGGTTGACTAATGCACCAGCCGTATTTATGGATTTGATGAATAGGGTGTTCTTACCTTATCTTGATTGCATTGTGGTTGTGTTTATTGATGATATTTTGGTTTATTCTAAGTCGCGAGAAGAGCATGAGAAACATTTGAGGTTAGTATTCACAATTTTGAGGGAGAAGAAGTTGTTTGCTAAATTTAGCAAGTGTGCCTTTTGGCTTGAGGAAGTGGCTTTTCTGGGCCGTATTGTATCAGGTAAAGGCATAACGATTGATCCCGCTAAGATTGAGGCTGTTGTGAATTGGAAGAGACCCGAGACTGTGACGGAAGTTTGTAGCTTTTTAGGTTTAGCAGGGTATTATCGGAGGTTCATAGAAGGGTTTTCTAGGATTGCAACCCCGTTGACTACTTTGACACAAAAGAATAAGGCTTTTGTTTGGAATGATAAATGTGAAGTGAGCTTTAAGGAGTTGAAGAAGAGATTGACTACGGCACCGGTTCTAGCATTGCCAAACGGACATGATGGGTTACTTATTTATAGTGATGCTTCGAAGGAAGGTTTGGGATGCGTGTTGATGCAGAACGGAAGGGTTATAGAATATGCTTCTCAAAAGTTGACTCAGTGTGAACAGAATTATCCGACTCATGATATGGAGTTAGCAGCGATTATCTTTGCTCTTCACAAATGGAAGCATTATTTTTATGGGGCTAAGTTTGAGGTGTTTACCGATCATAAGAGCCTTAAGTAATTGTTTTCACAAAAGGAGTTGATTAATAGACAACGGAGGTGGATAGAAAGGTTAAAGGATCATGATTGTACCATTTTATACCATCCGGGGAAGGCCAATGTTGTGTCCGATGCTCTTAGTAGGAAGACTTATGTTTCTTGTTTGATGGCACGTGAATGGAAGATGCTTGAGGATGTTTGGGATTGGAGTCCTTGTATGTCTAACCATGGGGTGATATTTGCTAACATTCGAGCTACACCAATTTTGCTTCAGTGAATTAAGGAAACTCAAGAGAGTGATCCAGAATTGAAAAAGTTGATTGAGAAATTAGATGAGGATAAGACATTAGATTTTTCAAGGAATAATGCTGGTATGGTTTTGTTTCGAGGTAGAGTTTGTATGCCAGTATAGATGATGTGAAACGGCAAGTGTTTGATGAGGCTCATAAATCTAAGTATACGATTCACCCGGGGAGTACGAAAATGTATAGGGATTTGAAGAAGAATTTTTTGTGGAATGGAATGAAAAGAGAAATAGCCGAGTTTGTTTCAAAATGTTTAACATGTCAAAGGATAAAAGCAGAACATCAGCGGCCCGCGGGATTGTTGCAACCATTGGAGATTCTGGAATGGAAGTGGGAGAACATTGCTATGGATTTTATGATTGGTTACCACGGACTCGATGAGGTCATGATTCA
The DNA here is from genome assembly GCA_016624345.1 of Platycodon grandiflorus. Lineage (NCBI taxonomy): Eukaryota > Viridiplantae > Streptophyta > Magnoliopsida > Asterales > Campanulaceae > Platycodon > Platycodon grandiflorus. The sequence continues at coordinate 73,294,063 of CM028361.1, forward strand.
ATTTGGGTTATTGTCGATCGATTGACCAAGTCAGCTCATTTTGTTCCTATAGCAATGACTTATTCTATGGAAAAACTTGTTAACTTGTACATTCAGGAAATTGTGAGACTACATGGGGTTTCGGTTAGCATTGTATCGGATAGAGATCCACGGTTCACTTCGCGATTTTGGCACACTTCAGAATGCATTGGGTTCGAAACTGACACTTAGCACAGCGTTTCATCCACAAACAGATGGACGGTCAAAGAAAACTATTCAGACACTTGAGGACATGTTGAGGGCTTGTTCAATGGACTTTAAAGGCATTTGGGATTCACACTTACCGTTGATAGATTTTGCCTACAACAACAGTTACCATTCGAGTATTGATATGGCTCCTTATGAGGCACTTTACGAAAGGAAGTGTCGTTCTTCGATTTGTTGGGATGAGGTTGGAGAAGCGAAGTTATGGGGACCCGATATGGTTCATGAGTCAGCCGAAAATGTGAAGATTATTCGGGAGAAATTGAAAACAGCCCAGAGTAGACAGAAAAGTTGTGCGGATAATAGGCGACGAGACATTGAGTATGAGGTTGGTGATCGTGTGTTCTTGAAGGTGTCGCCTCGAATTGGGGTTAAAAGATTTGGGAAGAAAGCTAAATTGGCTCCAAGGTTTATTGGACCATTAGAAATTATGGAGAAAGTTGGAAAATTGGCATATAGGCTTGCATTGCCACCTTGGATGTCGGGTATTCATGTCGTGTTTCATGTGTCAATGTTGAGGAAATATTTTTCGGATGCATCTCATATTTTGGAGTACGAACCGGTAGATTTGTCGACCAATCTCTCTTATGTTGAAGAACCCGTGAGGATACTTGATACAAAGGAACATGTTCTAAGGACCAAGACTATTCATCTTGTGAAGGTTTTGTGGAGGAATCACAATGTTGAGGAAGCCACCTGAGAGTTGAAACAAGAAATGCGAGAGAAGTATCCATTTTTTTTATAAGACTGGTAAGTAAATTCGCGGGCGAATTTATTCTAAAGGAGTGAAAGTGTAACACCCACATCTTTCATGAAATTCGTATGCATCACGTTTACTTACTTTATTTGGTATCATTGTCATTTCATGTACCATTTTCATCCTAGTATATTGCATTTGAGTTGATTTCATACCTCTTAAATGTCTTGATTGATGTTAAATCCTTGCAATCTTTGGTACTTGTATTAGATTGCATTCTTACCCTTGTTATGGGTTATTTCGGAAGAGTCTCGATTATATTTTGGACTTGGTTTGAGACTTGTGTCCTCTTAGGATGACTTGGGAGTGTTTTTGAATCACTTTGGAATGGTTTAGAGAGCAATTGACCTGAACCAGTAGCTATGCAGCTGCATAGTGTGACCTAGCATAGAACACCAAAGTTTCTGGAATCTATGAGGCCACATATAGAGCTCGCATAGGAGCTATGCGTCCACATAGCGCAGCCGCATAACGTCGTGCTCTGCTTTGTTTGTTTGACGAACTTTTAAGTGACTTGACCAATTGACTTATATCTAAGGGCTGAGGCTTGGACACGACTTGAGGCACTTGAATTAGACTTGGAGAGACTCCTTAAACTCATTAGAGAGCTAAAACTCTCTTCATTTCACCATCTTCAACCTTAAGACTTAGAGAAAGAAAAGAGAGAGTCCTAGAGTGAGAAAGTTGCACAGATTTCTCATTTGAAGTCCAAATCACGATCCGACTTTGCCATTTTGGAGCTACTGACTAGGAGATCGCTTCCCTTGGATTGTATGTGAGTTTCCTAAGGTTTTTCTTGGTTGATTTTTGCTAGAGGTAAGCTACTACCCTTCTCCTTCTCTATTTATGTCTTGTATGACATCCTAGCCTTGTAAAATGGCATTTATATGTTGAAATTAACATGTTTGAGTATGTTTTGATGTTGAGCCATGTTAATTTTATGGATGACATGTTTTATATGTTAGGAGACTTGTTTTGGCTTGGTTGATACACATAGAAATGGTATAACTTGTTAATCTTGAAGTAAAAATGATTCTTCATCGATTCGAACTCATTAGAAACAATTTATGACTCTAACGGAGTTGAATAGGTTTTTATAATTGATGAGACCATGTGTGTGACTTGGGGATTTCGTTGTGATACGAGAGTTTTGTTGGGAAAATTAGTTACCCAAATTGTGTATGATGTTGTTGTTTAATTCTCGTAAATATTATGAGATGGTTGATTATGTGAGTAGGATTATTATGACTTACTTGAGACATTCATGTTTAATGATGTTGTGCTCCCTATCTTGGAGTTTGATTTGTTGTTGTGAATGTCAAGTAAACATCTACTTGTACATATGATATGTCCATGGATTATTTGTTGGCGGTGTATTGACGCTCGATTATTATGGGAGCCGGGGCTACGTAATAGTTGAAGGCCAATACATCAGGCCTCACCTTACTGTTGGCCACGGTAGGGGCATAGTACCATTTGTTGTATTGAATAAATGCAACCTTGGTAAGCTATACCGTGGTTGATTCTTGGGTCATAGGGACCAAGATCACCCGTCGACGTGAATACAGAAAATGGTTCACACATAATTTGTTATGATTTTGATTCGTCGATCGAGCACGTCAACAACGGCTCCTACATTGATATATTATATGTTGGTTGGTTGGAAGTATTGGGTATATTGGAGGTGTACCTCAATACAGTATCCTTTTAAAAGTGGGTCGCGACAAAATTTGAATCCACTAGGGCAATTCTCAATTTCGTCGGTAATGTTTGTTTCTTTAATGGTCTTTCTGAATCAATTGAAATGTTTTTTTTTCTTTTTTGGGATTTAGCAGGAACATTTTGGATAGTAAATGCACATATAATAATACCAGTGATTGGTTTTTTTCTTTTTTTCTTTCATTTTTTTTAACATACAAAGATAATTCTTTAAATCTGCAGTTTTGAAAACTTGGTTTGGAAAAATACGAGAAAAAAGGGAGAGTGAAAATGGTAAGATAAACTTATAGCCTTGGTATCCGTTGCAACGGCTGAAGTGACGAATATCATGGAGAAAGTAACAATAACCTCCATGATTAGAGCTTGAACATCAGTCCCTGAAGGTGATGTGGTGCCTATATGTTTTATTGGGTGTAGTAGTACCCTCAGTGCAAATGAAGCAGAAATCAATCCTATTAGTTGGGCCACTGCATAGATAGGAACCTAGACACCAAAATTTATTTGATCAAGCGACTTGGCAAACAACACTTAAATTCATTGAAATAATATACTCTGAAATAATTATCAGACGCTCGAGTTCTTCATTGGTTCAGGAATGAGAAGAAGGAGAAGAAAAATGCCCAACTTCTAGCAGCTTTAGACCAACTTGCAAGTTAGAAGTATCCCATTTCAGGAAAAAAAAGATTATATTTCGAAGTGGCCAATTCCAAGGACAAACAGATAACAGCAAACATGCCAGATGACTTCTTTTAGACTTTGTAAATTTCATTAGTCTAACGCTAAATATGAATTCAGCTGTAGGTAAAGTACATACCACAAGAAATTTGCTTAACAGCCATAACAAAACAACACATAGTTAAGGATGCAATATTTTCCTTCCTATACCTACTTCTGTGTTTCGATTTCCTACCTAAACTATTTGGCTCCTGACCTTTTCTACTCTTTTTCTGTACCTAATATCCACATTCAAAACAGGCAAAAACTATGGTTTTGTAAAGAAATTACCTAATTGTTATTACTCACGCCTTTGAGTAATCCCTATAAAGCCATATTAAGTAACATCATCATTAAATCACATGTAAGACGACATTACCTAATTGTTCGCCCTCACGACATTACTTAATTGGTCGGATGTAGATCCACGGACTTTACTCTCTCTGATCTTTGAGCAAGTTTTCTTTGATCCAATAGTTATATTAGTTAGCAAAATTACTACGAAGAAACGTCTAATTTAAGAACCAAAACAAATTCAGTTTGAAAGACTATACTGACCTTGATCTAAGAGGCTACGAGGCTGCGAGAAGAGAAGAAAAAAGTTTCAGTCAGTAAATAATCTGATCTAAGTTAAATCGAAATGCAAAGGCATTACAATTGCTGTAACTCACCTTTCCCCTCCTCCTTTATCCGGGCTTGGGACCGGCAATGCAATGCTATATATAGCAATTACATTGGCGGAGTTGAAAAGGGGTTAATTACCTAAGTGGTGCATCCATCTTTAAAAAGCAATTTATAAAATAGCCAAAGCAGTTAATATCACGTTTTTAACATAGAAAACATAAAAGTCCAAAATAAGTCTTTAACATATATTAATCAAAACTAATGAAATCCTTAAGCCATGCAACTGTACTCCCAACTACATCCTCGATCAGCGACATATTTGAGTTAGGCCTCCACAATGAAGCCTTGGGATCTACCGGCACAACAACCCAAACTTTCCAAACATTTTTTCCAAGGGGAACATGGTGCACCAAAGCATTTGGATCCGTGGATGCAATTTTACCTTCTACAACAACCATCTGTTACCAATTTAATAATTTGCATTTAGTACCAACATCACCATTCATGGGAACATCTCTTGCATTTAAATTGGTACAATCACGAAGGTTAGAGCTCCCATTGTGTGACAGATGAAAGGGTGTTTTGTCATTCACATTAACCCTTGAAGCAATACTATGTGAATGCTGAGAGGGTATGTTTGCATTCTCATTATTTTTTGAAGCCATACTCTAGGGACAAACACAAACTAACATGTCAGTGCAAATTTAAAATAACTCTCTAAATCAATGTACTTTATTGTAGAATACTTGCCTGCATGACTAGATATTTTAGGAACTCCACCTGATTCATCAAATTTGAAACCTGGTTCCGAAGTGCTTCTACGTTCTTTGAACCCTTCACATGGACACCTAGTAGAGAAGGGGTAATACCAAATCCCATCCCTCTAACTCTTCCATTCCGTTCGGGTCTGAGGGTATGTGAGAGTGCATCTTCATTTATATGTAATGATGTCGAAGGAGAGGTTTGCGAGGAATTGAATTCTTGAATTTTACTCTTGAAATTTTATAAACAAAAAAAACATTAAGATATAGAATAGTAAAAAAAACAATTAGAAAATAGATGATTTAATAAAAAATTACACTTACCACACAATCAGCAATAAATGCAGTTGGTACTTCCCCATTCTTTTTAGTGTGTGCTTTACACCAAACATCTACTCTCCTTATAACTGTATTTGGACTCTCCTTTCTCTAAAAAATAAAACATTATATAAATCACATTACATAATTTAGAAACAGGGATCTATGTATTAGTCCCTTCATAGAAAGTTACCATATCATCCTCTAGTCGGGCATACCCCTTCCTACTCATTATATGTGGGGTTTGATTCTTCGCTCGGATATCCTTAAACTTTTTTCTCTTTACCTACACCAAAAATTCGATTGTAAGCAAAGCATACATTACAAAATCCTTAAATTAAAACTTATAGTGTACCTCAAATTCATCAGATAGCTTTTGTGCTAAAATATCGTTCCACTCTTGAGGAGATTTTATGTTATCTGGTTTAAGGATGGAATATCTAGACTCCTTATCTGGGAGTTTTGATGCTTCTCTAAGTGATGTTATCAGCCTTGACTTGAACTCTCTCCAACGAGTGCCCATCACTTGAACAAAAATCTTCTTGTATAAGTCATCGATATTGAACCTTGTCTGTTAAAAAAGTATCACATTAGATCTATATATATATATATATATATATATATATGCACTTGAAAATTTATGTTTAAACTTGAGTTAGCTATATAATTATTACCAAAACACATTTCCACAAATCATCCTTTACTGTTTGAGTAACTTTCCTCCAATCATCGGCAGTGACCGGTACCATGTCTCGTGCCAATGCACCGAAGTAAGAAGATAACCACTCAGAGTGCAAACCTATAGGTTGTCCTCTTTCATTGAATTCTACCTCTACTCTATCATTAGGAGTTAAGCTCAATGTTTGCATCTTTGTTAGACCTCCTTTACTCTTTCTCGGTCTTTCCTCTTCTTCAATGGGCTGATTAGACACTTCATTGGATGTAGAAGGCCAGGGAGTGGGCATTCTTTATGCATTAGAATTTTGGTCAGGAGAAGGATTAGACCCTCTTTCAGAAATCTTGATGCCTTCATTTCCCTGTTATTGCCAAAATTGAAATGGTTGCTAGTTTTAATCTTTTAGAGCGCTTCTTCCCTTGTTTTGAACTCTGCATAGTTCATTATCAAATAATAATTAGTACACACATATATATATATATATATATATATATATATATATATATTATAAACCAACTATTTAAAACTCTGTAATTTAAATCACATATTTGTTCAAGTATTGCAATATATGTACAATTTATACAATTTTGTGTGGATAAAACTAGATAACATGAATATAAAAGTTTAAGCTGATGTAGTCAAGTCTTACCTCTGTTTGGTCATTTGCCATAGTGATGATGATGATAATGATAAATTGAGGTCCTGTTATCTAAAGATCCACCTGTTAGTTCAAGAAAATTTCCTCATGAAAAAAGAAACAAAAACTCAGAGATCAAAGTATTTGTACACATATGCCATCACAACTCATGTAATAAAAACAATATACTCATAATAAAAGAAACATTTACTAATTTTACCAATATGCCGTCACAACCCACTCTTGCGCAACTACCATCTTAGTCGTCCATGGTTCTATCAAGCAAAGTAGCATCCAATGGGTTATAGGATGATTCCTCATCCTCTTCCCCATCATAGATTTCTATATCGTGGTAGCCTCTTGGTGGTGGCCTCACTATGACTTGCCAATTGGATGATTTGTTTTCTTTCCAATAGAACACTTGAGAGGCTTGTGTTGCTAGTATAAAAGGATCTCCTTTAAATTGATCTTGAAATTGGTCAAAGTTGACTAATGTAAATCCATCTTTAACCTTCACTCCACGATAAATATTCGCCCAATCACACTTAAGTAAAGGAATTTGAAAAACAAGATAGTCCAACAAAATAATGTCACGCAAGATCCCATAGTGACCTACTGTAGTATTGTTAGATTGTTCTTTGTCATTTGACGCAGATGTACGTATTGTAGTTGCTTCGAGTGAAACACCACTATTCTGTGTGGACTTTTCAGTGGCCTTTGTGCGAAATCGATGACCATTTATAATAAAGCCAGAGTAGGAGAGTGCTTTCTTTCTAGGCCCATACGATAGCCACTTTATTGTTTCAGAAACATTACGTGTTGCCATTTCGAGTTTAACCTGTACATGTGTTCAAAAGAATAACATATGTATTCGTAATATGTAGACTAACCTATTGTACAATAAAACTTAAAAAATTAACCTTATCTGTAAACCAATCTGAGAAAGTCTTTGAATGTTTCTTTTAAAGTTCTTCATCAGAGAGATTATCATGTAACCTCTTCAACTCTTCCATACACATCCTGAAAGAAAGAAAGATTAAAAAACATTCATGACGAAGAAACTTGACAAATTTAAATCTAACTTAAACTTACTCTTCATATGGTTCCACTTCTGTTGTATTAAATAACACGTATCGATAAGCATTCCGCATGTCTTCATCGGACAAAATAGTATGCTCTCCTTTAGAAATCGGTCGTCCCTCGAACGTTTTTTCATCTCGATAGAACTCATTACGATTATGTGTTTCACCAAGTTCACAAGTTTTCTTGATATACTCACTGCAATATCTCATGCACTCTTCGGCAAGATAGCATTCACATATGCATCCCTCAAGACGTGCACGATTTCTAACATAATCCTTGCATGTCTTCATAAATCTAGAAAAGATTGAATAAAAAGCTGAACACAAACTACTAAGAGTACTGAAAAAATAATGTTTGATGAATGAATAGACTATGAATACCTTTAACTTGGATACATCCAATGGAATTGATTTGGTCCGCAATAACGTGTTTCCCGTCCTAAATATATTGGCAAGTGCATCATAATATCGAAGAAGGAAGGAGGAAAATATCTTTCAAGCATGCACAATGTCTCAACAATTTCTTCTTCAACAACTTCTAGCTTTTCTATATCAAGCACTCTTTGACTTATATCGTTGAAAAACAAACAGAGTTGAAATATCGCATTTCTTGGCCCCTTAGGTAAAATTCCTCTCAATGCGACAGGCAAAAATTGTTGCATTAAAACATGGTAATCATGGGATTTGAGTCCTAATAACTTGTCATCTTGTGTAAAACAGTTTGCAATATTTGAGCTATACCCATTAGGAACCTTCAAATTTCTTAATCGCCAATAAAAGGTCTCCATCTCTGAGCTTGTTAACGTATGTTGTGCCAGTGGAAGGAATATTTTATTATTCTCTTCAACCCTTGGGCACAAATCTGACCTAATTCCCATTTTTTCCAAGTCTTTAGGAGCATTAAGGCCATCCTTTGATTTTCCTTTTATATCAAGCAAAGTGCAAACTAAACTCTCACCGCAATTCTTTTCAACATGCATTAAATCTAAACAGTGATGTATCGGCAAATACTGAAAAAATACAATGACATAACGTTATTGACTAATAAACTCTACAATTTTATTAAAGTATTATTAAAAGTTCAAAAAATGATTTACCTCATAATAAGGCAACTAAAAAAAAATTGGCTTCTTCTTCCACATGAGGCCCTTGATCGAGACTTTCTTTCTTTTATTCTTCCTCTTCCTCTTCTTGTGGGCCTTTCCTTTTTCCCTTCCTTTTCTTGTTTCGTCGTCATTGCTCATTTCCTCCCCTTTTCCAAAATCATTTGTAATATCACTAACAACTTTTAAAACTTCAGAACTAGTCAATATTGAAGGCCTCTCCCTTTTCTTATGGGTTCCATCAAACCAACTCTTCTTCTTTCGATATGGATGATTTGATGGAAGGAACCTTCGATGACCCATGTATGCACACTTGTTGCGGTAAGGTAGCCATATTGAACAAGTGTCAACACCACAAATAGGACATGTTGCCTTACCCTTTGTAGTACATCCAGCCAGATTTCCATAAGTTGGGAAATCATTAATTGTCCACATGAGAATGACTCTTAAATTGAACATGCTATTCTTGTATGCATCATACACCTCAACCCCACTTATCCATAATTCTTTCAAGTCTTCAATGAGTGGCCTTAAATATACATCAATATCATTTCTTGGTTGCTTTGGCCCAGGAATTAACAAAGTTAACATCATGTTTTCTCTTTTCATGCATAGCCATGGGGGGAGGTTGTAAGTAACAAGCATCACAGGCCAACAACTATACGTAGAACTTAGATTGTGATGAGGATTAAATCCATCCGTAGAAAGTACAAGTCTTAAATTTCGATGATCAGATGCAAAACAAGGCCACTTACTATCAATAAAACTCCATTGAGGTGAATCAACCGGATGTCGCATCTTATTATCCTTACTGTGACGACCCGAGTCCGGGGTTCGATGTTGAACCCCAGCTCAGTGCGCCAAACTAACAAGAACAATCGAAAATAGCGAGTTACAAAAGCTCGAAACCAAAAACCAAAGCAGCGGAATGCTAAAAACAAGGCAGCGGAACAACAGATGAACTTGAGCCTCAAAGCTCGATTAACAAAATTCCAACAACATAAAAATAACCTCCACGGCTAAACAATACGCCGAAGAACAACACTAAAGATAAACCCAATAATTAAAACCTCGACGGCTAAATACACGAGCCGGAGAAACAATAATACTTAAATACCACGAGTCAGGAATCCAAAATAATATAGTACGACAACTGGCGCGACTACACAAGTCGGCACCAAACACAAATCTAATGAATACAACTATTTCTACCCATAGACTAAGTTTACATAACTTAGTGAACCTCATAATCTCACAATACAAGAAATAAGAAGGAAATGGCAATAAAAATACATCTTGCTAACTCCAAGCTCCAAGACTCGCTGCGCTGGAACTTAACCTGCAAACTGAGGAGGTTGTTGGGTGAGTCTAAAAGACTCCGTAAGATACTATAATGTATTGGGTGTTATAAGTATGAATGTAATAGTAAACCAAGACTCTATATGCACTTATCTTGGTAATAAGTTTAACTTAATCAAGAATCGACAAGTTACTGACATGTCACTATATGGCATGGCATTATGCACAACAATATAGAAAGTAAACATGTAGGAGCACATAAAGGCAACCAACCCTATACTAACGAGAGGCTCAATGATCGCCAACCGTCCCATACCGTTGGAAATCATGACCAACATTCGCTTATATAGGAAACATATAAGAGCGGTAAGTAAACACATTTAAAGGGATACAGTGTCGAGGTACACCTCCGACCAAACCAATAGTTCCAACCAACCAACCAATATTGTACCAATCGTAGAGCCGTTGTTGACGTGCTCGAACCAATATGAAACCATAATCATACGATAAAGAATCGTGAACCATTTTATTTGAAATTCACAAAAGAAAACCCGGTGCCACCGGTCACTACGACCGGAAAGAACACCCGGTATAATAGCTTACCAACGTTGCGGTTTTTGCCTACAAACACTTGGCGCTATTCCCTACCGTGGCCAACGGGGGGGAGAACTCAATGTATTGGCCTTCGACTATTACGTAGCCCCCGCTCTTGTAATAATCGAGCGTCAATACACCCTCTCAAACGATCATGCCATGGACTTAACTAAATGCTCAAGTAGAATATTTACTCGACATTTAAAAATAAACGGTCATACTCCAAAGTAGGGAGCATACCACAACAATCACATTCAATAACAATACGAATGTTTCAAGTAGGTCACAATAAGCCTACAACAACAAATCAACAAAGTGTGCTAATAAACATTAAACACACAAGCAATCATCAAAGTAGGATGATTGTCCTATCACATACTAGAACAATTACACAATGTCCGTAATCACTGGACATATAACCAAAACATGACAATAGGCAAAGTAGGCCTAATATACAACTCAATTAAATTATCTAAGTCCGTAATGCCAGACTTTACAATCACAACATACGTAAGTCTACACGTACTTACAACCATTAAGCGATACATAACGATAATACTTGATTCGGGATCTTTTACGTATCTTATAATCACTTGAGACACTCTGTCTCATATATAACATAAACCATCACATAACATTATCGTCGTGTACCATGTGTATCACGACTCATTACAAATCACATCCTATTCGACTCCGCCGAGTCGGTCATGACTAGTGTTCAATTCGCATAAAAGTTTGGTTTATAACGATATGCTTTACGACTCCATTTGAGTCGTTACTAATATTCGAGACATCGGGATGAACCGTAGTATCATCCCTAATTAACCATTCTATTCTCAACACCATTATTCGGTATTATAAAGTACCCAAAACAACATCATAAATTCATAGCGAGTAAACTAACGACAAAATATCAATGAGTTGCTATTATACAAGGTTTATTAACACAACATGATTTCTCCAGCATCGCGCAACGATACCGTTAAATTCACCAAATATTCCACAAAAATCCAAATATTACAACTTTTCCATATTTAGAAACTAGACATCTGGAACTATATTTTACCACTTTGAATTTCCTCATTTGGACTTATATTCATCAACATGCAACCACATAAAGATTGAACTACTACTCAGATTTTCCAGCAACAATTCATTCTGCGCAGCGATATAACAAGAACCATTTGAGGTACTTCCCAATATCAAAACTCAATGAAAATTTACAGGACATTACTAAACATATCAATGTAAAACATATCCAAAAATCATGCAATTCTCATGGACAGATTTTTCCCAGCAAATTCAACAACATGACTTAAAATTGTGACAAGTCTGATTTTTATAACTAAGTATTTACTTCCAAAAATTATCATGTCTTCTCCCAATTATACATGCAACCTCAAACAACAACATAATATATCATAACATTAGTTAGAGCAACAAATCACATGTTTCTTCCAAGGATTTAACACAAAATGATCAACTAATACCACCTATATGCTCTACTCTTCCATTTCATCTCATAATCAATCAAAACATTATAGTTACTTACCTCTAACGAAATTACACCAAGGAAACTAGCATGCAACCCAGGAAATGTCTTCTCCTAGTCAAGAGCTTCACAATGGCGAAGACGGATCGTAATTTGGACTCCAATTGCTCAAGATATGAGACTTTCTCACTCCAAAACTCTCATACTCTTTCTAAAAACGTGGATGAAGGTATAGACCCATGATTCCTCAACAAATCAGAAAATCTCTTCGGCTAGAAATGTTCCCTTCGACGCCCTCTACGCTACGGCGAAGACGGATCGTCGATCCGACGTCGGTAGCTCAAGATATTGAAGTTTTCTCACTCTACTCTCTCTCTAGACTCTCTATGTTGCATGGTGGAAGGGCTGAAGAAAGAGAGTCTTCAAGGCTCTCTAATGGTGTTTTAATGAGGAGTCAATGCCTGGTCTTTAAGTCTCAAGGAGTTTCTTAACTTAGTCAAAGTCAATAGGTCAACAAGTTAATAATTAAAACTTTGGTCAAATGTTATGAAGTTTTGCACTCTTGGGTCAACTTTAAGGAAATGCCTAGAATGATACACAAGTCTAAAAATTACAAATAAGATGTGGTTGGAAAGCTCTTTGAGTCTAGTTTACACAGAATCAAACGGTTTGCAATTCCGAGTTTTCTACACAAAGTTGTGGCCAAATTACTACAAGTGGGTCGAATCTGTACGCGCGCTAGAGCGCGGATAATGCGCGCTAGGGCGCGCAACCTGGCTGAACTTAGTCTATTTTCTGATTTTTATCAAACTTCTGGTCGTGTACGCGCTACTGTGCGCTAGGGCGCGACCTGGAACTCCAAAAGTGTTCAAAAATGATTCCTAAGTGTTTCCAATTGATTCTAAGATGATCCCAAACCCAAACCAAGTCCAAACAACATCCGAAACACTATCTAAACTACATAAAATGAAGCTACGAATGCACACCAAATCGAATGCGAACAACTACGAAGCTTCTAACACATATTAATATACTCAAAAAGTGTACAATAGACTCAAATGCCAACATATTCGGATGAAATTCGCACATGAAATGACGATGTCAATATAAAGGACGTAAAATAGAAAGAATGTAAATAAAGCAAATGGTGCGGGCGTTACACCCTCACCCCTTAGAAGAATTCGACCGCGAATTCAAAGATTGACCAACTACGGGTGCTCGCATACATCACGGCAAGGTTTAACCATAGCTTACACAATAGAACCGCTAATGATAGCGAGTTGAAGTATAACGAATAAGGTGGGTCATACAAAGTTAGAGGTCATCAACCTCAAGTAGTGCTCACACACGGGGTTTCTAACGGATGTGTAAAATTTTGAGACGTGAGAAATCTCAAGGTTTCAATACGAGACTAACTATCGTCTCTTGTCAAGTCCAAATTTAGAGTTCCTCTCATAGAGTCATGCAAACTCATCTCAAACTCATCCCAACGCCACGCTTCGCGGCGCTAAACGGATCTCCACTTCTCGTGGTACAATCCTCAACAAAAGTCGCAGAAAATCCCGCGATTAATAAGGTCTAGGTTTACACACCTTAAGGTTCACAAGGTCATGCTATGCGACGACATTCTATCATTAAGGCAACAGGCTAGATTCAAATGGGGCCACACTTGAAATCACGCGAGTCATACCGACTCTACAGTGAATAATAACATTACTAGTCATAACACCGCCGACGCAACCAACGTGAACGAGATCACGAGCTAACATGCTCGTTCCACGAGTACTAATGTCAATAAACCATATGGTCAACATAAATTATAACAAGAGTTTCAAACTCTAATACGATCGGTAGAAAGGATCGGCATCATTGGATACCAACGTCGAATACCATACACGTTGCTCGAAATATAGGGTGTCTCACACCCAAAAGATTGCGATCTCAAGTTAACTTCAAGATATAATATTCTAACGAATGAGTACCCGGTCGTGGTACACAAGGTAGTTCAATAACAAGGAGACAAGTAATAATAAAATAAGCCACGAAGAATATGACTCTTACGGATTCCAATCACTAGGTCTCACCTTCTAACCTTGACTCGCTCTAATGGAGTCTTGGGTCGGTGCAGAGGGTTCGGTGGGGACACTTGCTCCAATCGAGGTGACTCACCTAGGGCCACATTCAGTTGGTCCTCAAGTTCTCTCGGTTCCCACAATGCCCGAGTTGAAATATGGTTGGGTGCATGACCGACATCCTTGCAGTCTTCCTAGTTCGTGCCATCCCGCTATAGGCATACAATAGAGACATTACATCTCCAAGGGAAGTGAAACACATTAAGTGATTCAACTAAGGCATGAATATCAACATAATACTCTCAATTCTCAACTCAAAACATATATCATGTACATAGGGTTCTAAGGACAACCACCTCATTATGCCAATGGGCATACGCACAAGGTGTCACGATCTATTCGTATCGCAAAAGTCTACAAGGCAAGACTGAATTAACATAATGTACCCACCTACATCACCGCACATACAACATAGCAATCACACGCTCACCGCCGGGTGGCAAATCAATTCGCTACCTCTAAGGTGAAACAACATATAACATACGTGACAATATACAAATCACAAATGGCTAATAACATGCCCAAAAATACTCATGTTCAACTAAGCACGACGGCTCACAAAATATCAAGTCAACTCGAACTAGTACACGAAACAAGATACGCAATCAACACAAGATACACAACTTGTCCAAGTACACCATTTCATTTCCTTGTCCATTCCATTTGGTAATAAGGTTCGGCAATTTCTACCTAATATGCTATCAACTTAGTCATCGACGAATATCTCTTGACAACCAAATCGGGGCCCTTCAAGTGGCTTCAAAAGCTTTCATCGCAGGCGTTAGGGACAAGTGTTTACAAATATGCCCTTTGAGTCGGTCTCATGCACATCGGTAGCAAATACAAGCAAATGTACCTAAGTGTAACATATGTCTCTAGTATGCACAAGTTTCGCATTCCATGATGTGATATGCAAAAATAAAGCGTCTAGGTTGATACGGACTCAAAATCTCGCACTAACGTAACTCGACACTCACATTAATCACTAAAGAACTCGTGACCCGTAATCTCGGGTCTTCCACCTCTATTTCCTCAAATGATCACCAATATCAAACTTAAGACGTTCCCTAAGACCTCTCGACTATACTTCTCGAATCAACGAGACAACCTACAATGGTAAAGTTTCGCTACTAAACTTATCAAGCGACTCACACTTAGTCGTCAACATTCTAGCGAGGCCTTCAAGCGCACTCATTAATTCCACAAGTGAAACAACCGACTACAAACCGTTAGTCTCCGCTTTCAATAGCGTAAGAATTCAATAATTCCAGTCCTACATGGACTATCTTCACAACTTACAGACCTCCAAGATATATCTAAACACAAACACTCGACGTTAATCGCTCAACCCAATACCCAAATCACCTAAGCCGAGGATCCTGTCCTGGCGAACAGCTAACTTAAGCTCTGATACCAACTGTGACGACCCGAGTCCGGGTTCGATGTTGAACCCCACTCGGGCGCCAAACTAACAAGAACAATCGAAAATAGCGAGTTACAAAAGCTCGAAACCAAAACCAAAGCGGAATGCTAAAAACAAGGCGCGGAACAACAGATGAACTTGAGCCTCAAAGCTCGATTAACAAAATTCCAACAACATAAAAATAACCTCCACGGCTAAACAATACGCCGAAGAACAACACTAAAGATAAACCCAATAATTAAAACCTCGACGGCTAAATACACGAGCCGGAGAAACAATAATACTTAAATACCACGAGTCAGGAATCCAAAATAATATAGTACGACAACTGGCGCGACTACACAAGTCGGCACCAAACACAAATCTAATGAATACAACTATTTCTACCCATAGACTAAGTTTACATAACTTAGTGAACCTCATAATCTCACAATACAAGAAATAAGAAGGAAATGGCAATAAAAATACATCTTGCTAACTCCAAGCTCCAAGACTCGCTGCGCTGGAACTTAACCTGCAAACTGAGGAGGTTGTTGGGTGAGTCTAAAAGACTCCGTAAGATACTATAATGTATTGGGTGTTATAAGTATGAATGTAATAGTAAACCAAGACTCTATATGCACTTATCTTGGTAATAAGTTTAACTTAATCAAGAATCGACAAGTTACAGCATGTCACTATATGGCATGGCATTATGCACAACAATATAGCAGGAAAGTAAACATGTAGGAGCACATAAAGGCAACCAACCCTATACTAACGAGAGGCTCAATGATCGCCAACCGTCCCATACCGCTTGGAAATCATGACCAACATTCGCTATATAGGAAACATATAAGAGCGGTAAGTAAACACATTTAAAGGGATACGTGTCGAGGTACACCTCCGACCAAACCAATAGTTCCAACCAACCAACCAATATTGTACCAATCGTAGAGCCGTTGTTGACGTGCTCGAACCAATATGAAACCATAATCATACGATAAAGAATCGTGAACCATTTTATTTGAAATTCACAAAAGAAAACCCGGTGCCACCGGTCACTACGACCCGAAAGAACACCCCGGTATAATAGCTTACCAACGTTGCGTTTTTGCCTACAAACACTTGGCGCTATTCCCTACCGTGGCCAACGGGGCGAGAACTCAATGTATTGGCCTTCGACTATTACGTAGCCCCGCTCTTGTAATAATCGCGTCAATACACCCCTCTCAAACGATCATGCCATGGACTTAACTAAATGCTCAAGTAGAATATTTACTCGACATTTAAAAATAAACGGTCATACTCCAAAGTAGGGAGCATACCACAAAATCACATTCAATAACAATACGAATGTTTCAAGTAGGTCACAATAAGCCTACAACAACAAATCAACAAAGTGTGCTAATAAACATTAAACACACAAGCAATCATCAAAGTAGGATGATTGTCCTATCACATACTAGAACAATTACACAATGTCCGTAATCACCGGACATATAACCAAAACATGACAATAGGCAAAGTAGGCCTAATATACAACTCAATTAAATTATCTAAGTCCGTAATGCCAGACTTTACAATCACAACATACGTAAGTCTACACGTACTTACAACCATTAAGCGATACATAACGATAATACTTGATTCAGATCTTTTACGATCTTATAATCACTTGAGACACTCGTCTCATATATAACATAAACCATCACATAACATTATCGTCGTGTACCATGTGTATCACGACTCATTACAAATCACATCCTATTCGACTCCGCGAGTCGGTCATGACTAGTGTTCAATTCGCATAAAAGTTTGGTTTATAACGATATGCTTTACGACTCCATTTGAGTCGTTACTAATATTCGAGACATCGGGATGAACCGTAGTATCATCCCTAATTAACCATTCTATTCTCAACACCATTATTCGGTATTATAAAGTACCCAAAACAACATCATAAATTCATAGCGAGTAAACTAACGACAAAATATCAATGAGTTGCTATTATACAAGGTTTATTAACACAACATGATTTCTCCAGCATCGCGCAACGATACCGTTAAATTCACCAAATATTCCACAAAAATCCAAATATTACAACTTTTCCATATTTAGAAACTAGACATCTGGAACTATATTTTACCACTTTGAATTTCCTCATTTGGACTTATATTCATCAACATGCAACCACATAAAGATTGAACTACTACTCAGATTTTCCAGCAACAATTCATTCTGCGCAGCGATATAACAAGAACCATTTGAGGTACTTCCCAATATCAAAACTCAATGAAAATTTACAGGACATTACTAAACATATCAATGTAAAACATATCCAAAAATCATGCAATTCTCATGGACAGATTTTTCCCAGAAAATTCAACAACATGACTTAAAATTGTGACAAGTCTGATTTTTATAACTAAGTATTTACTTCCAAAAATTATCATGTCTTCTCCCAATTATACATGCAACCTCAAACAACAACATAATATATCATAACATTAGTTAGAGCAACAAATCACATGTTTCTTCCAAGGATTTAACACAAAATGATCAACTAATACCACCTATATGCTCTACTCTTCCATTTCATCTCATAATCAATCAAAACATTATAGTTACTTACCTCTAACGAAATTACACCAAGGAAACTAGCATGCAACCCAGGAAATGTCTTCTCCTAGTCAAGAGCTTCACAATGGCGAAGATGGATCGTAATTTGACTCCAATTGCTCAAGATATGAGACTTTCTCACTCCAAAACTCTCATACTCTTTCTAAAAACGTGGATGAAGGTATAGACCCATGATTCCTCAACAAATCAGAAAATCTCTTCGGCTAGAAATGTTCCCTTCGACGCCTCTACGCTACGGCGAAGACGGATCGTCGATCCGACGTCGGTAGCTCAAGATATTGAAGTTTTCTCACTCTACTCTCTCTCTAGACTCTCTATGTTGCATGGTGGAAGGGCTGAAGAAAGAGAGTCTTCAAGGCTCTCTAATGGTGTTTTAATGAGGAGTCAATGCCTGGTCTTTAAGTCTCAAGGAGTTTCTTAACTTAGTCAAAGTCAATAGGTCAACAAGTTAATAATTAAAACTTTGGTCAAATGTTATGAAGTTTTGCACTCTTGGGTCAACTTTAAGGAAATGCCTAGAATGATACACAAGTCTAAAAATTACAAATAAGATTTGGTTGGAAAGCTCTTTGAGTCTAGTTTACACAGAATCAAACGGTTTGCAATTCCGAGTTTTCTACACAAAGTTGTGGCCAAATTACTACAAGTGGGTCGAATCTGTCCGTACGCGCGCTAGGGCGCGGATAATGCGCGCTAGGGCGCGCAACCTGGCTGAACTTAGTCTATTTTCTGATTTTTATCAAACTTCTGGTCGTGTACGCGCTAGGGCGCGCCTGGGGTGCGCTAGGGCGCGACCTGGAACTCCGAAAGTGTTCAAAAATGATTCCTAAGTGTTTCCAATTGATTCTAAGATGATCCCAAACCCAAACCAAGTCCAAACAACATCCGAAACACTATCTAAACTACATAAAATGAAGCTACGAATGCACACCAAATCGAATGCGAACAACTACGAAGCTTCTAACACATATTAATATACTCAAAAAGTGTACAATAGACTCAAATGCCAACATATTCGGATGAAATTCGCACATGAAATGACGATGTCAATATAAAGGACGTAAAATAGAAAGAATGTAAATAAAGCAAATGGTGCGGGCGTTACACCTACTATGGTGAGTGTTATGCCACAGTAATTGTTCAGACTTTTCTAATGATCTGAACATCCTTCTAAATCTAGGAATAATTGGAAAGTACCTCAAAACCTTGGCCGGTACCCCCTTTTTAATTTTGCACTCATCTCCTTTTCCGACAACTTTCCACCGGGATTTCCCACATCTTGGGCAATTGTCTAGATCTGCTAGGTCTTTTCTAAATAGACAACAGTCATTGATACATGCATGTATTTTTTCATACCCCAAGTCAAAGGTCTTAAGTAACTTTTTGGAAGCATACGTGGAACCAGAAAGTGTATTTTCTTGTAGTAACATGTTACTCAAGATTTTGAGAAGTTCAGTAAATGCCTTGTCTGAAATACCATTGACAGCTTTATGTTTGAAAAGCACTACCGTTGCTGTCAACTTTGTGTATTCTGTGCAACCCGGGTAGGGGGGAGTTTCTGCTTCTTCCAACATCTTAGAAAACCCTCCATCTCTCCTTTCTTCAGTATAATCTGCAATCTCTTCCTTGTTAACTTGTGCATCTACGAACATCCTATATGTATCTGATACATCATCGTGATCGCATGTCATTTTGGAGGAAGTGCTAGGACGTTCTTCCCCATGAAAAATCCAATCATTGTACGTAGCATCCATCCCAAACATAACCAAGTGTGACACCAGATCATCACTAGTCCGATAAGTCATATTTCTACACTGAGTACAAGGATATTGAATTTTCAACGGATTTCCTAACTTCTCCATAGCTCTTGCAACGAAAGATCTAGCTCCTGCACTGTATGCAAGCGTTGGTCTATAAAGGAAACTTAAACAAAATAGTTGGTGAGTAACAAGAGAGCATGCTAGTACTAAACTAATCTTTGAGTTCAGATTTAAAACCTTGGCAAATACACCCAAGCTTTACCCATCGTAAGAATGCAGATTCTAACTTGAAACCTAAACTGAGCAAATACACGCATTAGAAAAAGACACTCATTAAGATGACACTTTGATAACCTTTCTAGGAAATGTTAATCATTCAATTTGACCCAAGAAATAATCAAGCTGCAAAAGCAAGTTATGCACTCTGATAACCTTTCTAGGACATGTAGCCATTGGTAGTTATTTTCGAGTTGCAGGATAGTCAAACAGTCACAGTTGATACAAAGAACAAGTGAAGCTACTCAATATTATCACTCGCACTTGTAGTTCCTTTGTTCACCTAAAAAAGTGTTAAGATGCAAAATGGGTGAGAGAGAGAGAGAGAGAGAGAGAGAGAGAGAGAGAGAGAGAGATGTGCAGAATGTTAGCAATCAAAATTCTGTGGTAGTACATTCAGTTCCTTAACAAAAAAGTAGTGAGAAACAAAAATGTAACTTCTATACTGAAATCAAGAAGAGCACTAGTTGTAAATGCTTTTTTGTTTTACTTCCTTATAATTGTTCTGCTATAAGTCGCCTGAGGAAAGCTAAGAAAACAAATGATAAAAGCATTACCAATAACTACTTAATGTTTTTGGACTCCCTCTTCCCCACATTAGAGTCTTTCATTCCATTTTTAGGTGTTCGATAATGACGGTGCATTTACGAATGAAGTCCTGTATTTCCTTGTTTCAAATGTACCTTAATATTTTACAGAAAGCTGAAAGCAGTTAGACACTTGTGGATTTTTGGCAAAGTAAATGACTACCCTTAAGTATCTGCGTGTAATCTGTTCCATAAATATTTTGATTTCTAGAAGCAACTCTAATTATGTGATGGGAAAGTATTTAGTTACAAGAGAAATAGCTAGATAGTAACAAGTAGAAAAAGATGAACCTAATAGACATAAGAACTTGAAAGGGGAATGCGGAAAAACAAACACACCTGAAGTGCTCCAAAACAGCTAGCTATAAAGAACAATAAACATCCTATTCCCTCCTCCATCCCAAAATAAGTGTCCCCTATTTGATTTTACATGGGTTTTAAGGAAGTCAAATTATTTTCCTTTAATATCCTCAACAAATTCCTTATTGATGTCAAATAAGTGGGTCCCTCGTCTTCTATCATCTCACATTTGACAAGGGTACTATGGACAATTTGCTAGGAGAATCTTTTTAAAAAGGGAAAGGGGATAATTATTTTGGGACATCCCAAAAAGGAACAAGGGACACTTTATTTTGGGACGGAAGGAGTAATAATTTTAACCTCTGACACGAACTCATATTTAGACAGAAAGACAGAAATTGTGGTATATCTGTGTAGCAATTGTGTGTGATCATTCAACTCTTGTATTTTAAAACAATAACTATTGAATATAAACAAACTTTGATATTGATCTGTTATTTATAGACACTGTATTGATCGCTTATTTTCGGTTCCTGTTGGGCATTCGAACAGCTCTTGTATATTAAAGAATAACAATTAGATATAAAAAAACTATGAGCAGAATGAGACAGGCAATAGGACCTAAGAAAATACACGACTAATCAACTTAAGCAAAGTGTCTATTAAGAACAAATCCTTACCAAGATTGAAGGGATACACAATTTTTGTCAACATAAGACCGCTAAAATTATATGATAGTCAAAGAAGGAGTTGGCTTACCAACATGGCTAGAGGCTCTGAAGCTACTATTTCTTTGCTTCCATCTGTGTCATATATATCTCGAACACCACGACTATCACAAATATACACAATCATGCCCTTTTCCAACCTGGTTTAAAATTAAGAGCAAACACTAGTTAAGTAGCAAGCTGTCAATGCTCAAGAGCCTAATCAGTTACGATACCTCGACAGTACGTGAAAATATAATATCTCACTGTCAAGCAGACAATTGAAGAAACCAATAAATAAACTGCATCCAGTTTTCCCTTACGATGAAAAAGTTTCGAATTTTCGATATTACATAGGTGGAAGTAGATTTAGAGACATGAACCACCCAATGTAAACGCAAGTTTAGAGTCTTTAGACATCTTTATATGAAACCAGAGCTAACTATCTGTCAGGGAAGATACAACTGATGACCACTTAATTGATCTGTATCAGATCACGCCATGGGCAGGTCAATGAGCTCATTGGGCATTCCCCCCATTTTCTTTTGATACTTGCTATACATTTGAAACTTTTATGTAGTTGCATGGCACAAACAGAAAATTAGGGGCAGTAGCTCTTAATGTATGAATACCAGTTGAAATAGATTTGGAGATATGTACTAGTCCAAAGTAAACGCAAGTTTAGACATCTTTATATGAAACCTGGCTAACTATCTGTCGGGGAAGATACAACTGATGACTACTCAATTGACTGTATCAGATCACTCCATGGGCAGGTCAATGAGCTCATTGGGCATTCCCCCATATTTTTTTTTTGAAAGGAGGGGAATACTCAATATTATCAAAAGAAGGCTAACACATTCAAATTGCATACCAGAAACCAAAGGCTAACACATTCAAATTCATTAAAACATTTTAGATTCAGCATATTAGAATCTAAACCAATTTAGTAAATTACATTTAAATTAAAACCAAAGGCTAATGCATTTAAATATAAAAATGCAGATAGAAAACACCAAACAAACATAAAAAGTCCCAAGATAATATAATTACTCTAATAACAGTCTACCTTTCGAGGACTATCCCTGACCAGATGAACTATGCTCAGCATGGAAGATAGATAGAAAGACCTATAGAAGGACAGGACAACAATAACCCCATCAAAAAAATCACGAGCAACATTCACAAATTAGGGAAAATCAAAAAACCCTTCCTTTATAATTGGGGAAAATACAAATTTTTTAAAATTAGGGATGCAAGCAACGTTAGGGCACAAATTAGGGAATGAGAGAGATATAGAAAGTGAGAGACTGAGAGAAAGAGAGTGAGAGAGGCACTTAATTACCAGATGATTTCTGACCACTGTAGCAGCGATGAACAATGGAGAGAGAAAGTAGCAGCGACCCACTCAGCAGTCGCACAAAAAGATTAGTCGGAGACGGAGACGGAGACAGAGATGGAGAGAGACGGTACCAACGACCCACTCAACTCTGAATTGACTATGTTAGCGTGGGTGGATTTGTGCTGGTTACGGGATTTTTACTTTTGGGTTTAAACAATTAAGCAAACCGCGAAAAAGGCTACAAGGCGGGAACTGAAAAATTTTGTCACTGGTTTACAACATTTATTAAAAAACGTTGTGTAAACGTTATCTTCTATAACATTTTTTTAACAGACGTTGTTAAAATACAATTATAAACAATGTTTTTTCACAAACGTTGTTAATTTCTTGACAATATTACAACGGTTTCATTAAAAACGTTGTTATTAAGTAACACTAACAACGTTTATTTTTAAAAACGTTGTATTATATAAAAACCACAACGTTTATTTAAAAAAACGTTGTCGAAAGAGGTTTTTTAACAACGTTTTCCTAAAAACGTTATGAAATAAGTGTTGTAAATTTCCAGTTTTGTTGTAGTGTTATATGGTAGCAGAGCTGTTCATCTCCAACAAGTTTTAAGATCCAATTTTTTTTTTCATAGATGAAACACATTCTACATTTGCCAAATCCTCATTAGTACATCCTATGCCACTGTTTCGTCTATGACTGACCTTGTCACGATCAACCCTACCATTCATCTTCCTCTCAAACTTACACCAAATAATTACCCTTCGTGGCGCTTTCAGTCTATGAATGTCTTTCACGGTTATGACCTTCTTGATTTCATCGATGGCACTAACTTACAACCACCTTCAACTATTGCTGCTGCTACCGGTCAAATGGTCACGAATCCCTCCTTTGAACTTTGGGTTCGCCAAGATCGACTCATTCTTGGAGTCAGGGTTGCCTCCACGACAGAATCTGTGATTCCTCTATTTACCTCCTACGAGTCTTCGGCACAGGCTTGGGTTCAGGCAGAGAAACTTTATGCTCGTCGCTTAAACTCTCGTGTGATGAGTGAAGAAAAAATTAACAAATGCAGTGAAAAACACTAAAACTGTTGATGAATATGTTCAGGGAATGAGGCGTATCGCCGACGATCTTGCATTGGCTAGGCGTCATGTTACAGATGAAGATCTTGTTATCTATATTATGAATGGGCTGAGTTCTAGGTTCAAACAATTCTCTGTTGTTATGAGAGCCCGTGAATCTCCTTTCTCTTACGAAGAACTGTATGATACTTCTTGAATTTGAGGAGTCTCTTCAAGCACTAAATTTCAATGCTGATGTTGATGTAGTCACTACAAATTTTTCTCATAAACAAGGTAGTGCTGGGACTTCCAAATCACATAGGCCTTACTCGCAGAGCCACTCTAGTAAGTGGAATTTTAGTGGTACTCAAGCATATGATAATGGCATTCCTAGTTCTGGTAAGTGGAATTCTTGTGCTAAATCCCATGTAAATAATCCCACAATCCATCCAACTCTCAGGTGCGTTGTCAACTTTGTGGTCATTTTTGCCATATCGCTATCAGTTGCCACAAAGCCAATAGATCATTTTAAATCAACCTACAGTCAATTATGTCACCAACTCAACATTGCGTCAAAATTGGCTCGTTGATTCCGGAGCATCTCATCATATGACTTCTAATGTCCAAAATATGTCCCTGAGCCAAGAATATGATGGTACTTATCAAATCATTATCGGTGATGGCATAGGTTTACCAATCACTCATGCTGGTTTTGTTTCTCTCTCTACTGCGTCCTCCCCTTTGTCGTTAGCTAATAATTTATGCGAGCCATCCATTCAATGTAACTTAATTTCTGTTGCAATTGTTTTTCAGTTTCTGTTAAATTTTTTTTTCCTCATCATTTCCAGGTTAAGGATCGACGAACGGGGGTGTGGTAGCTCAAGGCTAGAATAAAGGAGATGTCTATGTCCACATTTCTCCATTCTCTCACTCTACTACCATGGTTGGCATCAAAACCTCTCCCTCTAACTGGCACAACCATCTTGGTCATCCATCAACAAAAATTCTTTGCCATGTAATGGTTGTCGTTGTAATAACATGGGGTCCGTCGCCTATTAAATCTGTTGATGGGTTCTCATATATTTGATTTTTGTGAATCATTTTACCAAATATGTTTGGCTATATCCTATGAAGCATAAATATGATGTCTTTATTATTTTTCCTACCTTTAAAATTTTGGTTCAGAACTATTTTCACACCTCTATTGTTTCAGTTTATTCTGATAATGTCAATAAGTATGAAAAGTTGCGTAAACTGTTCGCTAGTTTTGGTGTTACGTACCTTACAACACCACCCTATACTCCGCAACATAATTTTGTTCCGCTGAAAGGAGACATAGACATATTGTCGAGACTGGTCTCATTCTTTTACATCATGCTTCCTTACCTATGTCTTACTGGTCTCATGCTTTTTTAACCACTACTTATGCTATTAATCGTTTCCTTTGCTTCACATGAAATATCATTTTGAAACTTTGTTTGGAGACTCTCCAAATTACAATAAAATGTGGACATTTGGTTATCTGTGCTATCCTTGGCTAAAACCTTATGCAAAAACTAAAGTCGACCCAAAATCTTGTCCTTGAATTTTTGTTGGTTATGCTCTTAATCAAAGTGCATGTCGGATGACCAATAATGCTTCACATGATCAATAATGCCCATGTTTAAATTTTGAGTTGAATTGTTATGCTATGCTCTAGCTTTGATAGTGCATGTCGGATGAGTATCATATTCTTGAGTCTTGATGACCGTTGGATGATCTTAAAAATTGGTGATAAAGTAGCTTGGTTTGGACTTGTGTGTGTAACAAGAGCATGATATAGGCCATCTTTGGATTGTTAGTGCCATATTATCCTACCCAATATGCATAAATCCCTAGTCTCCCCTTTTGAGCTTATTTATAGAATGGCACGTGCCTAGAGCACACAATGACTCACATTCGACTTCATTTTCTTATACACACATCAACCTATCCCACGAGCGTATAAACTTTGTTCTCACCCTTCAAGAGAGCATAATTTGGAAAGATTTATCATTTACGCATTCTTGTTGGGTACTGTGTGCTTCATGGATGTATTGTGCTTTTAATGTTGATGGTGTTGGTGTTTGAAAAGTGTTGAATGACGAAAAAAGAGCCCCCTTGAAAAATAAATTGCAATGAAAAGAAAAATCAAAAGGAAAGAAAAGTCAAGGGAGGCAAAAAAAAAAAAGAAAAAAATATGTCATTGTTCTTTAATTGCTCAAGGAGACATAAGGGTGGAGCTTAATTGTGGTGGTAGTAAGCACTTTCTTCAACCCAAAGTTTAAAGTTTAAGGGGTTGTCAAAGTGAGTTTGTGGTAATTTGAAGAGTGGTGCTTTCATGACGCAAATCATTGTGTGAAGACTTCAAATTCTTCTTTCTCTTGACTTGTTATCATATCCTTCATTTGTAGCCCAAACATTGGCCAACATTACATGCTTTATAAAGTCCTATTGATATTGTCATGACATGCGAGTCCTTGCTTTGTGAAACATAAACTCTTTCGGTTTGATTGCTCATTTTTGATATCTCATTTTCGATATCTTATTGATGGGCATATGTTTTGTAGCGTGGACAAATTGTTTGAGGAAAAAGATAACTAGCATTAAAATCACATTATACCTCAATTATGCATGTTTAAAATCTTGAGTTTGATTTTCATCATGGTAATGTGCATGTGATCTTAAGCGAGCGTCGTGTTCCAACTCTAAGTCCTTGAGCTCATTTTAATTGTTTTATTTCTTTACTCGGGACGATCAAAGCTTAAGTTTGGGGGTGTGATGAGCTCAAGATTTTCATGAATTTTCCCCTTTATTTCCTTTTATTTTGTGCTACTTTGGTGTTAAATATGCTTGGAAATATTATTACTTGTGTATTTGTGCTTCATTGTAGGTTTCCAAGGTATTTACGAGCATTCATGGAGTTTAGCACAAAGTTCGAGGCAATTTCGGGCTTTAAAGTTGAGCTACAAATTATTCTATCAAAGTTCGTCAAGTCAGCCAAGGCAAAATAGGCTAACGGAGGCTAACAAAGGACTAAATTAAAAAAACCTGGGAGGATTGGGTTTTGGGAGCCAATATTAAAAGACCAGGGGCATCGGAGCAAATCTAGTTTCTTCTTAATCATTAATGCGCTGTCAGTTGGAGAAGCCGCCACCTATCGCCCCGCCCATCCATGCTGACCCGCGGTCCCTGCTTATGGATCCTGCTGATCCGGCCCGTCTCGCCCAGATCTGGCCCCTTTTCAGCTCGTTTCCCTCTCTCATTCCAGCCCATCAGCCATCCTTGGATCACCCATCAGCCATCCTTCAACCCATTAGCAATCTCCACCTGGATCAGTAGTTCCAGCCCACGGTCCAGCAATCCCCAACAGTCTTCTCTTCCTCCAATTCAGTCCCTAAGCTTTATATTTAATCTCCATTTTACCATTAGCTTCCTTGGTACTCTTTGTGATTTTCTATATCTCCAAGTCTTGCCCCAAATCTCAAATCAGCAAGTCCCTTTAGGGCTGAAAAGCCCTTTGGGGTAGCAGCTCCCTCACCCAAAAATTCTCTCCTTCCTCCATTGATTTCTCACCATTGAAGGTTTGGAGCTTCAAATCAAGGGCCAAAGAAGCTATTACAAAATTCTCTCCTTCCTCCATTGATTGCTCGCGGCTTTGTCGTTTTAATTCTTCCAATCTATATTTTTTATATTTCTAGGGTTGAATATTTTGTAATTTGTGGAATTGGCTTTGTGCTTAATGATTTATGGAGAGCAATTAATTTTTCTATGTCATTGTAGTGTTTTAATTTAATCGCTCTTTCTATTTAGTTTTCAGGTTTGCTAGGTTATTATTATTGATGAGCTTAATGCTTTTAATTGATTAGTGATTGATTAATTGATTTTTAGAATTGTTTGTATGAGCGAGAGCTACCTTACTTTTCAGACCGATCAATTTAGTAGTTGGTGTTTGACACACACTGATAGCCTCCGGCTACCGGCATGACTTGTAGAAAAATAGAGAGGATATCTCTCTGTGAAGTATTACACATTAACTTGGTTATTGTTGTGTGTTCCTAATGCTTTCGATGGATTAGCTACCCATTAGATGATCACTAGAATTATAGGATAGTTAGCGAGAGCACTGCTTCCTATTAATTTTGAAAACACAATAATTGTCTATGTGATGTCAGACCGAGAGGTAACGAGTGTTCATAGATAGCCATATGAGAACTTGTTCTAACTTACGATCAATCCACCTTAGCCATTTGCAAGGTAGGGGAGATTTAGGTTGCTATAGGGGCGAGATCCCGTAGTTACCAACTTAGTGTTCTCGTTACCAAGACTTGAGTTAAAGAAATGTGGAGAGAGAATTAAATTAATCATGAGCTAGACTAGAAATATTGCAATCCTGTAATCTTATCTTTAAATCTTGATTTGTTGTTGCCAAACCATTTTGTGTCCATATAAATATTAATTGCTTTCTTTTATTTTTAGTTTTTAGTTTTTATTCTCAATTTATTTTCGCTAAAATATAATTAGTTAGCTCAATTTCGGTACTTAGTTGGACTGAAAATTACGTACATTCCCTGTGGATCGATAACTCGTACTTAGGTACACTATATTACTTAATACGGCAAGGTACTCTTGCCCTTGTTGCATTTATTTACAAAATCAAATGAGTTCACTACTTTATTGCGTGGGAATTGGTTCCGTCATCGTCCTCTAGTCATGCATTGGATTTAACTAGGTTTTTCGTGTTAAAAGACATCAAGAAGGCTCCGTTTATCGGTACAAGGCCAGGTTGGTTGCCAAGGGTTTTCATAAATTTCATGGCCATGATTTTGGTGACACTTTCAGCCCTGTTATCAAACCTGCTACAGTTCGAATAATTCTTTCTCTGGCAGTCTCAAAGGGTTGGCCTCTTCACCAACTTGATGTGAATAATGCTTTCCTTAATGGCTCATTGGAAGAGAATGTATATATGATTCAACCTCCTGGTTTTGAAGACTCCAATTGTCCTCCCAATGTTTGCAAACTACACAAGGCTCTTTATGGTTTAAAGCAGGCCCCAATGACATTGTACACTACTCTCGTAGCTATTTTCTCTTAGGATTTGTGTTCATCCAATCAAAGCTGATAGTTCTCTCTTTCTTTACTCTTATGGCAACATAGTTTGTACTTTCTCGTGTATGTTGATGATTTGATTCTTAGTGGCAATGATACTGCCTTTCTTCAAACATTTATTGTTGCTTTGTTCTCTAAATTTTCTCTCAAGGATCTTGGTTTCTTGCATTATTTTTTAGGAATTGAAATGGCACCAATTTGTAATGACTTGCTCCTTTCTCAGCATAGTTATGTTTGTGATTTGTTGCATCACACTAACATTTCAGGTGCTAAAGAGGTCAGCACCCCCTTAGCAAGTTCAGGAGTTTTAAAGTTACATGATGGTACTCCTAGAGCTGATGAGAAAGAATATCGTTCTATAGTTGGTGCTTTGCAGTATCTCGTTATGACCCACCCGGATATTGCCTATGCTGTGAACAAACTCTCTCAATTTATATATTGTCCCAGTGAGACTCACATGGCAGCCTTGAAGCGAGCCTTACTCTATCTCAAGGGAACTATCTTTAACTGTTTATGTCTTCGCAAAACCACGGATTTTGCATTACACGCCTATTCGGATAAAGATTGGGTTGGTAATCTTGATGATCGAACATCTACAATAACATATGTCATTTATTTTGGCTCTAGCCCAGTGTCTTGGAGCTCCCGAAAGCAAACATCTGTGGCACGCTTCTCCTGTGAAGCTGAGTACAAAGTTGTTGAATGCACTGGCTCAGAAGTTTCCTGGCTTGAGTCTTTACTCCATGAACTTGGCCTTCATCCTCCTTCACCTCTACAATTCATTGTGACAATATTGGGGCTACATATGTTTGGGCAAATCATGTCTTTAATTCTCGCATGAAGCATATAGCTATTGACTATCACTTTATACGTGATAGAGTTTCCAAAGGCCAGCTTCAAGTTGCTCATGTCTTGGCTAAGGATCAATTAGCTGATAGCCTCACAAAGCCCCTTGCTTACCATCAGTTCATTGATTGCAAGTCTAAGATTTGTGTTCTTGATGGCACCCCTATCTTGAGGGGGCGTGTTAGTCAGTTTAAGTCTCAATAAATTGCTTGCAGTTATTGTCTGCAGATTATGGTTACTTCTTATCCATTGTTTAAAATTCAAATTATGTAGTTTAATCCTCCAACTATATATATATATATATATATATATATATATATACCGGTGTAAGTGTTTTGTTTCTTGTAATTAATTCTCTAACCATCCTTGTTTATTTTTATTGTTTGAAATCTTTATACTTTATACTTGAGCTCTTTGAATGCCTCATGAACTTAAGATTTTCACGAATTTTCCCTTCAATTTCCTTTTATTTTGTGCTACTTTTGAGTTAATTATACTTGAAAATATTTTTATTTGTGTATTTGTTCTTTAATGTAGGTTTCCAAGATATTAACGAGTATTCACGGAGTTTAGCACAAAGTTCGAGGCAATTTGGGGCTTTAAAGTTGAGCTTTGAATTATTCCGTCAAAGTCCGTTAGAGTTTCAAGGCAAAATGAGACTACCGGAGGCTGCCATAGGACTAAACTGCAAAGCCTGGGAGGACAGGGGCTACGGCTCGCTATCTGGACAGCTTAGGGACACCGGATCAAATATCCAAAGTTCAGGGGTACCGCTGCAAGGTGCTCAAAGTGGCTCATTTATGTGTTGTCAACCGGAGAAGCTGCCACGTGTCCCCTTGCCCAGCAACCCGCGATCTCATCCATGGATTTGGATCCTACCCGCCAACTTTTCCCCCTTTTTCACCCACTTCCTCTCATATCCAGCCCGCTTCATTCCCCAATCCATGCCCATTTCCTCTCACACCTTAACCCGTGAGCTCCAGCCGGTTTTACCCCTTGCGCAGCAGCTTCTCCTCCCATTTTTAGCCCTTAAATCTTTATCAAAATCTCTATTTTGCCTTTGGCTTCCCCAACACACTTTGCCCTTCACTTTTGTTCTCCTTCAGTAACCCCAAATCAACTTTTAGACAGTCCCTTACGGGCTGTGAGCTCCTTTGGGGACAGCAGCCTCCTCTCCCCAATCTTCTCTCCTTACTCCATAGATTGATCACCTGTGAAGGTTTGGAGCTTCAAATCAAGGGTCACTGAAGCTTCTATAAATGATTTCAACTCCGGATCTCGGCATTGCTCGCGGCTTTGTCAGTTTAATTCTTCCAATTTATATTTATGATATTTATAGGGTTGAATTATTTTGTAATTTGTGAAATTGGCTTTGTGCTTAAATGATTTATGGAAAGCAATTAATTTTTCTATGCCATTGTAGTAATTTAATGTAATCTCTCTCTCTCTCTCTCTCTCTCTATATATATATATATATATATATATATATATGTATATATATATATATATAGTATACAAGCATGCTAGGTTATTAATTTGTTAGCCCAATGCTTTTAATTAATTGGCCGTTATTTAATTGATTTGAAAAATATTTGGATCCGCGAGAGCTACCTTGCATTTCGGATCGAGCAAATTAGTAGTTGGTGTTTTGTGAAACACACTGATAGCTATGAGAGTACTTGTTTTGTCACGAGTTTGAACCACTTGTAGTCATTGCTAAGTAAGGGAGATTCGGGTTTAATTACCCCCTTTCAATGTCTCGGTTACCAGCATGGCTTGTAGAAAAATGGAGACATTATTTATCTACCCATTATCTTGGTCATTATTGTGTGCTCATAATGCTTCTGATGGGTTGGCTATCCATTTGATGATTTCTAGAATTATAGGGTAAGATGCGAGAGCCCGTCCTATAATTCCAAAAATCATAATAATTGTCTTTGAAACGCCAGACCGAGAGGTAACGAGTGTTCTTAGATAATCATGGGGTGCTTGATTGATAATGCGGCTACTCTCTCCTTGCTATAAGATGCAAGAGCCCGTAGTGGGGATTGGTAGCTAGACTTGCTATAAGATGCGAGAGCTCGTAGTGAATACTATCAACGTTCGCCCAACTACCAAGACTTGAGTTAAAGAAAAGTAGAGAAAGGATTAAATTAATCACAAGCTATACTAGAAATATTGCATTCCTATAATCTTATCTTTAAATCTTGATTTGTTGTTAGCAAACCATTTTGCGACTATGTAAATATTAATTTCTTTCTTTTATTTTTAGTTTTTAATTTTTATTCTTAATTTATTTTCGCTCAAATACAATTAATTAACTCAATTTCAGTACTTAGTTAGAGTAAAAATTACGTACATTCCTTGTAGAATCGATAATTCGTACTTACGTACACTTTATTATTTGATACGGCAGAGCAGGGTACTCTTACCCTATGTGCGCTTTATATGCACACATCAATGCCCAATGGTTTCAACAAATGGAAAGAGAAGATAAATTCTACTTAGAAGCAGGAACATTAAGAAAATATGACGTGGGGTGCTTTGGATATCTAAGATGATATTTCCAAGGATGATCAGAGGAAGGTCTCGAGTATTTTTTTTTTTTTTTTAAAGAGGATTAATAGTAGTTCTCCACTTACCCTCTGGTAACTCGAACTCACGACCTATCGGTTGTAGGTGAAGCGTCTTACCAACTAAGCTACACTTACTTGTCACGTCTCGAGTATCTGTAAAGGAAAAGTTTGAAGAACAAGCACATCCGAGGTTTGCCAGCTTATCTGCTACACAATTTTCCTCACGGTAGCAATATCGAAAAGAAACGTTCATCTCTCTATGAATATACAGCATATGTTGGACAAAACTCCAACATCTGTAAGGAGGGTTGAAACCCTTAGCTAGAAAATCGAAGAGAATTTTTTAATTCATTTCCACTGTAGCACCCAAGTAACCGTAACGAGATTAATGCCTTCTAGAAACACTTTAGTCTCTGCAATTATCAATTATATATATATATATATATATATATAAAATACTAAATTTACAACTAATTCTACAACTTTGATAGTAAATTTGCCTTGAAAGCAAAGTTCATGTAGTTCATGTGGGGTGCATGCGCATATTTAAGTTCATGAAGTTCATGTCAGACCGATACTTTTTAGATAATTTTCAACAACTTTAGTTCATTATAATTGTTTTAAATCGAAAAATGACATTTTTATTGCGAAATGTCATCTATGCCCTTAAAAAATACGAAACGATAAATTAGAAAAATCATGTATTAATACCTAAAAAGCAACACTTGTTGTGCATCAAAAAAAAAAATTTTTTTTGAACGATACTTATTTTGGATCGAAGGGAGTATGACTCAAGGTCTATTTTATTTGCACAATTTAGTAATTAGTTTTCGGTTTTAATTTTTTTTTTTTACTCACCAGTTATGTATTTTCTTAATTTAATATTACAAAATAAAATTTTATAATTTAAAATTACATAATTAAATTACGACACCAAATACACCCTCGATACTCGTGCATGCATACTTGACCGTATTCTGTCATGTAGTGTAGCTTTGACTGATTTCCTCTTGGGTGGCTACTTGGCAGCTGTAAGCAAGTGCCAGTAGCAACATTGTGACTGAGCGTTTAATTTTTTTTAACAAGCAAAACGCCAAACAGCACCGCTACCAACTCCTACTTACACACACAATTCTCAAGGAGAGACGAGCTGGCCTGGAAATCATCTCTTATTTACGCGTGTTTTTTCGATCACATAAGGACACGTTTGGTTCGTAACAAAGTTTTCTTCAGTTTCATTTTGTTACTTCGGCCCTTAATTATTGTCTTGTTTGACCCGATATACAGATTAAAAAAAATAATTAACTTAATTATTAATATTGGTATAATGTATAATTTTCTTTAATGCCTATGTGTATGTGGTCCATAATTAAAATAGAGAAAAAAGTCAAGGTAAAATGGTAAAAGTGATGCCCTAAAATGAAAAGTTTTCAAACAAGACAATTATTCTGGGACAAATAGAAAAGGAAAGGAAGACAATAATTTAGGGACAGAGGGAGTATTAGTTTTCAGGTCTGGGAAACTTTTTAAAACAAAAAATTAATTAAGTTGATTAATAAAAATTAAATTATAATTATTTTTTAGGCAAAGAGTCCACTATTCTATTTTAAGATATTTCACTTAAGCAGTCTACTTTCAAAAATTATGATTACAATTTTTATAATTTTTTCTAGGGATGTAAATTTGAACCACCGAACCACAAAACCGAACCGAACCGAACTAAAATGAGCAATATGGTTCGGTTTTATATTATAGTAGTTCAATCACAGTTTAAAAAATTTGATATCATTTACAATTTTAGGGGGTCAAACCAAACCACTACGCATAATACCATCACGTATAATAATATTTTGTGGAAAAAAATGATTTCACGTGTTATGATTTATGAATCATAATTATTACCATCACGTATTATCAATTACAATAATCGTACATTACACATGTTATCAATTATACTCATTTCAGTTTATGCATAATATCATCATTAAAGCCAAAATCTGAAAAGAAACAATTTATTTATTTATTAAAAGCAACTTTTATTTGAAAATTATTTCATACGGTTGCAAGAGGAATCTTGCTTTTTATCTTAAAAGAAGAATAGTATTGGTTGAATCGTCCAAATATAATATACTTCGTCATCAAACCCACTAACTTTATTTCTAGATTTGCTGAATCCAAACCCAATTCCCAAAATCTAATTGTATTAATCCTCAACCTCACCCATATTTTCAAGCATCCAAGAATAGAGATGTTAAAAGGCCGCCATCGTAGGGTGGCCCGTTTAAATCGAAAAAAATAGGGTTAGAGTTTAATTTTTTTGGCCCGCTTAAAATTAAAACTCTTTTGACTCGAACCATTTAATTCGCGGTCCGTTAGGACTAGCTCGCTAGGTTTCAGGGCTGGCCCGTCGGCCCGTATAATATTAATTAGGTCATAAAAAGTTAGGACATATATAAAACAACTACCATGAGAATTAAACTCACAATCTTCTAATCCAGAGTCAAACACACTTATCATTAAGAACACTCTTCAAGCATGATATGACGAGCTCGAGCTTGTGGTATTTTTATAATCTTTAAGTTTAATATTATGAGCTCGAGCTTGTAATATTTCTACAAGTTTTAGTGTTAGTGCCGTCAAATCAAATTTACGTAGATATCTACACTGCTAGATCAAATTTGTCATTTTCTAAGTAACGAAATAAACATCCAAATCATCACCAACTTAACAACATTTAAGTATAAATTTTTTTGTCAAAACCATCGAACGACACTAACACTAAAACTAGTAAGAATACTATAAACTCGAGCTCATAATATCATTTGTATATTCAAAAAGTTAAGCTTTAGAGTAACTCATTTGTCAATTCAATAACCATTCATCTTAATTAAAGCTAACTCCTTAAACTAAGTCCTTTTTGTTAAAATTGAAAATTAAGCTCTGAAACTAATATCTAAAAAAGTAAAGCTTAAAACATTAAAACATCATCTTTTGACTTGAAATTTTAGCTATTTTTAAAGAATACTTAATTTATTAAGTGATATAATATTGCATTATCAAACAATCTTATTTTTAATATCACTTCAATTTTTTTTAATTAAACTCTTAATTGAGTTAACAAACAGTCCCTATGAAGCTACTATGATCTTTACATATGTTAGTTAAAGTAAATTCAAAATTTTATTTTATATACTCTCTTCAATTCAAAATAAACACATTTTTACAGTAATGTATACCTATTAAATAATATTTAAATTGACATATATATTCTTATTAAGGTTAACTTCACCTGTATTGCTGTGCTCAGACTTAGCACGCGTTAGGTCTAAATACGACATTTCGGCATGAAGGTGGTTCCAGAAATGAATATTGTCAGATGTTTAACCGTTAGGTAATTCTTTGAAGTTCAAAATGCAAGTTTATGAATTTTGTATTCTCTCTTTGATATTTTCACTTTTTCCAATTGTATTAGATTTATTTATAATTCATGATGTTTATAAATATTTATAACTCCTGTGCATAAGTCTAAACAATGCATTGTAACCAATGAGTTCAAGCTCAATTGGTACCGTTTATTTCTCCTAACAGAGAGGTCGAGTGTTGAAGTCTTACCAAAGACACCCTAATACGTAACTACTCTCAATAGAGAAGTCGGGTGTTCAAGTCTTACCAAAAGTACCGTTGTTGTTCAAGCCTTCAAAGACAACATTTAGTACTGCTCAATTTTTTTAACGGAGAGGTCGAGTGTTCAAGTCCCGCCAGAGACACCTGATACTTCGCTACTAGTCGGGTGTTCAAAGCATATAGTAAAAAATAAAATAATAATAATAAGGGTTAGGGTAAAGTCTATATACTCTCCAACCTTTGAAAAAAAATTAAAAATTCTTTTATGATAAAAAAAAACTTAATATAATAAAATTTAGCATCTAAATAATATGTCCTCTCCTTTTAAGCACGGATTCCCAAAGGGCAGTACTAATAGATCAATTTGATCCGGTTCAAAAGCATTCACTACTCTCTAAATTTCATGAAAACGTATTTATTGTTCTCTATATCAATTAAAAAAATGCAATTCACCCGTTACATATTTAATGTTAATGAGAAAGGATGCAATTCCAATGAAGAATATTTTAGGTAAAATAGTTTTATTTTTTATTTTTTGGATATTACAAAAGTATCTCTGATTGAACCAGATTAAATTAATCTATCAAGATTTATTCTAAATAGATCAATTTGATACGACTCAAAAGCGTTTATTGCCCACTAAATTCCATGAAAAAATATTTGAGCCAAACAGTTCACTACAACATTATTTTGGGGCAAAACACATAATCGAGTCACTGTACTTTGGGTAAGGTTGTAATTCAGCCACTGATTGTTTGAAATTATTATTTGGGCCACTGTACTTCAGTTATCTTGCAAGCGAGTCCACCAGCACGTTAATTTTAAATAAAATCTCTATTTTACCCCTGTCTTCATTAAGGGAGATGATGATAAAGACAAGGGTAAAGTAAAGATTTTATTTAAAATTAACGTTTTAGTGAGCTGACTTGCAAGATAACTAAAGTACAGTGGCCCAAATAATATTTTTAAATAATCAGTGATCGAATTGCAACATTTTCCAAAATGATTTTGTACTTTGCCTTATTTTAGTGACAGGCCCCATTTTCCCCTATATATCGACCCCCAAATCCCACACCTCTTCCTCACATTGTCACTTTGCAATCCAAAGCAAACCCTCTCTCCTCCATAAATTGTTCTTCAGAGTTTCCCCCAATTCTCCCAAGGTAATATTCATTTCGGTTTCTCATTCCATTTTTTGCGAGTTTTATCTTGTAAATGGTGTTTGAGCTGTAGAGGTAGGACTTTTTTTTTTAGGAACGAAGGGAAGAGCGAAGTTATATCGTTTTGTGTACTCTCAAACTTAACACCGAGAAAATATTTAGCGGTCTTATCGTGGTGGTCGAAAATCAATAAAGAGCCACCAAATCGATGAAATGAACACTTTTTTTTTTTTTTTTCTTTAAATTTTTTATCCCTGAAATTTGAACTTTTTTTCTTTTTTGAAACCGTGAAAAGAGTGTTTTAGTCTGATGAGTCATTTTTGGTATCCTCTCACCAGTTCGGAACTATCATGTCAAATGATGACGGGAAACTACTCTTTAACTTTTGGACATCTGAAATATTAACTTTTGATTTTTGATCTCTGAAAATGATATATTGGTTTTTGAATGCTCCCATTGATCGGTGACGGGAGACGACTAAATATTTTCTCAAACTTTTATTCTGCATGCAATTATAGGTTCATTTCGAAATGGGTTCAGAAACTGTTCCTCCAAAGCTTCCCGTGATAGATTTCTCGTCCAAAGACCTGTTAACCAAGGGCAGTAGCGGTTGGATCTCGACGCGCGACAAGGTGATAAAGGCTTTCGAAGAGTACGGTTGTTTCGAAGCAATCTACGACGATGATGACGTCAGTTGCAAGGAACTGCGGGATAATATTTATCCAGCAGTTACCGAGTTCTTTGATCTCCCGATGGAAACAAAGCAAAAGTACTTTTTCCCTGATTTTATTGGAATGGATGGGTATGCAAAGCCACTGGCCATAAGCCCTCTCCGACAGAGCGTAGGCATTAGAGAACCCACTGTTCTCGAGAAAGTTCAAAGCTTCACCGATCTCATGTGGCCTTCCTCAAATAAATTTGTTTGGTATAGTCTTTATCTCATCAATTTATTTTCTAGAGCTCATTTTAAGATTTATTCTATTTCTATAATATAGTAAAATGAGGTCTATCTCTCTACATAACTTTTTGTTTTTGTTTTTGTTTTTAATAATCTACATGTGTTACTCGTATATTAGTTATTTGGTGTTAAGTGATGATATGTCAAAACAAGAGAAGATACATGCATGTAATTGGCATGCTGTCAGCAGTGGCGGACGGATGTGTATTAGAGTGGGGTCACGTGACCCCACTTGACTTTTTATAAAAAAATTAGTAGTAGTAACATGGAGTAATAATTAATCAGCCCATTGCCCAAACACCCTAGAGGTCGAGTCTTAGAGCAATCACAATTCACAACAATACTTTTCTATATTACATTTTAAACACCTCATTTTTTATTTAAATTTTATTTTTTCAACACTTTAAAAATAAATTTACTCCAACAAGACTCTATATAACCTCTAAAAATTAAATATCTCTCATCTCAACTAACAAATCATTATATTTTTTCTCTTTTATTTATATTTTTTCACCACAATTAAAATAAAATATTTTAAATTTTATATACTATGAAAAATATATTATACTCTCTCCGTCCCTAAATTATTGTCTTGTTTGACTCGGCACATGGATTAACAAAAAATAATTGACTTGATTATTAATATTGGTATAATGTATAGTTTCTTTTAATGCCCATGTGTATATGGCGCATAATTAAAGTAGAGAGAAAAGTAAGGGTAAAATAGTAAAAATAATTTCCTAAAAGAAAAGTTTTAAACAAGACAATTATTTAGGAACGAACAAAAAAATAATTTAGGGACGGAGAGAGTATATTTTAATAATTTTTATTCTAAAATATTAAATAAAAGTATATTGTGCTCAAATAAAGTGAAGAAAATGTAGAGGATTTGAGTCACTATTTATGTTAAAACTCACTCTATATTTAGAGGGTGATTTAATTAGTTTTAGAGATAGAGGGTGGACTAGAGGGACCATTGTAGGATCAAGGGAAGATAAAAATCTCTAAAATTATTTTTTGGGAGGGCTCCCAGTGGACGCCCTTAACTCCTCATCGGTCATCACGACGCGATACTCTCTCTCTTTCGACCTCTCCGGCTTTTCTTGTCGGTTGTCTCCGACTCCGTGCACCACCGACCACCGCAATCCGCACAACGGCACCCACACGGCCACACTTAAGAATTTGTGCCCCACTTAAGAATTTGTTCCGCCATACATGGCAAAAATATACAACAAACTATATATATATATATATATATATATATATATTATTATATATTATTATTATTATTATATACATTATATATATATATATATATTATATACATTATATATATATATATTATTATATACATTATACATATATATATACATTATATATAATTAATCTTATATGAGATCAAGTGGGATGAAAAGAGAATCTCTAAAAGTAAGTAAATTAATAACAAATTAAATTATATCCTTAATAGAAGGTTCAGTGGTAGAGTTGAGATTTCACAAAATGTGAGCGATGAGCTATAGAAATATAAATTTTTGTCTAACTTTCCCATTTCAACCCAAGTGACAATCATGTTACATGACTTAGCATGTAATATTACATTTTAATCTAATTGTATGTTTGACAACTAGAATGAAATGGGAAATCTGTACAAAATAATAATAATAATAATAATAATAATAATAATAATTATTATTATTATTATTATTATTATTATTATTATTATTATTATTATTATTATTATATTTCTATCATTTTCCTATATATACATATATGTATATGTTAGAAAAAAAAAGTTCGTATCTCAATGACTAAAATGTTACTAAATAACTGTCATATTTTAATTTTTCTCCCGTTCTGAAATAAATGTCTAGTTTCTAAACTTAATTTTTTAGGAATATACTTTAATTATTTTACTTTTACTTTCCGTGGTACTTTAATGATAAGTCTCACTTGCACATAGACTTTAAAAGTAAAATACATTGCATGCCAATATTTATAATAGACATAATTAATTATTTTTTAATTTGTGTGTTATGTCAAACAAAATAATTATTTAGGAACGGATAGAGTGGGATAAACTTTAGATAGCGGCAAAATCAGAAATTTCCAACAAAGGGAGTCAGAAGTGGTAAAAAAACATAATTTCCAACAGTTAAAATTTTTTTTTTTTTTTAATTCAAGAGTACTAAAATGACTCATTTTTGTAAAGACAAAGGGGGTCTACAGGTAGTAACTAGTAAGCCCTTATTGCATGATTTATTGATATTTCAACTGTTGACCTTTTCTGGTTATTATTTAACTTTTTAACTGCAACACTCGAAGGTACAATACGTGAAATATATAGTACAAGTTAAACAACGTATTGATAGAATGTAACACTTGAAACAAGAAGAGTGCTAATAGTGATTCCCGTTCCCGCAGCGATACTATACATTCGTATTCAAAGCAGCTTGAGGAGATGGATACACTGGTGAAAACAATGGTGTTTGAATATTATGGGGTTGAGAAGTACCTTGATGCCCATTTGAAAAAAACAAGTTACTCTCTTCGATGCACAAAGTACACGGAACCTTTGTATGAAGAGAAAGAAGTCGGCCTTCGCAAACATGTCGATCCCGGCGTCCTAACCATACTTCAACAAAACGGTATTAATGGTTTGCAAATGCAAGCCAAAGACGGGACCTGGATCGATGTCATGCCTTCTTCACAGTCGTCGTCGTTCATCGTTCTTGTTGGCTATGGACTAATGGTAAGTAGTGAGTGTTGTATTATTTCGATTCCACGTCAAATAAATATAAAAAATATGTGTACTTCATAAGTGGCTTCCGATCCAAATTTCACGATATTAGTGGCTAGTGATAGTAAGTGGTCACTTGTGAGATGAAAAAGAAAGAGAAATCAATTAATTTGACAGCATTAAGAGCTTGTTTGGTCCTGTGTTTTGGCCAAAATGCAGCTTATTTCTTAACTTAGCGTTTTAATATTGCGGTAAAAATTCGCATTTTCTAATCGCAGCTACGTTTTTAAACGTTGAAATTTCTAGTTTTTTTCCAAAACACAGATTTTAAAACGCTGTTGGTAAAAAAAAAAAAAACTATATTTTGAAACAGTATCTAAAACACACTTATAAAGAAGCGTTTTAAAAAATCAGTGTTTTGAAAAAGCTGTGTTTTGAAAACATAATACCAAACGGGCTCTAAATGATATTTAAAGGTATTAAAGAAAAAAAAATTATACTTCCTTCCTAAATTATAGTCATGTTTGATTTTTACGAGTTAAACCGACTATCCTTCAAAAGAAATTTTATGTATATTTTAATTATTTTTTAAAATCATAAACACGTAATTTTATGTACCAAATATTAATTATTTTCTTATGGGGACGTGTCCTTGACATTTTATTAATGAATAGCGAATACCAACATAAGTCGCACATAACAATAAGCATATCTCGAAAATGTACTTTGACTAGGTTTGAAATTTCGGAATCTAAATTGTGAAAGTGGAGTAAGCTTTGGGTTCTTCGGCTTAATTTTTTGTTTGGGTAGGCATGGAGCAATGGAAGGTTACATGCACCACCACATCAGGTGCTGATGACCGGAGAGAAAACACGATACTCCGTCGGAATGTTTACGTTTCTCGACGACATACTACAAACGCCGGAAGAGATGCTCGACGAACAACACCCGCCATTGTTCAAGCCTTTCAACAATCTTCAATCCATGCTTTCCTTCCTTAGAGCCACCAACGAAAAGCAACTCCAGCTCGGCGTCGACAACCAACTGACCTCAACTTGATACATTCATCCGTTACGATTGTCGTAGTCGTAACGGAGGAATGTAGTTTGGTTTTGGAATAATAAAATTGTTTTTTTCTCGCTCGATGAGGAAAAAAAAAAAGTCCAACTATTTCTGATGGACTCTCTTATGTTCTTTTTTTCTTTTTTTTTTTTTTCTATGTATGCGATATTCAGGCGTAACTTAGGCCAGATTTTCGACAATAAAGTTGTATGGTTGTTCTTGTTAATTATGTTCTTTTTACTGAGGTCTTATTTTATTCCGAAAAATTGTGAATTTAGTTGAAATAGAGCTCGTTTGTTCGTGCATTTTAGTCAAAACGCAGCTTATTCCTTAATTTAGCGTTTCAATGCTGCGTTATAAAAAGCAGCGTTTTTAAAACGCAGCTGCGTTTTAAAACGCTGAAATTCCTAGCTTTTTCCCAAAATGCAGATTTTAAAACGCAGTTGGGAATAAAAAGCTGCGTTTTGACATAATATCCCAAATGCATTTATAAATAAAAAAGCCGCGTTTTAAATAATCTGCGTTTTAGAAACGCTGTGTTTTCAAAACACTGCGTTTTCAAAACGCTATACCAAACGGGCTCTTATTATTTTGTTTTTGGTTCAAAGGTGAAATAATTGCATACATGATAAATTTCAAAGCGCATGTTTTTAAAACACAACGTTTTCAAAACGTAGTGCTTTAAAAATACAGCATTTTTAAACGTAGATTTTTCAAAACGCAATTTTTTTCATATAAATACGTTTGTGATATCACTTCAAAACGTATTTTTTTTTTTAGTAGCATTTTAAAACCTGCACTTTGGAAAAAACTGAGAATTCTAGTATTTTAGAACGCAGCTGCGTTTTCAAAACGCAATTTTTTCTAGCGCAGCATTGAAACACAATTTTTGCAAATAACCACCGTTTTGTACCTAAGTTTT
The DNA here is from genome assembly GCA_016624345.1 of Platycodon grandiflorus. Lineage (NCBI taxonomy): Eukaryota > Viridiplantae > Streptophyta > Magnoliopsida > Asterales > Campanulaceae > Platycodon > Platycodon grandiflorus. Next base: position 73,337,316 of record CM028361.1, read on the forward strand.
GACCAAAATGTATGACCAAACAGTTATTACATGATAATTATTTGGGAAAATTATAGTAAACCATTGTGGTTTCAGGTTTTTCTCGGTCTTTCCCTTGAACTTTCTTACCAGACACATAACTCTCTTTTGATATAATTAAGTGTCACGGGAGGAAAGGTTGGACCGATAATTAGAACTATTCCAACCGAGCCCCCAAAACCCCAATTTGTGGCAAAACCCACCCCAAAGTTCTCCAACCGAGCCCCCAAACTTCTTCCCAATCGGTGTGATGAATAGTACTGACCCAAATTTGGGGCAATACTAATCATCTAACCACAAATTGGGGCTGATGGGATGTTGTATTTAGTTTAGATTTGCTTGAATCCATAAACTCAGTCTAAGACAAGGTGACTAATGGGCCTGCGTATCTGTTAGCGTGGCAACTTGTACTTAGGCATAGCTTGAATAGCTTAGGGTTGTTTTTTTGTATAAGTCTTGAAGAAGATAGCCTATAGGACATCGGACGTCCTCTGCACAATAGGCAAATAATACATCAGCAGTCTTCCTCTGGATATCGGACAAGCTCGTATCAGCTAAGCTTCATCAGCAATGTTGAAGACCCCAAGAACGTCCGATAGTCATCTGCTGAAGACATGTCCTAACTTGAAGACCTCATTAATTGCGAGGCAACGTTAACCTGCAATTGTCATTTAATGAAGGTTTCCATTCTTGGCATACACTCAGAAAAGGACATTCCTCCAAGCCTGACCGCCTATTTTGGCAAAGTGTAAGGAGACAGGCAGTTGCGGGACGCCTATCGAGTCAACAACCGATTAGAGCATTAATTGCTCTTAAATTCAAGTTTGAAAATCACCAACGGCTCCTAGCTTCCTCCTACATATAAAAGGAGACTTCATTGCTGCATTCAATTTTTCTAGAACAACTCCAACTACTGAATCTCCATTGTCTTCAAGTTCTTAAAAGTCCTATCTACACTTAGTCATTGAAGAGCTTCATACTTAGACGTCTAGTCCATTAAAAGCTCTTCATGATTGCAACACCTAGCTTTCATAGCTCACGAGAATTGTATCTTATAGATATCAATTCTCCCACACAAACACTTGGTCAACAAAATTTTTGTACACAATCCATTAGAGATTTAGTTTGTAAAATATCTAGTGAAAAAACTTAGTACATGATTTTCAAATCCAAAGTTGACCACTTTGGTTGTGGACGTAGCACTTATTTATAAGTGTGAACCATATTAAATTCTCTGTCTACTTGTGTTTGTGATTGTGAATTGTTTATGTTGCTTTAAATTTCCAGATTTTCAAATTGTTGAGAACTGCTGATCTTGACCTATGATGATCAGCCAATCTCAACTTGTCCTATACTTCACAAGACTTCCGCCTGCAAAATTTTTAAAACCCTAGTGAAGTAAGATTTTTGAATCAACTTCAAAAATTGGACATAGGCTATTCAACCCCCCCTTCTAACATATCTTGAGCAACCTTGGACCTAACAATTGGTATCAGAGCTTAACTCTTTGAAAACTTGTTTTTCCGAGATTAACCTCTTGAGAGATTAAAGATCATGGCTGCTCACCAAATGTTGGAAACATCAAATGTGAATCATTGTCCAGTTTTGGATGAAGTTCACTTTGACATCTGGAAAGATAAAGTCAAAAGACATATGAACTCAATTGACAAACGTTTGTGGAAATGTGTCACAGATGGACCCAGAATTCCCATGAAGCCAAACACACTGGCCACGGTAGATCCAACTGCTGAACCCGAAGTTCCAAAGCCAGAAGAAGAGTGGGATGATGAAGACAGGAAGAATGACGCTCTGGATGGAAGGGCGATCAACATTATTACCAGCTGTGTGGACATAAGCATGTACCAGCAAATTATCAATCTGGACACAGCAAAAGAGATGTGGGAAGCCATCCTTGAATATCTGGAAGGTGATGGTGAGACAAAGAACAACAAATTATACACCTGCATCCAGAAGTTTGACTCCTTCAAAAAGGATCCCAAAGAATATCTGCGAAGCGCCTATGACAGATTCTATGAGGTAGTCAACTCTTGCTACTCCTTAGGAAAGAAGTATGAAAAGAAAGAAATAAACATGAGATTTCTAAATGCACTAGGCAGTCTATGGCATGTTAAAATTACTGCCATGAAAGAGTCAAAAGATTTAAACAAATTGACTCTTAGAAACCTTTATGCTAGTCTATCAGTATATGAGCTTGAAATTCAACAAGCTCAAGAGATGGAAAAGAATTTCAAAAACTTGTCATTACCAGCCATGTCCACTGAACCTTCATGCTCAACACCTGATGAAACCCCATCTACACTTTCCAATGATGGTGATGATATTCTTTCTGACGAAGCATTTGCTATGTTTGTAAAGAAATATCAACGTTTCAAAAGGTTCAATAAGTCATCCTCACACAGACAGTCTTCTCACAAGACTGTAGTTCCTCATAAAACAGCTGCTCAACCTAAAAGTTTTGCTCCTTATAAATCAGGAGACTATCAAAAAGATAATGAGCTTGTCTGTTTCAATTGTAGGAAACCAGGCCATTTTGCCTCACAATGTCCAAAGCCAAAATATGAATTTTATAAGAAACGTCCCGAATCCAAATTTCAAAAACAAAAAGGGATGGTAGCCGAGGACATTGATGAGAGCAATTTGCCTACATGGTGTGACACTGACACTGATGAAGAGGACTCCGTGACTTTCTTTGAAGAAGCAAACATATGCCTTATGGCCGGGAGTCACTACATGATTCAGTGAGGTCACTACCATTTCAACAAGATGACAGTGATGATGATGATGAGCTCAATGATCCATCAAAGGGAGAGCTCATTAAAGCAAACAAGGATATGCTGGAAGAATTTTTAAAATTCAAAACTGCCTATGTGAAACTAGCCAAGAAGCATGAGCTAGTTGTCTCTGAGAAATCTACCTTGATGTCTAAGATCAAAGATCTTGATAGACAAAAGAAAGTATCAAATGCAAAAGAGAACAAAACCTTGACTGAAAAAGTAGACTTTCTACTTGAACATATCAAGAAAATAAATTCTGAGAAAGATGACCTTCAAAAGGTTGTCAATACTTGGAATAACTCTAAAGGAAACTTTGATACCATTCTTTCAAACCAAAAATGTCTTGATGACAAAACTGGTATTGGTTTACAAAGTAAGTTCATTGTAGAAAGTTTCTCTGGTTCTCAAAAGGTTGAGACAACTGAAGTCATCGCTGATGAATTGGCTGAAGAAGTTTCTTATGACCAACAGTCGACAAAAAGGCAAGGACTTGGTTTTAACAAAGTTCCTTTTGTTTATTCCAAGAAGGCAAAAGACCAGTCCAAGGGTAAGCAACCTGCCAAAAATAACTCTGCTAATAGGGAGACTGAGCAACAGAGACCTGTTGTTAGTCATCCTAAGAACACTGGGATAACTAATGGCAAGTCAAAGATTACTCAGCTCAAACCTATTAAATTTGTCAAAGGCAAGACTGCTGATCCCAAAACTGCCTATAAAATGGTGAAAGGAGTGAACACAGCAGATAAAAAGCCTAAAGGAGTTGTGCCTGTAAATGCAAAATCTGTTGATAAAAGGTCTACCTATGGGAAACCTAACATCAATAAGAAAAGGCATTATCAGCCTAAGTCCTATAGGCCAGTTATCAGACCAAAGGTCATTCCAACGACTGCTGAAAATAAGAAGCCTCATAAAGAAATCTTTACTTATGTTGAAGGTCTTCACAAATGCTCTTTATGCAAAGGCCATGGTCATAAGATTCATGAATGCCTTCTGAGGTTCACACCTAAATCTAGAGGATTTACCCCTCTAAAGATTAAACAGGTGTGGGTCCCAAAAGGCTGCTAACCTAGTGGACCCAAAAATAAAAGGGGACCATATTCTTAAATGTCTATATTTCAGGAATGCTTCATGGCTGTCAATGAAGAAGAGAAAGATCTATGGTATCTAGACAGTGGATGCTCTAAGCATATGACTGGTGATCCAAATCTTCTCTCAAGTATTGTTGAAGCAAAGGGTCCCTCAGTCATTTTTGGAGACAACTCAAAAGGGAAGACCATTGGATATGGAAGTATAATCAGAGGCAATCTCTCCATCAGCAAAGTCTCTCTTGTTAAAGGATTAAAGCACAATCTGCTAAGCATATCACAATTTTGTGATAAAGGACTAGTCTGTCAGTTCTCCTCAAGTCACTGTCTCATAAAGGACAATGAGACATGTTCAACTATCCTAACAGGATTCAGAAAAGGAAATGTCTATGCTGTTGACCTTAATGCTGTTGGAAGAAAGTCAAATCTATGCTTGGTTGCAAGGTCATCAACTGACAACAGCTGGTTGTGGCATAAAAGGCTTAGCCATCTCAATTTCAAATACTTGGAGAAGCTATCAAAGGACAATCTAGTTGTTGGTTTACCTAAAATATCAGCTGAATCACACAGCCTCTGCAGAGCATGTCAATTAGGCAAACTACACAAATCTTTATTCAAAAGCAAGCCTTGCCTATCAACAACCAGACCTCTACAGCTCTTGCACATGGATTTGTTTGGACCTGTAACTACTACAAGTCTTGGTGGCAGCAAGTATACCCTTGTGGTAGTTGATGATTACTCAAGATTTACTTGGGTAGAGATGATGTCCTCCAAAGATGAAGCATATGACATCATTCTTGAACTCTTGAAGACTACGACTCGGCTGGATGATATCTCTGATGTCAGATCAGACAATGGAACAGAGTTCAAGAACAATGGTGTTGCCAAATATTGTGATGACCATGGAATTGGTCACAACTTCTCTGCAGTTGGCACACCTCAACAAAATGGAGTTCTTTGAAAGGAAGAACAGAACTCTCTTTGAAGCAGAAAGACAATGATTCTTGAAGCCAAACCGCCTATGTATTTCGGGCGAAGGCGTGAACACCGCCGCTTCACACAAAACAGTCTATCATAAACAAATTTCATAACAAAACTCCATATGAAATATGGAGAGGCGAGCTCCCAACATTGGATTCTTTAAAATATTTGGTTGTAAATGCTATGTTCTTTACAATGGTAGAGAACATAGAGGTAAATTTGAATCCAAAAGTGATGAAGGAATTTTTCTGGGATATGCCAAGTTTTCAAAAGCATATAGAGTTTATAACAAAACTTCACTTAGGGTTGTTGAATCTGTACATGTTTCTTTTGATGAATTTGATTTTATTGGGCCACATTTGGCTCCTAAGGTTACTAATGATTCGATGAGTATGAGGCAGTGCAACGGCCAAGTCCCGATCTGCGATCCTCCTTCTTCACAAGATCATCCAAGAGTCAACTTGTTAGAATCCTCAAATGAGCCAACAAATGAAAACTCGAAAACCCGAATCCACTTTGCCTTCCACACCGAAGTCATACAACCTACCTTGGAATTAACCTATCCTTGAAAACCAAGCTTGACACTTCTACTTCTCAAGAATCCAACTCTGATGCAATAGGACAAGTTCAACTGCGAAGTTAGAGAAGTAAAAGATCATCCTATCACTCAAATCATTGGAGATCTTAATGCTGGTATTCAAACAAGACAAGCTTCAAGGAATGAATGCATGTATTCTACTGCATTTGTATCTCATATTGAACCCAAAAAGATTGATGAAGCTCTGGAAGATCCAAGCTGGGTGGAAGCTATGCAAGAAGAGCTAAACCAATTTGACAGATGCCAAGTCTGGTCACTTGTCCCTAGGCCTAAAGGACTGTTATTGGTACAAAGTGGGTTTTCAGAAACAAAATGGATGAAAATGGCAACATTACCAGAAATAAGGCAAGACTGGTAGCCCAAGGATATAGACAGGAGGAGGGTATTGATTATGATGAGACATTTGCTCCTGTTGCAAGATTAGAGGCTATCAGATTATTCTTGGCCTATGCCTCTTACAAGGACTTCAAAGTTTATCAAATGGATGTAAAGAGTGCATTTCTGAATGGAGAACTTCAAGAAGAAGTCTATGTAGAGCAACCTCCTGGTTTCATAGACTGTTCAAAGAGAGAAGATGTTTTCAAGCTAAGGAAAGCCCTTTATGGACTCAAACAAGCTCCAAGAGCCTGGTATGAGACCCTTTTAAAGTTCTTGACATCACAAGGCTTTGTAAGAGGTCAAATTGACACTACTCTTTTCATTATGAAACATAAAGGTCATTCCTTAATCGTTCAAATTTATGTTGACGATATTATCTTTGCCTCTACTAACGAAAATCTTTGCAAAAGGTTTGAGAAGCTAATGCAGAGTAAATTCGAAATGAGCATGATGGGAGAGCTCAATTTTTTTCTTGGTCTTCAAATTCAACAAAGCTCAACTGGTATCTTCATCAGTCAAGGCAAATATGCAAAAGATGTTATCAAGAAGTTTGGTCTTGAAAATGCAAACAGCTTCAGCACTCCTATGGCCACTAACTGCCATCTTGATAAAGATGAAAATGGCAAGAAAGTGGACATGACCCTTTATAGAGGAATGATTGGTTCACTTTTATATCTAACTGCTAGTAGGCCTGATATCATGTTTGCTGTTTGTGTTTATGCTAGATTTCAAGCTGATCCAAAGGAGTCTCACCTACAAGCAGTCAAGAGAATCATTAGATACTTGATAGACACTCCAAATTTGGGAATCTGGTATCCTAGAGATTCATCGTTTAATCTTATAGGTTATTCGATGCGACTTTCTTTGCATGTAAGGTTGACAGAAAAGCACAAGTGGGACATGTCAATTCTTAGGAAATAGACTTGTCTCATGGGCCGCAAGAAACAAAACTCTGTTTCAACTTTAACAAGCGAGCGAGAATACATAGGCTGGCGGTAGCTGCCCGATCTGCTGCTCACAGTTACTGTGGATCAAACAGCAACTTGTTGACTATGAGATCAAGACTGCTGATTGTCCTATAATGTGTGACAACACATCAGCAATCTCAGTTTCTCAAAATCCTGTCATGCACTCCAAGACAAAGTACATTGATGTGAGATATCACTTTCTAAAAGACCATGTTGAGAAAGGTAACATTAGTATGGAATATGTGACTACAGAAAATCAAGTAGCAGACATCTTCACAAAACCACTTGATTCAACCAGGTTTGCTTATTTAAGAGGAGAGCTCGGTATGCTTGATCTAAATCCTTAAATTCTCCTGTAAATTTATTTTGTTATCTTATAAACTGCCTGTATAGAAGGGTCTATGAAAACAGTCAGTTGCTATGATATTCCTCATATCGGCAGTCTTCTATAAAATAGGCAGACCTAAGTGCGTAATATGAACAGTCACTCTGTAAGTCAGAAATGCGGATGTCAAAATTTATCAAATAGGGTTTATTGACCTGTCAGAGGTATAAAAAGGCAAATCGTACAGTAACCTATCACTTCTCCAACCGCCATTTTCAAACTTTTCAAAAACCCTCTACCTACAAATCTAAAATCCTGTCAAAACACTTTCAAATCTTCGCAATCTTCACACTTTAATCTTCAAATCATCAATGGTAAGAGTTTCTACATCTTTTCAACTCCCTTAAATCCAGTTTTACATTCTAGTATTGACCTATTTTAAGTCCGTCATCGATGAACTGTGAAATCTTGAAATTATTGTTTGAATCTTGTTTATGCAGTATAAAATTGTGTTTTTAAGGTTTCCGTGATGCTATGCCTACAGCTTATGCTATTCCATTTGATTAAAAGGTGACAAAATATGTAGTCATTGTTAAACTCAGTTCATGAACTGCTCTTGCCGCTTTTTATAATATGGTTATATTTTGGGTTTATATCTGAACAGTACCTGTTTGTGTTAATATCGGATGATTACATGTGTATCGGCTGTTTTATGCATACCTTCCTATCTCTATGTGCTGTTCTCACATCTACCAACTGTATAGGCAAGGACTAAATCTTCCAAGGCTACCGACACTACTTCCACCTCTGTCTCTGCTAAGCCAACTAGGGCTGATAAGGCTGCTGAGCTTCCACTAAAAGTTCTACCCATGTCAAGTTATCATCCTGGGATGACCATTGACCGAGACTCCATCATAAGTACATTTGCTGGTGATGCTCTGCTGAGGGATTTAACTGAATGTGGGCTTCTTCCTCTATTCCAACTTCATGACACCCACTACAGCAATGCATTGGCTGAAGAATTCTACACTAGGATGATCCTACCTCCTCCTCCAGCTAATGCAAACGAGCTGGTCAACCTTAGCTACATCAAGGGCTTCATCAGAGGCCACTACATCAAGTTAACTTATAAGGATATAGGAGCAATCCTCGACCTGCCCATTGAAGGCAAGCTTGACTTGACCGATGCTGAATCAGCCTTTGCCTGGGAGATGATGAGAGGATCTGCTCAACCTAAAAGATTCTCTGAGATGTCCAGGAACCTCTTCCCCGAAAACGCTTATCACATCAGTCATCTGCTCGATAAGAGCATTCTCTTCAAGAATGGCGCAAGGGACATTTTTACCTCTCAGCAGCTACTGTGGACCAAAGCTGTAATTCTTCGAAAGCAACTTAACTGGGCCAAAATCATCTTCTCTATGCTATCCCAGAGTGTTTCTGACGTTCAAGCTCACCCCTCTATGCGACGACCTTTCGTACGGGTTATCAATGTCATTCTTCGCAGATATGAGGAGATTGATGAAAAGGTCATCAATGACGACCTCATCAAGGTGTTCAACACCTATGTATTCACGGCCAACAACATCACCCGCTACCGGGATGATATAGCCAAAAGGACAACCATTGTTGCTGCTGCTGCTGCTTCTTCTACTAGTGGCACCTCTACCCAAGCCAGCAAAGGTAAGAGAAAGGTCTCAGACACTGGAACCGGGCTTCCTGCTGAGGAGGAGCCTAAACCCATAGGGGCTGACCTGCCTGAGGACTTTGATCTCAGAAAACTCGATCATGATCCCTATGAGCCAACTGAGTCTCCTTCCAAAAAGCCCAAACATTCTTCTTCTCTCACTCCAAGACTCAAACAAAATTGCAAGTCTCGAACAAAATCTGAGGTTGAAAAGGATACCTCCACATTCCAACCCGCCAACCTGTCCAACCCCAAGTCTCGACAGAATCTTCAGCCCACTGATGAATCTTTTGATCTACCCAATGTAACATCTACCGCTCCCCCCACACCAACAGTTTCAAACCAAGCCGATCCTTCACCTGCTGTTCCTCCACCTGCAGTTTCAACAACAACTTCACCCTCTCCAACTTCTGCCTCCTCTACTCATACACTTTCTAAACAAAGCCGACGTTTTAAAAAGAGTGCCAAGAAGAACGTGCATTTTACTGAAGCCTCTGATCCCTCTTCGCCTCAATCCTCACCTACTCATTCTCCTCCCATATCACCAACTCTGCCCATAAATACCTCCACCTCCCCTACTCCTTCCCTTTCGCACTCTGAGTCCCTTCAAACTACACCTATCTAAAAGCCTTCCACCTCACCATCCTTCCCCACTCATTAGCCTTCTTCAAAACGTTCCCTCTCTCCTTCTTCTGACCAGCCTCCTCCCAAACGCATCAAACCCAATCCCTACAGTCAATTCCATCCTGAAATTCAGGATCTGCTGTTATTTAGAGACAGCAGACCTACACCCAATCCTGCTGATACCGACCCCTTCCTCTCCACTTTAGACTACCCTAAGAGAATTCCCTGCCAACCCATGTCTGCAGGAGACATCCTTTTCCAATGGGGCGCCTATTATGACCCTCTTCCTCCTGCCTGGTCCCAGCAATTCTTCTCTCACAATTCCGCGGTTCAAGATCTTATGATCTTCCACCAATGGATTGCCATCCACAAGGACCTAGGTCTACCTCTCCCAACCAAATCAGACATCTCTCCTTTTCTCTCTCTGCCTAAACCCCCAATCTTCACACTCATCCGCCATCCTTCTGTCCTATCTCAGCCCGTGGTCTACAACTTCTTTGATGTAGTCACTTCCTATCTCGGCTATAACCCTCTCATTCCCCTTCTCTTCCGTACTTTTTCCCTTTCCATCTACTTTTCTCCTCCTCCCTACTTAATTCATCCCTACTCCTATGTCATCTACATAGAGAGACTCTTTCCTGTCCCCCGCATCTTCCCTGTTCAACAACCATCTTTTCTCCTTCTTCCTGCTCCTGCTCATGATGATGCTCCTGCTCCTGATAATGTTCCTGCTCCTTCTCCTACTCCGAGCCATCTAAGCATTTCCTCTACCAGCGTTTCTCCTGCATCCTCCGGCCATTCTCACTCCTCCGATGGTCATCCTGCCTCCCTCACTGACCAAGCCACCAGCAATCCTCCTCCCATCTCCACACATCCCTCTTCCTCCTCTGGCCCGTCTTCTCCTCCAGCTAGTCATCCTGACTCTTCTGATACATACCCTGCTGTAGCGGTTCATGATTTTTTGAAGAATTTTGAAGTCATCTCTGTCGACCTCACCAAGGCCCTGCACCAACTTTCTGCCGATCAGTCTCATATCACCCATGTCCAGGCTGACTGTCTGACCGAAGTCCTGAACATTTCCAAACGTGCCGAGGCTGCATTCAATGCTGTCGCGCCCATCTCGCCGGTCGCTTTAGCCGTCTCTCAGCAACCTCCTCCGCCAATGCTGCCCTCTTCAAAGAAAATTGGGACAATCTGTCCACCTCGATACTGAAGGTCATAGATTTGATTGATCTTGGCTACAAGCACGTGCTTCAATCCCAACAACGTGCAAATCGCTCTGTCCACTCCTCAGTGCGAGCGACACGCAACCTCACCTCGAAGCATTTGGCTTTCTATCGCCAGGAACACCAACATACTGCCAACCACCTGTCCTTCATTCATTCCTCACTTGCGTCCATGAAGGAGGAGATAGCTAGACTCAACAATGATCAGCGGACTAGGCTCATTGAGCATAATGCTCTGCTCAAACAGAAGAACAGCGATCTCTCCTCTGAATTGGCAGACACAAAAGAAGAGTTAGCAGAAGCCAAAGAAGAAATTGCAAGACTAAAGGCTGCTGTCGACTCTAGATGGGCATCAAGAAGCTATGGACACGCATCGAGAAGTTATGGACACGCATCAAGAAGCTATGGGCAATCCTCATCTGGCAAAGGCAAAGGTCATGCACCATCTAGGTCATCCTCTCGTACCGGTAGATGAACTCTATATTTCCTTAACTTTGAAATTAAACATCTTGTTTAACTAACTATGTTTGTTTTAAAATTTACATGCTTTATTATGATCTGCTTATTCTGTGAATGCATGAAATTTAAACCACTGGTTTAAAGACATGATCTCTATTGCCTAATCTGACTATCTGCATGTCTTTAAATTAAGTTTTATTACAAGTGTCCTATGCTTAAATTCTTACTTGTAAACACTTTGTAATGTTTGAATACAATGACCTCTTGATGTAAGTTCATCTAGGGCATGCTTATTCAATATATTAATCCTACAAGCATGTTATTGCTAGAATTGAACATGGCCAGCTCATATTGTATTCATAAGGTCATGGACTCAAGCAAATAGGAGGAGATTGTTGTATTTAGTTTAGATTTGCTTGAATCCATAAACTCAGTCTAAGACAAGGTGACTAATGGGCCTGCGTGTCTGTTAGCATGGCAACTTGTACTTAGGCATAGCTTGAATAGCTTAGGGTTGCTTTTTTGTATAAGTCTTGAAGAAGATAGCCTATAGGACATCGGACGTCCTCTGCACAATAGGCAAATAATACATCAGCAGTCTTCCTCTGGATATCGGACAAGCTCGTATCAGCTAAGCTTCATCAGCAATGTTGAAGACCCCAAGAACGTCCGATAGTCATCTGCCGAAGACATGTCCTAACTTGAAGACCTCATTAATTGCGAGGCAACGTTAACCTGCAATTGTCATTTAATGAAGGTTTCCATTCTTGGCATACACTCAGAAAAGGACATTCCTCCTGCAAGCGCAGACCGCCTATTTTTGGCAAAGTGTAAGGAGACAGACTGCAAGTTGCAGGACAGCCTATCAGGAGTCAACAACTAGATTAGAGCATTAATTGCTCTTAAATTCAAGTTTGAAAATCACCAACGGCTCCTAGCTTCCTCCTACATATAAAAGGAGACTTCATTGCTGCATTCAATTTTTCTAGAACAACTCCAACTACTGAATCTCCATTGTCTTCAAGTTCTTAAAAGCTTAAAAGTCCTATCTACACTTAGTCATTGAAGAGCTTCATACTTAGACGTCTAGTCCATTAAAAGCTCTTCATTGATTGCAACACCTAGCTTTCATAGCTCACGAGAATTGTATCTTATAGATATCAATTCTCCCACACAAACACTTGGTCAACAAAATTTTTGTACACAATCCATTAGAGATTTAGTTTGTAAAATATCTAGTGGAAAAACTTAGTACATGATTTTCAAATCCAAAGTTGACCACTTTGGTTGTGGACGTAGCACTTATTTATAAGTGTGAACCATATTAAATTCTCTGTCTACTTGTGTGTGTGATTGTGAATTGTTTGTATTGCTTTAAATTTCCAGATTTCCAAATTGTTGAGAACTGCTGATCTTGACCTGTGATGACCAGCCATTCTCAACTTGTCATATACTTCACAAGACTTCCGCCTGCAAAATTTTTAAAACCCTAGTGAAGTAAGATTTTTGAATCAACTTCAAAAATTGGACATAGGCTATTCAACCCCCCCTTCTAGCCTATCTTGAGCAACCTTGGACCTAACATGGGACCCACTCCTTTTTAAAATAAAAAATTAGTTTTTAAATACAAAAAAGTATTAATAATATGATATTATTAATTTAAAAATATTTTAATTGATTAATAACTAATAATATATATTATAACTATGTAATAAATATTAATAATGTAATTTATTTTAAAGTATTAAAAACTATAAATTCCATAAATTATAATAAATTATATAAATAATATTATAAAATTGTAAATAATATTATAAAATAAACTTATTAAATACAATAAAATTATTAATTGTGTAATCTTAATAATTATAATTTAAAATGGTAGTAGAAAATCAAAATAGAATATGCTAAGAAATATTCCTTTTGGTGTAAGATCTGGTGTGAAGGGTTGGAGTTGGAATAGTAAATGGTGCTGAAACTGCCCCAAATTGGAGTTTTTGGGTTGCAGTTGCTCTTAAAAGCAATATATATTTCTACCTCCGTCATAAAATAATTATTATTTTAATAAAGTTTTTTTGTCCAAAAATAATTGTCATTATAGGATTTTAAAAATTATTTGCACATATTTTTCCAAAATTACCCTTATTTACTACTCTTATTAAAGATGATTTGGTAAGAAGAAAGAGAAAAATACTCCTACAACTTATCTAAAATAATTTAACTTAAATAAGGATAAAATTTGTCTTTTTGAAAGCTTCTTTAATTTGTGTGTAAATTGCTAAAATAATAATTATTTTGGAACAGAGGTAGTATGATGCTTATTCTTCTGAGTCAAATTAGTCAATGGGGTTGCTATCTTAGAAAATCCCTCTATAAACCTCCGATAATAACCCGCTATACCCAAGAAACTACGAATCTCCGTTACAGTCTCAGGTCTCTTCCAACTTACCACAGCCTCTATCTTAGCTGGATCCACTGAAATTCCTTGTCCTGACACCACATGACCTAAAAATGTTACTTCCTCAAGCCAAAAGGCACACTTGCTAAATTTAGCAAACAATTTCCTTTCCCCTCAAAACTGTCAGCACAATCCTCAAATGTTTCTCGTGCTCCTCTCGAGACTTAGAGTACACCAAAATATCATCAATGAAAACAACCACAAAACAATCGAGATACGGCAAGAACACCCTATTCATCAAGTCCATAAATACCACGGGTGCGTTAGTCAAACCAAAGGGCATAACCACAAATTCAAAATGCCCATATCTAGTCCTAAATGCCGTCTTAGGAATATCTTCCTTCCGAACCTTCAATTGATGGTAACCACTCCTAAGATCAAGCTTAGAATACACTACAGAACCTCAATAACCTCAATAAACCATCCTTCTTCCTAACAAATAATACTGGTGCACCCCAAGGCGATACACTCGGTTTAATAAAACCTCGATCAAGCAATTCCTACAGTTGAATCTTCAATTCTTTCAACTCGGCCGGCGCCATGCGATAAGGTGCCTTTGATATCGGCGCAGTACCCGGTAACAACTCAATACAAAACTCCAATTCCCTATCATGGGGCAATTCATAATCATCCGAAAACACATTCGAAAATTCACGTACAACAGAAACATCCTCCAACCTGACCACCCTTTTCGATTTATCCACTACACAAGCCAAATACCCCAAACAATCATGTGAGAATAACTTACGAGCTTTCAAGGCCGAAATAAGACGAACACCACCCATATACTTATCACCAACAAATACAAAAGATGACATATTCAGCAAATCAAAGGTAACAAACTTTTTACGGCAATCAACAATAGCATGGTGTGCATGTAACCAATCCATCCCCAAAATCACATCAAAATCTCGTATAGGTAAAACAACCAAATTCGCAGGCAAATGATGACCATCAATAATCACTTCACAATCATGATAAATATCAGAAGCTACTTGGCCCTCTCCCATCGGAGTAGACACCTCCAACACATATGGCAATGATTCAGGCATGGTATGTATATGACAGGTAAAATGTGATACAATGTATGACCGCGATGATCCTGGATCTATAAGCACTCGAGCTCTCGCACTAGAGTCAAATAGGGTACCTCCTATGACGTTATTAATGGTTTAGGACAAAGACTCTACCCTGGACTCTAGGACGCCCCTCATTGTCTCTCTTGACACCCACATTTTGTTGCACACCTCCCTGTTGGATCCCTTTGTTTCTTGGGCAATCCCTTTGATAGTTAGTGCCATCACCACAAATTATACACTTCCCCTGTTTCCTCCAACATCTATCCTCGGTATGTCCCGTCTTCGAATAGAAATTACATGTCATTCCCAAACCTCGCTGTCCCTGAGTAGCATTTCCTTGATTCCCTGACCTTTGTTAGAACTGACCACCACGACGGCTATTATTACCTCCCTTGTTGTTAGTCCCACTACTATTTTGATTCTTCCACTTTGACTGTCCTGTTTGCTAAATCCCTCTAGTATTCCCTTGTTTGGTACGGTGCTCCTCTATATCGTGCTCGATCCTGTAAGCCTTATCCACTGCCTTCTGGTAACTCGTCAACTCAAGGGGTATGAGTTATTTACGGTACTCAGTCCTCAATCCCTTCACAAAATGGTAAACATTCTTCTCATTTGTCGGAAGCAAATGAGTGCAATACTGTGATAGCTCGGTAAATTTGGAAGAATACTGAGCTAACGTCATATTTCCCTGTTCAAGACCAAGGAACTCCATTTCCTTCTTCTCCTGAACCGCGTCAGGAACAAACTGGTTCCTGAAGCGTTGCAAGAAGGTCTCCTATGTCCTCACCACCTAATCCTGTATCCAGCTTGCCTCCAATACCTTCCACCAATGTTCAGCTGTATCTTCTAGCTTAAACGTAGCAAATTTTATCTTGTCCTCATTTATGCATCCCATTGCTGCAAAAATCTTCTCAATCGACTCAATCCACCTCTCTGTTTTCTCTGAATCTGGCTCACCATTAAAGCTACGAGGTTTCATTTTCAAGAACCTCTCTAGTCTGCGGTCATTGTCTACGTTTCCCCCAATCGATTGTGCAATTCGGTGTCCTCCTACCTGTCCCTGTCCATCCATAGCCAGTCTGTTCATGTCCATGGTCTGACGGTTCATCCCCATCATTGTCTGCATGAATCCTTGCATAGTATGCATGAAGGTCTCATTCTGGTTCATATGACCCTCTGACGACTGCCTTGTCGATTGGGCTCCAGGTTGGTTAGGAGGTGGGTTAGATGGCCTGGTACGACGGTTTTCTCGTTCAGCCTCACCGGCCCTACTTGTACCAGCTCCATTACGAGTCTCTGCCATCATAGAACACCTGCAACAAACACTCGTCGTTAACGACTCAGACACTCAACCAACCCCTCCTAAGCCAAGGATCCAATCCCAGCGAGCTAACTTAGGCTCACCAACTGTCACGACCTGACCCGAGATCCTATGTGGAACCTCGTTCGATTCGTGAGACGGAAATACATAAATGCATATTTCAAAATCATTTTCGTGCAAAAACCCTGTAATGCAAGTGTATGATTTTAAAGACAAACAAAACTTTATACCCGAACAACAAGCCGGAGAAAAACAACACATTAACTAGCCATTAAACCCACGAGTTAAATAGCTCGGAATAAACATACACTATAACAGAGTGCGCGGAATAAGGTTTAACAGTATATACAAGGCCTGACAACCATGTCGGCACCTCAAAATAATATTTCATAAGTATCAAATACAAGACATCTACCCAACAATACATTGTTTAAATAACATGTACACCCTCGACCTCACCAAAAGAAAATACAGAGGCTCAAGGAGCATCTACCCAAAAGAATGCCTGATAAGCTTACCGACGACGATGCAAGGTCACTGAGGGTTTCTCGCCGGATCGGGATCTAAGAAAAACAAATAAACAATAGACGGGGTGAGTTATAAAACTCAATAAGCTACTAATGCAACAATATGGCATGCGAGATGTGAACATTCATAAGAATCATATACAACAATATTTGTCATAAGAGGATAAATTAATCTCGAAGCATCATAGATAACGAGTGTCACACAGCAACACCTGTCACATAGCATGCATCTCATGTAAGAGCGATATGTAAACACATATAAAAGGATACCGTTAAGGACACCTCCGACATACAACTTCCAACCAACCAACCAATGATACCAATGTAGAAACCGTTGATGTCGCACCCGATCATCGAACCAATAATCAAGAATCAAAGTGAACCATTTTTCGTATTCATGTCAACGTGAAGACTCGGTCCCCACGACCCAAGAAACAATCACGATATAGCTTACCAAGGTCGCGTTTATTCCGTACAACACTTAGCGCTATAACCCCTATCGTGGCCAACGGTAGGGCGAGGCCCAGTGTATTGGCCTTCAGCTATTACGTAGCCCCGACTCACGCAATAACCGAGCGTCAATACACCTCCAAAAAATATGCCATGGACTTTAACGAATGCTCAAGTAGATGTTTACTCGACGCATTATAACCAATCAACCAAATGTTCAAGTAGATGTTTACCCAACATTCATAATAAGCAAGTCATACTCCAAAGTAGGGAGTATAACGACCACAACAACAACATGTTTATGTATGCTAGGTGATTTTACTACACATAGCCATGCAACACTAACAACAAAGATTAATACAATACTAATAAATGTGTATCGCGTAACCAATCACCCAACGGGTCTCTCGAGTATCCGAAGAGTTCACAAAACACACACGTGGTC
Source organism: Platycodon grandiflorus (assembly GCA_016624345.1). Classification (NCBI taxonomy): domain Eukaryota; kingdom Viridiplantae; phylum Streptophyta; class Magnoliopsida; order Asterales; family Campanulaceae; genus Platycodon; species Platycodon grandiflorus. The sequence continues at coordinate 73,354,737 of CM028361.1, forward strand.
ACATTTATTATCAAACCCTAACCAACTCCATTAGAGTCATTTTAGGTTACTAGTGATGTCAGGTTACGAAAGTGATCTTACACTTTAAACCTAGCACATTAACGCCCAAATTCGAGTTCCCAACATCATATAACAAGCCACAACACTTTTCACAAGTCCACAACACTATTTCATGGCAAGAATCATGTATTCACAAATCTAGCATGGTAACTTCACACATTAGAAGTCTAGGATGTCATATGAGACATAAACCAAGAAGAAGAGGGGGTAGTAGCTTACCTCTTAACAAAAATAACCAAGGAAAATGAAATCTAATCGGTGGGAAAGCTTCCTCTAGCCAAGACCTTCGCAATGGCGTGTTTGGATCGTCGAGATTCCTCCAAAATCTCAAGATATCTCAATTTCTTTCTCTAAACTCTCTCTATTCTCTCTCTAAGCTCTTGGGTGTTTGAGGGGAATAAATGAGAGAAAACAAGGTTCTCTCATGGTGTTTAAGTGGCTGAAGGAAGCCTCAAGTTAGCCTGGTGACATGGCACCATAATGGCCACTCAAAATTAAAAGTTGGTCAAAATCAAATTTGCTCGGGTGGGCATTCTGGGCGCTATGGGAACGCACTATTCGGCCGCATAGCTTCTATGCGGGCGCCTTATGCGGCCGCATAGAATCCAAAAACTTTATGCTAGGTTTGAGCTCGCACTATGCGGCCGCATAGTGACCAGCTCAAGTCAAAGTTCATAAAAGTCTTCTAAAGTGTTTCCAAAACACTCCCAAGTCAACCTAAGGTGATTCTAAGTCCAAAGGAAAGTTAAAACACTCGAGAAAGGTTCCCGAAATGACTGACAAAACGGTAAGAAATCAATGCATCTCAAGAACGAATGATTATAAGAATTAAATAACCAATCGAAGCATACGAAACACATGAAATGTAGCATGAACGTATTATGTTTTAAATGCAACACACTCAAGAAATGCTAATGGTATATATTAAGATGATGTATGTATGACGTAAGAATGATATGAGCAATATTAATTATGCAAATGAAGCGGGTGTTACAGCTTGCATCTCTCCAACTCGAACACTTTACAAGAGTTCCGTGTACGAGTTGAGGGGAAGTGTTGAGAATGTAATATCTACTTTGTTCATTTACATATTTGCCCATGTGGACCTAGTATAAATAGGAAGTTCTTACCCTAGGTAAAGTATCTTTTTATATCAATAACAATTTACAGTTTTTATCTTCTCTTTAACTACCATCTTCTCCTTCTTGCATAACTGTTCATTAGTAACTCTGGCCACCGTCTATGACAGTGGTTCGGCAATGTCAATCACAGAAATTAACATGGTATCAGAGCGGGAACTCTGATATCTGTATATCCTTACAATTTTGCTTCGGCAAATCTTTATTTTTCAATTGATTAAAACCTTAACTTTCTTAGTAACTGCGTCTCGTTCAAATCCGGTGCTTCGATTGGGACTCTGGCATTCTCAGACGTCAATATTCATCGCACTTCTGGCGGTTTATGTGGCGTACTCAATTTGGTCGCGACAGACGGTGGTGAAGATTTCTCAGTACTTGCGAGATCGTTATCTTCGCAATCTATTTTCATTCTTTGATAACATCTTTTCAATTGGGTAAGGAAATCAAAATTTTTCTTGATTTCATCTTACACGTCTGCAATCTTGATTCGTGCCCGTCAATTCTTGTGTCTCCGAAACCTCGTTCGAATCCCAAATTTGTCAAGAATCGATTCTCGATCCAAGGGAAAAAATCTAAGTAAGTTTTGGTTATCAATGTAATGGAAGAAATGATGATTATTGTGACGTGGCTTGTGGGTATGAATTCCATCATGAGGTCTCTAACATTGATCTTTTGAAGGGGATCAAAATAAGGCTTAGGCAAACGCTTGTTGATTTCATTGAACACAAGTAACACCGTGATGTATAAATCTTCAAATTTCAAATTTATCCTTCCTGTTTCATTCTTAAAATGATCAAAGGTCTTGTCCATGAACTTATGTATCTGTCTTTCTCTCCATTGCTTGCCTTGGAAATTTTATAGAATTTGTTTGATTACCAAAGTCAAATAATGACTTGATTGACATATCTCTTTCTGGACGGTGTTCGATCCACGATTTTTGACTTCTTGGATTAAGAAGATGCTTTTGAGAACAAAGAGTTCGGTTTGGGCTTCTCCTTTATCTTCTATTTACCATTTATTAAGTGAGCTTTTCGGGAATTGGCTCCTATTTGGGATTCTTAACATTTACTATTTCTACAATTGTTCGGGATGATTTTTTTTGGACTCCACACAACCTACTTGTCTTCTTGTTGAAGATGTTATGTCTATTAGGCCCAAGAGGCCCATTTTCTTGTATCTCTCTAACTTGAACACTTTACAAGAGTTCCGTGTATGAGTTGAGGGGGAGTGTTAAGAATGTAATATCTACTTTGTTCATTTACATATTTGACAATGTGGACCTAGTATAAATAGGAAGTTCTTACCCTATGTAAAGTATCATTTTATATCAATAACAATTTACAGTTTCTATCTTCTCTTTAACTGCTATCTTCTCCTTCTTGCATAACTGTTCATTAGCAACTCCAGCCACCGTCTATGACGGTGGTTCGGCAATGTCAATCACAGAAATTAACATGGTATGAAAGCGGGAACTCCGATCTCTGTATATCCTTACAATTTTGCTTCGGTAAATCTTTATTTTTCAATCGATTAAAACCTTAACTTTTTCATTAACTGCCTCTCGTTCAAATCTGGCGCTTCGATTAGGACTCCGGCGTTCTCAGACGTCAATATTCACCGCCCTTCCGGCGATTTATGCGGCGCACTCAACTTGGCCACTTCAGACGGTGGTGAAGATTTCTTAGTACTTGTGGATCGTTATCTTCGCAATTTGTCTTCATTCTCTATAAATATCTTCTCAATTGGGTAAGGAAATCAAAATTTTTCTTGATTTCATCTCACATGTCTGCAATCTTGATTCATGCCCGTCAATTCTTGTGTCTATGAAACCTCGTTCAATCCCCAATTTGTCAAGAATCGATTCTCGATCCAGGGGAAGAAATCAAAGTAAGTTTCGGTTATCAATGTAATGGAAGAAATGATGATTATTGTGATATGGCTTGTGGGTATAAATTTCATCATGATGTCTCTTTCATTGATCTTTTAAAGGGGGATCAAAATAAGGCTCAGACAAACACTTGTTGATATCCTTGAACACAAGTAACACCACGATGTAGAAATCTTCAAATTTATCCTTCATGTTTCATTCTTAAAATGATCAAAGGCCTTGTCCATTAACATCTGTATCTGTCTTTCTCTCCACTGCTTGCCATGGAACTTTTCTAGGATTTGTTTGGTTACCATAGTCAAATAATGATTTGGTTGACATATCTCTTTGTGGACGGTATTTGAGCCACGATTTTTGACTTCTTGGATTAAGGAGATGCTTTTGAGAACAAAGAGTTCAGTTTGGGCTTCTCCTTCGTCTTCTATTTGCCATTTATTGAGTGAGCTTTTCGGGGATTGACTCCTGTTTGGGCTTCTAAACATTTACTATTTTTAAAATTGTTCGGGATGATTCTTTTTAGACTCCGCACAACCTTCTTGTCTTCTTGTTGAAGATGTTATGTCTATTAGGCCCAAGAGGCCCATTTGCTTGCATCTCTCCAACTCGAACACTTTACAAGAGTTCCGTGTACAAGTTGAGGGGGAGTGTTGAGAATGTAATATCTGCTTTGCTCATTTACATATTTGCCCATGTGGACCTAGTATAAATAGGTTCTTACCCTATATAAAGTATCTTTTCATATCAATAACAATTTACAGTTTCTATCTTCTCTTTAACTGCTATCTTCTCTTTTTTGCATAACTGTTCATTAGCAACTCTGGCAATCATCTATGACGGTGGTTCGGCAATGTCAATCACAGAAATTAACATGGTATCAAAGCGGGAACTCCGATCTCTATATATCTGTTGGTTCGCAAACGAATATGCAAATACTACAGGCAAGAGTACCCGATCGACAACAAGTAGTAAAGTGCGTAAGCACGAGTCGAACCCACAAGGACAATTATGACATTTATTTTCGTGAATACTAAAATTTAGGATTTTTAACTTTATCCAAACGATCGAAATTGAGTTGAGATATTATAACTAAATTAAAGCAAGTAAAACGAGCAATGGGGGAAACGCAAATCACACAAACACTGGTGAAACGATGATTATCAAAGTTAAAACACTAGGATTATGATTTCACTCCAAATTATCCACATGACCAATTAGTCCACTCTCCATAACTTTTCTACAATTTACTATGGTATCCGAGAACACAAAAATAGTCACTACGAGCTCTCACTCCGATAGCGACCCTAATTTCCCCACCTAACTACGGGCTCTCGCAACGTATAGCTAGGTGCGAAAATAGCATGAAAATCAAGTTCTCAAAAACGGATATTGAGTTTTGTGCTATATCTCTATGCTACAAAACATCAACTACTAAATTGCTTGATCCAAATTGTGATGGTAGCTCTCACTCACACAAAACAATTTTAAAATCATTTAATTAGTGATCAAGTAATTAAAAGCATTAAGAACAACAAAATAATAACCATAGCATAAAATGTAGTTAAGTTAGGAGAGTGAAAAAATACTAGATCATGCTTCAAATATGGAGATTCATCAAAATCCTAGTTATAGAAAATTAGCTCATAATGCAAGAAAAATCACACACAAATATTCCAAGAAAATATTGCATAATGATATTAAAGATAAAGAGTATAAAATGCAATACTTCAATGGAGATTTTTGTGGAAATCCTTTAGCATTCCTTGACAAAAGCTAATTGAAAGATGATGAAATCTCCCAAAATAAGCTGCTACTTTTTCTCCTCTCTTCCGTGTTCTGTGCGTGTGTTTTCCCAATTTTTTCCAATCTGATCTCCTCCCTCCAGAAAAAATTATCTCTAAGATTTTTAGAGTATTCTACAAGCTAAGAAAGGGTAAAAGAGACATTTGGCTAAGCTTTTAACAATTAAAAACAAAGGGAACTCGGCTGAAAAGAGGGGAAATGGGGCTTGGGTCGTGGCTGCACATGGGCACGGGCGGGTCAAGGACGCGGACTATCCAAGGAGAAACGGGCCAGCCGAGAGAAAACGGGTGAAGGCGCGGAGCGAGCGGACTGGAGCAGGTCCGGATCTGGGGCTCCGGATAAAACTCGCGGGTCAGCCTTGTGTGGAGGGCCGGACGCGTGGCGGGCGGAGAGAGCGACAGCGCACAAGAGGGGTTCTTTCAGCTTATTGCAGCGGTACCCCTGGGAATTCCTGATGCTGCTCCGGTGCCCCTGTATTGTCCAGATAGCGAGCCGCAGCCCTTATACCCCCAGGCTTCGCAATTCAGCCCCAAGCTCAGTTAGACTCGTTAGCCACTTTTCTCTTTGAAACACTTAACGGGCTCACGGAAGTTGATGAATGGCTTTTATCAATGCAATTCTTCAACATGCCTTGAATCTCCCATAATGCTATGAATTAGCACTTTATAGCTTGAATTCATGCCCATAGACACGAAACACAATAAAATCACAATAAATGCAATTCCTAGGGCAATATCAATATGCAATTCATATAAAATGGGGACAAAATATGGGGAAAAATATATGCAATTACGAGCTTATCAATATCCTTACAATTTTACTTCGGCAAATCTTTATTTTTCAACGATTAAAACCTTAACTTTCTCGGTAATTGCCTCTCGTTCAAATTCGGCGCTTCGATTGGGACTCCGGCATTCTCAAACATCAATATTCACCGCCTTTCTGGCAGTTTATACGGCGTACTTAATTTGGCCGCGACAGACGGTGGTGAAGATTTCTAGGTACTTACGGGATCGTTATCTTCGCAATCTGTCTTCATTCTCTGATAACTTATCTTCTCAATTGGGTAAGGAAATCAAATTTTTTCTTGATTTCATCTTACACGTCTGCAATCTTGATTCGTGCCCGTCAATTCTTGTGTCTCCGAAACCTCGTTCGAATCCCAAATTTGTCAAGAATTGATTCTCGATCCAAGGGAAAAAATCTAAGTAAGTTTCGGTTATCAATGTAATGGAAGAAATGATGATTATTGTGACGTGGCTTGTGGGTATGAATTCCATCATGAGGTCTTTGACATTGATCTTTTGAAGGGGGATCAAAATAAGGCTCAGGCAAATGCTTGTTGATATAATTGAACACAAGTAACACTGCGATGTTTAAATCTTCAAATTTCAAATTTATCCTTCCTATTTCATTCTTAAAATGATCAAAGGCCTTTATGAACTTCTGTATCTGTCTTTCCCTACACTGCTTGCCTTGGAACATTTCTAGGATTTGGTTGATTACCAAAGTCAAATAATGACTTTGTTGACATATCTCTTTCTGGACGGTATTCGATCCACGATTTTTGACTTCTTGGATTAAGGAGATGCTTTTGAGAACAAATAGTTCGGTTTGGGCCTCTTCTTCGTCTTCTATTTGCTATTTATTGAGTGAGCTTTTTGGGGATTGGCTCCTGTTGGGCTTCTCAACATTTACTATTTCTACAATTGTTCGGGATGATTCTTTTTACTCCGCACAACCTGCTTGTCTTCTTGTTGAAGATGTTATGTCTATTAGGCCCAAGTGGCCCATTTACTTGCATCTCTCCAACTCAAACACTTTACAAGAGTTCCGTGTATGAGTTGAAGGGGAGTATTGTGAATGTAATATCTACTTTGTTCATTTACATATTAGCCCATGTGGACCTAGTATAAATAGGAATTTCTTACCCTATGTAAAGTATCTTTTTATATCAATAACAATTTACAGTTTCTATCTTCTCTTTAACTGCTATCTTCTCCTTCTTGCATAATTGTTCATTAGCAACTCCGGCCACCGTCTATGACGGTGGTTCGGCAATGTCAATCGCAGAAATTAACAGGATTGCATTTCCATACAATTGAGTTTTCTCCACAACTGTAATGCTTCATATGTTCAATCTTTAATTTCTAATTTTGGGTCTTGTCTAAATTTTGAATATCCAGCGAGCAAAATCCTTGAGTTTGTCTAAACTTTGAACTTTGAATTTTTTGGGTTTTTGTATTTCGTGTTCGTCATAGTGGTGGTGGCAGCCATGGTGGAAGGGGAACGAGAATGGAGAAGAATTGATTTTTGTTTGATTTCACCCTAAAATGTTTTGATTGAAGATAGTCTCAACTTGGTTTGTTTGGTTTGTTGCTAATTTGTGGGTTTTGTGTGTTTGCTAATTTGTAGGATTGTTTAGAGAGAGAGATATATATGTGTGTTTTAGACAGAGAAAGAAACCAAATGGGTTTGTCATGAACAAAGAAAATCTGAAATTTTAATTTAATGAGAAAGAAACCAAATGGGTTTCAATGAAAGTATAGATTATTGAGGTGTTTCCCTTCGCATGTACTAGACATTGTCTTCAACCACCTAATGATGAAATGAGATTCTGTTAAAACTTTCTCAATAATTTATGAGCGGTGGCGGCAATGGTTGAATGTAAGAGGAGGGGTTGGAATGAGGAAGAAGGGAGTGAAAAAAAAAGAAAAAAGATTTAGCTAATTACTATGTATCCTCATATATAGTTTTAAAAAACAAAAATATTAAGGGTAATTTTATCTACTCGAAAGAAAATATTGCATGGACATTTTTACCACTGGGTAAAATCACAAGCATTGCACGTGCTTATATTTAACGGTTAAAATTTAACGGCATTGAACGGAAGAAACAATTGTGTTTTACTTATTTAGTACAGGAACAAAATTTTCGAAAAAATTAGTTAAGGGACGAATTCTAAAAATTCAAAATGTATAGGGACTATTTAAAATTTACTATCAGCTTAACAACATGAACCTTACTTTCAAAAATATTTTAAAAAGAATACCTACTCCATGAGTAGTATTTGGTTTTCATTTTTTTCATTTTTTAATAATCTTCACTTCTTACTCCTCCCTTTTTCCGGTCCACAACCACCATGGCACGAAACCACCCATCACCCAACTCCACCGTTTCTACCCGCTCCATCTTTCTCTTTCTCAAGTTTTGATTGAAAGGAAGGCGAGATGAAATTGAATGCGTAATTATGTTAGTGTTCGAATTTTGCATCAATTGGGTGTATGGAATTTTTTATTTTTATATTTTTCTAAAACAAAGGGGCAAAACGCAAAAAACTATCATTTCTAGAGTTAGAGATTTTGGTTTGCTAAAATTTCCAGGGGGTAATTTGACACTTTTCTAAACTAAAGAGGGCTACAGCCCACCCCCCCTCGCAATTTTCCATGTAGCTCTCACATGTCTAACTCCATTTTCGTCCCTCCGCCTAGCGTAAAGATCGGTCTTCTTAAAATTACAGGTAGTTTCTTATTTTAAAGTAAACTAAATCCTTTATAAGATTATTATTAAATTTAACATATTTTTATTAAATTATAGAATATAAAATCATAGCCTTGCTCGTAAAGTATACTTACAGAAAGTAGAAGTAAACTCTTATTTTAAATTAAAATGTGATACAAGCCCAACTAACTCAAAAGAAGAACCATAACCATAATCGTAAGATTTTAGACAACGTCATCGGCTCTCTGGAATCTGGGCTTTATACATTTTTTTTGTTTGTTGTGTACTTTAAAGCCTCTCTTCTTAACCTTATGAATCGAGGGATGTCGAGACAGAAGAGGTTATAACAAAAAAGAAGTGTTGTCATGAGAGTCACGACGGCTCCAATTGTAGGAATGATCTCAACAGTCTTTGAAAGTACAATGTGTGTAAAAAAGTAAGCAAACGTGCTCAAAAGAACCAATATGACAAATACTTCATTGCAGATCATAAGCATTAGCCGATCAAGGTACTGCATCCTATTCATCTCCGATAGCGATATTGGAGGAATACACATAACTCCAAGCTTGCTCATCATGTCTAATGTTAAATAACAAACAACATCCATGCATTAGATTAATAACCATGCATGCATGCATATTATATATATTTAACTTCTCATTAACACTATTAGAGTAATTGATGTTAATTCAAAAAAATATACGCAACAAATGTACCTTTGTCTGAATAAGGAAAAGAAATAGAACAACTCTTCCTCTGGTGGCCGTTGAAAATAATCTGATGCTTTTGGGTACACACTAACTGACAACCACTTATTTACTCTCTCGTTTCGAGACAAAGAGTTCACTAATATATACTATTTTGGGATGTTTCATTTAAAAAGTCAACTTTCAAAAATTATTCTTACAATTTTCATAATCTTTCATCTTTACCCTCCACTTTTATTGTAATCATCTTAACTGTGCTTAAATATTTTAGTAATTATAAACAATTCCAATGACACTAATATATCTCTTAATAATTAGACTTTTCAAACGTGAAATCTTTGGGTAGAACGGAGGGAGTATAACTTATTAACCCAATTACTTGGGATACATGATGCTATCTATTATTTCATTGGGGATTTTCTTTCACGCGAAAATAACTAATGAATTTAATATTCCGAGATCCAGAAAATTTGGAGAGATATTTGTCATATATGCTGTCATGGACGATGTGATTTACCCTTTTAAATATGTTAAGATTTATGCTTTTAAATATGTTAAGATTTACCCTATTAAATATGCTATCAACTAGTATATAATCAAGAATTAATTAGACAACTTTATTGTTAGGTAAAATAAATATTGAGAATTAAATTTTAATTAAATAAATATCCTAGACTCTAGTTTAAATGGGACTAAGGACATATTTCTACTCATCTCTCTTTGTTTACTATGTTAGTATCGTTGAAATCTGTTAGTCCTTAATTCTATCATCAATACTCAGACGTTGGGATTGTTCAATCTGGAATTATCTGTCTGATTGAGTGAATACCGTTCACGCCTATTTGGGTTGAAGAAGACATGATAGCCCTATCGGAGACGAATAGTGCACAATACCATCGGCTAATTTATGCTATCCGGCCCCATCAAAGTATATATGGCATTGGGACTTTTGGGAACGTTTGCTGCGATTGTATGATATTCTATGTGCTGCGCTCAAATACACTACCCCCAAAAGTATACTTTCAAATGGGTATCCCAAAAGATGTACAGGTCATGCCTACACACAAAAGATGAACACAGGTAGTACCAACCCCCTATTTACTATAAATAGGGGGCTTCCTTACAAAAAGGAGGGACTTCTTCACTAAGTCTCCTCTCTCTCTCTCTCTCTCTCTAGACTCTTTCTCTCCCTCCACACACATGCTCAGCACACACTCTCTCTTTTATAAAATGAGATACTGATTATTTCACCGAAGGGCTTGAGCCCCTAACGGTATTTTATTTGATATTACAGACGGTCTAGTTCCAGCAACACTTGCCTTAATTTTGAGAGCTAGGGCATTCTACCAATCAACTAGCTATACACGTGGAATCGACGCGGTCACCAGAATACTTTTTTGCCGTGATCAATTTGGTTTCGTTGCCGGGACGCGAGACAAATCAACGATTCATCTACAAAAATTATGGCTCCGAGGTATGCTGTCACCGAAGTTATTGTTCTCACTGGTTCAGTGAGTTTTTCCTCAAAAATAAAGCTTGCACTAGGCTGGAACTTGGCATCTCTTAACAGCAACATCAATGGACAACAACGACTACCAAAGAAAAGAGAAGGAGAAGAAAAAAAGCAAAAATGGTGGAAGATGAAGAGCAACAGCCCGTCACCAGCGGCCATGGAGGCTGTTGAACGAATTAGCTAGGTCAACACAAGAGAGTCCAGAGCTGAAAACAAACACCATCATCGGATGTGCCTCGTCCAAACGAGCACAACTACACAAAAATCATGGCTATTGGAGGTCCCATGCGCCCGTACGCGCCACCACAATCCACGGAAAGGGTCAACGTCTCCTCACGCACCGGCCACGCACTGGGGAGGTAGATCTGATGCGCGTCCCACACGTCCACGTGTCTCACACGCCCACGCGTCCCTCCACTTCTAGAATTTGCTAGCAGTCCCCTCCTATTCTGAGAAACTAAAAATAGACCCCTTAACTTCCAAACATTGCAATCATGCTCCTCAATTTTTAGAATCTGGCAATCTAGCCCCTAAACTTTTATATATTATAATCTGGCCCCTATATATTTAAAAATAGCAATTTGGCCCCTAACTTTTGGAAGTATTCACTCTGGTCCTTCCACTTCTAGAAAATTAATAACTGGCTCCTCTATTTTTGGAAAGTTACTAATGTGCCCCTCCACAATGTTTTAAGGTGATCTCCTTCCATTTTTTACCCTCAATTCTACATATTTTGTTTTCATTACCATGTTTTTAATATAGCAAAAATATGAAATACAAAATGAGCAAATTGCTAGTAATTTATATGCTATGCTCTTAAAAGGCACGAAAACGGATGGTTAGGAATTAGAATCTTGAGCTTAAATGATCGTACCTCGTTACTTTTATGCGCTTGTTATAAAATATATTCTTTTACGCATTTGATGTCATGTGACAAGGGTTTACCCGCTTATGAAAATTATGACATGCCAGTCAAGTTAAAAGTTCTATAAGCTCATTTATTTATTGCCCAAATATATCAAATAGTTGCAATATTACGCACCCACTTTGCGAATAAAAACGAGTTAAACTTTATTTATCGTTATTCTTCAACTGCGAATGAACTCACCATGCAATTCGTATAAAGCTTGTAAATGATTTGTGTTTTGTCATTAACTCGGATTACCACGCTTAGTCCCATGAAAATATATTAGCATGAGATGTACACATTATTCCATACTTTAATTCAGCAAATTCGACAATTCATGAATTACATGACGTGACATCGGTACACCTTATCCTAAAAATGTGTGAGATAACATGCTTTTTTCGCTTATGCATCACAACTATTATATCGCATCATGACTAGACATGTAACGCGAAAATAAAATTAATTTCTTAATCGTATAAGTAATAGGCATATGATTTACCTGAACTTTGTTTAAATGTGAATATGTTTGATTTGTAAATAGATGTCCCTAAATTTTTAGGTATTTGATTAGACAGAGTCTCGCCAAGGCGAGCAAGCAAATAGTCACTCGAGGTCGGCAGTCGCCACTCGAGGCGAGTAAATAAATTGCCACTCGAGGTCGACAGTTGCCACTTGAGGCGAGCAAGCAAATAGCCACTTGAGGTTTGCAGCTGCCACTCGAGACGAGCAAACAAATAGCCACACGAGGTTAGCAGTCGACACTCGAGGCGAGCAAACAAAATGCCACTCGAGGTTGGTAGTCGTCACTCGAGGCGAGGAAACAAAATACCACACGAGGTTGGCAGTTGCTACTCGAGGTGAGCAAACAAAATGTCACTTGAGGTCAGCAGTTGCCACTCGAGGCGAGTAAACAAATAACTGCTTGAGGTCGGTAGTTACCACTCGAGGCGAGCAAACAAAACGCGATTCGAGGTCGACAGTCGCTACTCGAGGCGAGCAAACTAAACGCACCTTGCCTCGCTAAGGTCACTAAACGCACCTTTCCTTGTTAAGGTCACTAAATGCACCTTGCCTCGTTAAGGTCACTAAATCGCCACTCGAGGTGAGCAAGTAAAGCCTTGTCAAGTTGAGCAAAAGCCTCGGCAAGCCGAGCAAATGAAGCGTTACCAAGTTAAGCAAAAGCCTTGACAAGTCGAGCAAATAAAGCCTCAACTAGTTGAGCAAAAGCCTCACTAAGTTGAGCAAAAAGTCTCACCTCGTCGAGCATAAAAAAGCCTCGCCTCGCCATACATAAAAAGCCTCGATATGTTGGAGCAATTAATGCCTCGCCTCATCGAGCATAAAAACTTTCGCCATACCGAGCAAACAAAGTCTCGCCATGTTGAGAAAAAAGTCTCACCATGTTGAGCAAAGTCTCGTCAAGTCGAGCAAACATAGTCTCACCATGTTGAGCAAATTCTCGCCAAGTCGAGCAAAAATAGTCTCACCATGTTAAGAAAAGTCTCGCCAAGTCAAGGAAACATAGTCTCACCATATTGAGCAAAGTCTCGCCAAGCTGAGCAAATAAAGTCTCACCAAGTTGAGCAAAAGCCTCACCAAGTCGAGCAAACAAAGCCTCACCAAGTTGAGTAAAAGCCTCGTCAAGTCGAGCAATCATAGTCTCACCAAGTTGAGCAAATGTCTCACCTCGTCGAGCATAAAACATCTTGCCAATTCGAGCAAACAAAGTCTCACCAAGTTGAGCAAAAGTCTCACCTTGCCGAGGATACAAAGTCTCGCCAAGCCGAGAAAATAAAGCCTCACCAAGTTGATCAGCAAACAAAGCCTCACCAAGTTGAGCAAATGCCTTGCCAAGTCGAGCAAACATAGTCTCACCATGTTGAGCAAAGCTCGCCAAGTCGAGCAAACAAAGCCTCACCAAGTTAAGCAAAAGTCTCGATACGTTCGAGCAAACATAGCTTCGATCAAATCAAGCCAATCAAGTCTCGATACGTTCGACCAAACGAAGCTTCGATTAAATCGAGTTAATCAAGTCTTGATACGTTCGAGCAAACAAAGTTTCGATCAAACCGAGTCAACCAAGCCTCGCCGAGCCGAGCATTTAAAGTCTCGCCTCGCCGAGTATACAAATCCTCACCTCGCCTCGTCGATCATATAAAGTCTTGCCTCGTCGAGTAAATGAAAGCCTCGATACGTTCGAGTAATCAAAGCCTCGGTCTCCCCACGTAAATGAAAGCCTCGATACGTTCGAGCAATCAAAGTCTCGCCTCACCGAGCAAACATCTCGATCTATCCCGAGCCTATAAAGACTTGATCTCTCTAAGTCAATCAAGTCTCAACATGTTCAAGCCAATAATGTCTCATTGAACAAAAAATCAAAGCCTCGGCATTCCCGAGCAAATAAACAAACCTCGCAAGACGAGGTCGTCTTAATCCTCGACAAGCCCGAGCAATCAATTAAAGCATCGGTAAATTTGAGCCAATGAATCTAACCTTGCTCTTTAAAGTCAAAACAATCAAGCCTTGGTCAACCCGAGCATTTATACAAGTATTCCCTGCCAAGATTGAATACCAAAGACACGTCTTCAAGTTCAAGACGATAGCTGCAAACTCTCGACACAACAAAAGAGAACCGCAAGAAAAAGGTACTCCTCATCCTCGAGATGAATCTCGAGGAATAAGGAGTAGGGGTCTTCTGATGCGCTCAAATACACTACCCCCAAAAGTATACTCTCAAAAGGGTATACTGAAAGATGTACGGGCCATACCCACACCAAAAGATGAATACAAGTAGTACCAACCCCCTATTTACTATAAATAGGGGATTTCCTTAAAAAAAAAAAAAGGAGACTTCTTCACTAAGTCTTCTAACACATCCCTAACGGTATTTTATTTGATATTACAGATGGTCAAGTTCCGACAACACTTGTCTTTTGAGAGTCGGGGCATCCTACCAGTCAACTAGCTATACACGTGGAATCGACGCGATCACTAGAATACTTTTTTGGCGTGATCACTATGTCTTCAACATCTTTACTATTTGTTAACCTACTTTTGTCAACAGCTTCCATTGTGGTTCTCATGGGAGGTTTTCTTATTTGTTGGTATCTCTTCCTAGACGACATCCCTTAGTTGATAAGGTTAAGAAGGGAGGCTGGGGAGGCTCAAACAAACAACGTTACTTTTTTAAAAGAGAACTGCGGCTGTAAATGAATATTCATCATTTTATAATATTTTCATTTTATTCTAATTTAAGTATCAATATCATTTAGAAATAATTTATAGTATCCAGGGCAAACTACACAAATGGTCCCTTTAGTTTATGGGTTTTTTGCTTTTCGTCTCTACACCTCGCAAATGGTCCCTAAACTGAATATCTTTAACACAAATGGTCCTTCCGTCTACTTCTGTTAATTTTTGGCCGTTAAGTGTATACACGTGCCTTGCACATGTATTTGAGGAAGGGTAAAATAGTCATTTCATTTTGAAAAGTACAAGGACCAATCTTGAATCATAAATATCTAACAACAATTGACAACAATTGAGCTACCCATTTCACTTGAAATTCAAAGAAAGGGAAGCAACCACCATCTAATTCCTTCATCCCCAACCCACCACCACTTCATCACCATGTCGCCACCACCGACCACTGTCTCTCAACCCAACCCACCTTTCTATTCCCTTGTGGTCTCTCTCTCTCTCTCCCCTCTCTCTTGGATCAACAAATGGCATAAACTCTTCTCTCTCTCTCTCTCTCTCTCTCTCTCTCTCTCTCTCTCTCTCTCTCTCTCTCTCTCTCTCTCTCTCTCTCTCTCTTGGATCAACAGATGGCATAAACTATAAAGAGTAGATCTGCACATTCTTAATAGTTTCTGCCATTCTTGTGTAAAAGCCTTTTGCAACAAATCTTCCGATTTGTGATTTTACCTAACAATAGTTATTGCATTGAATTCTTGAGCTTCTTATCTGTTATCAAAAAAGACTCAACACTTGCAATCAAATCAAATTCCCTCCACTTTCTCTCTCCTTCTCAATCACATAGAACTGGAAGGAATGGTTTCAACACAAAAGAGAATGGGCAGTTCAAAACTCATTCTGGACAAAAATGGAGAGTGAAGACTGAAATAAATGGAGAATAGTATTGTTTTGGCAAGGGTTAGCTTGATTTTGTTAAAGAAACCAAAACAAAGTTGGGGACTTTCTTGCTTTCTAGCTTATTGACAGCTCCACTTTTCCAAGTTTCTATCTTTGGCCCTAATGGTTGTGAAAAAAAACTTAAGTTTCGCTACTCCTACCACTTACACTCATAAAATCTCTCTCTCTCTCTCTCTCTCTCTCTCTCTCTCTCTCTCTCTCTCTCTCTCTCTCTCTCTTGCCACCGACATTCATTCACACAATTGAAAAGGCATCTCATCATTCATTCAAACCCCACAACCCAAACCCTTTAAAGAATGAAAAAAAATCCCTCAATTTCAATCTTCCCATTTCAGTCTCAATCTCCTCATAACCTGATTGAAAAGAAAAACCAAGTTCATTTCCGGATTCTTTTAGTCTGATCTAGCTTTTATTAAATCATCATCGATCATGGAAACATTTGTCAAAATTTCAGACATGGTTTTTGGGACAAGCCCAGGAGACCCAAATCCAACATCAACTCTGGTTAATTCAAACCCATTCTCTCTCACTCTAAAAAGTTCCTCTCTCTCTCTCTCTCTCTCTCTCACTATATATATATATATATATATATATCCCTATTATATGTGGATGTATGCATGTGTTTTCTCGCTTTGTGATGCCTAGATGAACATGTATAAACAGGGGATGGGAATTTATATTCATAGCTCAAAAGTTAAGGAGAAGGGCAAAATGAAAAATTAAAGAACATAATATAATATATTGGATTTCAGATGAACATAATAGTTGTTTAAGAAATTTATCTCCACGCAAGTGTTTCGTCAATGAAATCGTCGGTGAAAGATGATGCATAATAGTAATGTGATTGGAGGCTTTTTCGTTATTGGAGAAGACGACAATGGCCAAATTGTGAAGGCAATTCAATTATTTTTCAGTTGGACCCCTTTGGATTTCTAATATTACACAAATTTTAGCATTTCATGGTTGGTCCATGTACTTTTATAAGTGAAATGACAATTTTGCCCTACCCAAAATGCACGTGAGAGGCATGTGTGTGGACTTAATTACAAAATCTAACGGAACTAGACAGAAGGACCAATTGCATTACAATTGGTTGCTACAGGGATAACTGGCAAAAAAAAATTGTGCAAGGACGAAATGCAAAAAAAATTGCCCTTAAATATTCTCTTTTTTTCATTATTATTTTTCGAACTCATAATATTCATCTTACTATAAAAAAAATGGCATAACCTTATTGCAGTTTCAAGTTACCAAGTAAATTTCAATATTCTAAATTTTGATACTTATAATAAGTCTTTAGAGGGGTCTTCGACAAGGCTGTCCTCTATCACCATTACTGTTTATCCTTTGTGCCTAGGGCCTTTCGACTTTGTTTGAGGATCTTTGAACGACGTGGTGTTATCCATGGCGGAAGGTTTGTAAACGTGCTCCATCGGTCGGTCACTTGCGGATGACGCCTTTTCTATCACTTCGAGGGGCTTACGTTGCAAAAGCTTCTTTATATATACGAGGCGCTTCGGGTCAAGCAATGAACATTAAAAAGTCTCGGTATCATGTTTAGTAAAAATACCTTGTGCGGGATGGCAGATTCTTTCTCCCACTAGCTGCTTGGTTTTTTTTTTCTTTTTTTTTTGAAATTGGGATCAATAGTGGTTCCCATGACCCCTTTGGTGACTCGAACCCACAACCTATCGGTTGTAGGAAGCGTCTTACCACCTGAGTTGCACTTACTTGTCTAGCTGCTTGGTGTTCATTCTTCGCTTAACACCGGAAGGTATCTTGGATTGTCATCGTTGATTGGTCATAATAAGAAACATATTTCAATATCTTAGGGAGAGACTATGGAAGCGTATTCAAGGATGGAATAAAAACCGTTGTCTAAAGCAGGTGGTGAGATTATGATTAAATTAGTTGGACAAGCCATTCCAACCTACCGAATAAATCCCGTTTCATTTACAGACGAGTTGCAAAAAATACTTAATTCCTTTTGGTGGGGTTCTAAGAAGAATGGTCAGAGGGGAATTAATTGGTTAGGCTAAGACAAGTTGTGTGTTCGGAAGTGATGCGATTCTAGCAAGCTCAATTTCAATGTTGATACACGTGTCAAATGGCATGAAGCCAAAGGATCGTGCATGGAAATTCAAGCGCATTTTTTTTCGTGATTGTTCAAGTAATCAAGACTCAAATGAAGGCTTTCATTCGCATGGATGATGATTAGAGGACTCAAGGGGGAGGTTTCAATGTGATTGTAGGCTATATGGGTGATTTGGAAGACTCAAAGGACCAAAAGGCAATTTTCTAAAAGTTTCCAGGCCAAGGAGGATGGCCTAGACGCGCTACATGATGAATCTCAGAGTCTGAAAATTGCAAGGATATGGGAGCTTCTCGCTAGGGCGTTGCGCCAAGGCGACTCGCTAAGGCGTGCTGAATCGTCATTTTTGTGTTTTTTGATATTTTATGTATTTAAAAATGTTAATTTTTCCCTATTTCTTCGGGGTCTGGCTTTAAACATTTTTGGGGTTTAGTAGGGTTATTTTTCAGCCTATATAAGGTAGTTTTATGTGTTCTTTTAAACATTAGACAACTTTGATATTATAACTTTAGAGAATTTATTCAATTCTGCTTCGTTTTTTAAGAACTTTCCAAACTTATCAGGATTTGTCATGTGGCATTCAACCTTTTTTCTTATCAATTGGTATTTCCATCCCAATTGTGGCGAATTCATTATACCAAGATTTGTGGTCGTCTCAATCATCGGTTGCGGCTGTACATGCCAAGGTTCGTGGTTGGACTAATTAATTGGGTTGAGGTGTCACCCTCCATATCAATTCATTGAGAATCTTTGTTTGCCGCCTCGTATAATCATTACTTGTCAAGAACCCTCGACGAGGAGCATATTAGGAAGGATTTGGGTAGGTTAGGCTTTCGTGATTTTAATGTTTTAACTTGGCAATGTTGGGAAAACAAGCGTGACGAATTTTATCTAATCCGAGCTCTACTATTGGTCGCATTTTGAAAGCTCATTACTTTCCCCGTGATGCCTTTCTCTCAACTCGTTTGGGCCATATTGGATATTGGATTATTGAGATTATGATTGTTTGAATTGTTTAGTTTAATTAATTGTTGGTTTTACCTTTCTTGCTTTTACTAATTGTTAATTATATATTTATCTGTTTAATCCTTTTATAGAAAGGATATTCTTGGGAGTTGTAATAATATTAGGGTTTATGAAGTGTATGTTTTATATTAAACTTTAGGTTTATAGTTGCTTAAGCTTTAAGGATTGTGAGTGTCGTGTTGGCCCTTTGTAAGTCACGGCTAACCTAGTTTAATTATGTGTAGGAATCCTAGACATATGGTAAGTCTCTTTATTCCTTAAGTTGAGTACTTGTTTATTTCATTAACCTACTAACCTTTTTATGGTAAGTTGTTCTCTTATTGTACAAGGTTTCTAGGTTTCTTTGAGAACTATATAAAGCGAAGGACTCGGCCTTGAAGGACACGAAGTACAGAGCATAGATCATATACACAAAGACTTTAGAGAGAGAGATTTATTTTAAAGCCTCGTGCTGCTGTTCGTATTAACCCCTCAATGAACCTTCATCCGAGGACTCATTCATAGTGTTTTCCAACGAAGTGCTTTTGTTTTCACTCATCTTTTATTTATTAAATCATATAGTTTATATATTTCTTATTTTTTGGTGAGCTATTCTAATATGTATACATTAGTTACATATAGAGATTTTCATATGATTTTCAGTAGTTAATAGGTTTTCTTATTTGTATTAAACTAAAAGTTACCTAGTGAAAATTTCGTCATATTGGCACATCAACAAGTTGTTACTTGTTGATTAAATGTTTACATCTCTATGTTAATCAACAAGTTGTTACTTGTTGATTAAATGTTTACATCTCTATGTTAATTTCGTACTTCTTTTAATTACTTGTTTTAATATTTTGCTGCCGTTTATCTCAATGTGCTCTTCGATGTGTTCAGTTCATTGAACTCATTGGTCAGCTCATTAGAGTTTTATTGTTTTACGGTTTGTTTTTTACTTTACTGTTTTTGATTATTTTGGTTTACCCTAGTTACAATCCTTTCAGGCCATAATCCAAGTTTTATATGGCGTAGCTAATGGTCATTTAGATTAATTATACATTGTGGTTATAGATGGAAGGTGGGGTAATGGATGCTCAATAAACCTTTGGACTGATCCTTGGCCTAGAGATCAATCAAACCGATTTATTGAAACCATGAGAGTGAAGGGCATGCATAATCTTGGCGTTCTTGATCTTATGATTCCGGGACGGGATGAGTGGGCGGTTGAGCTTATTGAAAATCTGTTGACGGAGAGATATATTAAAGAGATTACTAGTATCCTTATTATGAACCCCGATTCGAGCGATTTTCTGGTTTGGAATTTTACTAAGAATAACATTTAAATCAGGGTATCATGTGGCCCGTTCTATTTTTAATCTTGATATGAGGTTAACATTGCCTGGCAAATGGAATAATATTTGGAAACTTATTATCCCGCCAAAGGTGAAATCTTTCTTCTCGCGTGCAGGTAGAGGTTGCCTTCCATGTAAGGATAATTTGCGAAAGAAAGAGGTAAAGATTTCTTTGAATTGTGCGCTGTGTGATTCCGGGATAGAGAATTTATGGAATGTTTTTATTAGTTGCTCATTTGCTCGGCAATGCTGGATGTAAGTTGGTCTTCACAGTTTCATTGAGTCTGTGGCTGATATTGTGGATTCTCTGATGGAATTTTGCTTCAAGCTGTTGGATCATCAAAACAAATAAGTTAGCCACAAGGTCTGCCATATTTTCTGGGGGATTTGGAGGCAACAGAATGACAAGGTATAGAAAGGAGCCCCCTCAATGCTTATAACACAATATATACGTCTCTGCAGATCTTATATGATTTGTTGGGTGCGAGACATTCACTTTTTGGTCAGCCTAACTCCCAATCTTCATCTTCTATCATAGCAGGTTGGATTAAACCTATATGTTACATGTAATGTCGATGCCACTATTTCTCATGGCCAGAATGTGTTTGGGATCGGTATTTTTATTAGAGAGTATGAAGGATCCTTCTTGGCCTGTAAGACTGTGTTGCCATATCTCGGAAGCTGAAGGTTTTGGCTTACTTGAAGCTCTCTCTTGGATGAAATCTACGGGGCTTCATCATGTGATATTTGAGATGGAAGCAAAGCTTGTTGTGGATGCATTATCCTCTAAATCCAAGGACGTTTTAGAATTTGGGTATGTAATTCTTCGTTGTCGTTTGCTCCTTTCTCAAATTTCAGACTCTCAGTTGTTCAGTTTTCTAAATGCGATTCAAATGATGCTGATTGCCTAGCTCATCATGCTATTGATCTTCCCATTCCCTCTACCTTTGATGACGCTCCTAGTTTTTTAACTAGTATTCTGGTGCAAGATTGTAATTTTTCATCTTGATTAATGAAAGTTTCCTTCTTCAAAATAATAATAATAATAATAATAATATCTCATTAGAGCACATTTTAGCGACGGAAACTAACTTATGCCTTAAAGGCACATGTTAAATATTTTTCTTTTAGAAATTTTTTGTTTATTTCACAACTTTAACAATTTTTATTTACCAATGTCCAATGATTGAGTAACATCTTTCGACAACCATGGTTTTTAAGGTTTGGTAAACAGAGAATGAAGTTTTAGTTTGCAGACTAAGAGAATAAGTTGGAGAAAGTTGAAATTAGTTTGCAAAGGAGAGGAAATTATTTGGGTTGGCTCTTGAAAAGGTTTTTGAAGGTTATTGAAAAAAAATTGAAGTTGAAAAACATACCAAACAATTGGTTGGATGGCAGATATAAGGTTTTTTTTTTTTTGGATATAAGGTAAGTTTTTGGTAGATAATGTAAAATTAATTGGCAGAAGGTGTAAATTTTGATGGAATAATGTATTGTCACAATAGATAGAAGAAATTATACTCCATCCGTTTTTAAAAGAGTGTCATGCTTGATTTAAAAAACAATTAACTCTATTAAAATTATCAGGATAGTGTGTAATTTTTAAAAATATGTATGTGAGAGTGATGTTCATCAATTAAAGTGATAATCAAATCAAGTGTAAAATAGTAAAGATAACTTTCAAAAACAAAAATAAAAAAAAATAAAAAGATTAAAACTTCGACTTTTTTTTTTTTTTGAACAGTCTAAAACAGAAAGATGATTTTTTTTTTTAAACGGAGTTAGTAACTTGAGTAGGTCTCCTGTGAGACCGTCTTATCGTAAGACGGAGTCACTTTAACCAATTCACTACATTAATCATTTGAGACCGCCTTACTTTAAGGCGATCTTATCTAAGTTTTTGCATAGTAACTTATTGTATTGAATATTAACTTAGTGGACGGACAAGTGACTCATCAAGTACTTAGTTGAGGCCATAACTCGGTAATCAACCTTGTATTTTTTTATTTTTTATTTTGGAAAATTATAAAAATGACCAATTTATTATCAGTTAATAACCGATTTCACCCCGTATTTCCAATATCCTAAAATTGACCAGTGTACTAATTAACAATTTGAGTCCAATAAGCTCCCTCCCGTTAACTTTCTATCCAATTTTATAACGAGACAGTTAACATGGTTAACGGAGCTATTTTATGAGGGATATTTTTGTCTATTTCCTCCAAATCTCACCGCCCCCACCCACACACACTCTCACTTGCCGGAGAATTCATCTCTCTCTCTCTCTCTCTCTCTCTCTCTCTCTCTCTCTCTCTGTATCTAATTTACTTGTTCAACTTCATTTAAGAGATTGCAACAAATCCAAATCAAGAAAATCAATATTTCTTTCTCTGTCTATCCAATTTCATGGCTAATCTGCTCCTCCTCACGATACTACTCACCATCATACATCTCTGCCTCATCTCCGTGGCCACAGAATCTCCTTCACCAGCCACTGTTCCCACCATTTCCCCATTACCACCACCACTCCCCCTCCACCCCTCTCTTCAACCTCAATTCCACCATTGCCATCATTTTCTCCAAGCTTCATTCACAGAAGTCTGCTACATCGAGATTAACAGCATCGAAGGTGACGAGATCTGCCTTTCCATCTTCTCTCCGTCGCCAAAATTTGCTGATGGATCCATGGGTGACGAATCTGTGATTGATGAATTGACAAGAGAAGAACACGAGATCTATTGTGATCTCTCTCTTCTCTCCAATTAAACAATGTTCAGTTACACCTAGTTCCAAAGCCTTATCCTCCAGTCATTTGTTCCAATCACACATCCCTGAGTGCCCTAGGGGGTTTCTACTGCCTAAGCGCAACTCTGGCGCTGGCTTTTCTTTGTCGGAGCTCTGTCTCACACGCCGCATTTTGGATTTTGCCAGAAGGCGATTGTGTTGGATTCGTTGGTTTTCTCCCTCTAACCTTCGGTGGGGCCAAGTTATGTTTAGTTGCTGCTGGCGTGCTCCTTCTCGTTGTCTTGGCATGGGTTTGGATCAATGGGGCCAGTGTTGGTCATGTCCTGTGTGATGGTTGTGGTGGGTTTGTTGTGTTGGTTGTCTGGGTTTCTTACAAGGATATAGGTTGTTATTCGGCCAATGTAGGTAGGCTTGTGATTCTGTGAGGGAGGTCCTTGGGATGAATTCTCCGGCAAGAATGAGAGAGTGTACGTGGGTGGGGGTGGTGAGATTTAGAAAGAAAAGACAAAATACCTCTCATAAAATAGCTCTGTTAACCACGTTAACTGTCCCGTTAGAAAATTGGATGGAAAGTTAACAGGAGGGACCACATTGGACTCAAATTGTTAGTACGCTGGTCAATTTTAGGATATTGAGAGTATGGAGTGAAATCGGTTACTAAGTAATAGTACGTTGGTCATTTTTATAATTTTCCCTTTTTGTTTAAGTAATGCTACTAAGGGATCCAGTCAAATTTACAGAGTTGATGTCAAGATAAAAAGTAGACATCTTATGAGTTTTTTTCGGTGCTCTAAAGATATTTCAAAACATGATGAAATTTTAAATGAATGTCATATAGACTATTCACCCCCTCTAGCCTATATTCTGAGCATACCTACGGGACCCAATAGTTACTTTTATTTACGATCACGAATAAAATTAAGTAAATATTAATTTTGAGACAAGAAAGTAACAATAATACTACAGAATTAAGTAGTTGAATTTCAAAAATATTTCAACTTGATATTTCAATTAAAAATACTAAGATAGAGTGAACCTGTTATACACACACACATTATATATATATATATATATGTTTATATATATATATATATATATATATGTTTATATATATATATATGTTTATATATATATATATATGTTTATATAAATTTAAACTATTTTCTTAATGTCTTAATTTTTAAGTATAATACTACACAGAGTAAAATCTTTGGTTGAAGAGTACACGGAACTTCTAGTATAATGTTTGAGATCGTAGAATTTTTAGTTTGAAGCTGGAATTGGAGCTTAATATTACATTTGCACTACTCAGTTTTAATAAACACTTCCTCCATCCTAAGATAAGTTTCCATTATTTCATTTTGGAATGTTCCAACAATTGTCTCTTTTATTTTTTGAAACATTTTTCAAGTCAATTATCAATTATGTCATTCTTATTTGTGAGAATGAAAAAGTAGATTAATCCTATTAACATGACACCACTATTAATAAATTGGGGTTACTAAAGAAAAATTATTTAATGTCAAACACTTTCTTAAAATAATTGTATATTCAATACGGGACACTAATTTTTCAGACGAAGGGAGTATAAACTTTTTGTATGTATTCATAATATGTTTTCCGTATCTTTTTCCATGTGTTTGTCAAATACTTGAAAATGTTTTCCGTCATATTTTCAAAAGTTTACCAAACGTCTGAAAATAAAAACTTTTCATTTTCCAAAAGCTATTTTCCAGAAATCATTTTCCGGAAGTTATTTTTCTTGAAACAAACGGAGCCTAAAATACAATTTACCACTTTGAATCACTTCATTTGGACCTATAACCATCAAGTTCCAACCATTCAAAGTTCAAGTTACTAACCAGATTTTCTGCTAATAGTTCACTCAGCGCTGCGACTATTCACACCGCAATTGAGGTACTTCCCGACCTCCAAATCTCATGAAAATTTATAGGTTATTTCCTAACACATGAAAGTACAATATATCTAAAAATCAGAGAATTCTCAGGGACGGATTTTCCACAACACCTTCTGGAAAATAACCTAAAACAGGGACTGCTCCTATTGTAACTTATATGTCTACCAAACCAACCAATAACTCTCTAATCACTAAGCCAACATCAATACACAACAAACATGCAATGAACCACTAAGCTTACAACTTTATAGACCCTCAAAACATCAACACAAAGAGTACAAACTATCACCACAAACATACTTGTACTTGGCATATATTATGAAGCTCAATTTATCAACCTCATATCACCAATTTCAATCACAATCATGAACATACATAAGCAAGATATCCCCTTACCAATTTGGTGGTCTAAACCACCGATTAATCTAGTTCTTCAGGCTTCAAAGTAGTCTAAAACACTTAATTAAAAGCTTTCTTGGTTGAATTTGCAAAGCCATAGCTTCAATCTTGAAAAGCCCTTCGAATTACCCTAGTTTTCTCTTCTTTTTCTCTCCTTTTTCTCTTTTCTTTGTTTGTTTTTGATATGGCTGAAGTATGAACAAATCTCCAGCCTATTTTGGCTTTAAAAGGAAGTCTCAACCTAAGTAGGAGGTGGCAAAAAGTCAGCTTAGCAATTAAAACATGTTACACTCTCATTGGTTTATGTTAATTGGGTAATTAGGGTTAATTAAGTGTGATTAAGCAAATTAAAAGTAATCAAGTCCCACTAATCAAGTTTAGACCCCTTAATCTTGTTTAAACTAATTAATCATACTTAACTTTAATTAATCATGTTTAGTCATGCTAATCACAACTTAAACGGAGCTAAAATAGGTCATTTTATGAACTACAGGGGCTATTTTGCAAAATCAGAAGAATTAAGAGACCAATTAGTGTTTTTAACCTACAATAAAACTAAAGTAACCCTTATTAATCATAATTAATCCTTTAAACTCCTTTTTATACTCAACTATCACTAAGTATAAGTCACAAATCAAGTTGGAACCAAGTAAAGCCAAGTTACACAAGTTGAGGGGTCAAATTGCTCTTTTCTGAAATTTTCAGGCCAAGGCATGTATAAAATAATGCTAAACACATGAAAATGAATGCAATCACAATTAATATACATGCAAAAATCTCAGGTATTACAACATGTGACCGCATGGTACTTTGACGCGGGCCATAAGGCTGCATGTTCATTTACTTGACGTAGGATGTCCACTTCTCTTACCGCATCACACTTCAAAACATTCCAATTTGGAAACCAAAATGGACCTGTCACATGCACTCCCTTCCCGCCATATTTGACATTATTATTATTTTATTTTTTTTGCTATCCCCTTAACACTTCATGCCTCTAGGAAAAAAAAAAAATCTTCAAACACCCCTTTTTCTTCTTTTGTCCCCGGGTGATAACGTGTTGTGCCAGAGGGTATTGAGAAAGTGATTTATTTTTGTTAGGAAATATGTGCTTTTAGATCATTTCTCAGCAACAGAATCATTGATGATACCAGATTTTACACCAAGGATCTGTTTGGAAATTGGGATGGTACGTGTCACACCCCAATTCAAGCATCTAAACAAATCCTAAATTCGGGCATGAATTTACAATACATAATCATAATAATCACCTGTTTAACACAACCTCATCATTAAGACCGAGACATATTAACACGCCATTCAATTTCATAACTAGAGAGGAAACCACTGCGTTTACAAAATTTATTTAACTTACATACAACCCAAATTAAAAGGCACAATGCTAATGATACATAAATAGTACAATAAAACCATTATCCTCTCGTATATACAAATCAAAGTCAGTCAAAAAATGAAGTCAACCATCTGTTATTGAACCACCAGTCATACAACCTCAATAGTGTGACTCCTTTTTGCCCGCTTTAATCTAAGGAAAAACAATAGTCACCTATGACTCAGTAAGATTCCACTAAACTTATGCATGTTATATATTTATGCAACAGTAATAGGATGCTAACACATAGCAACATGTAATCAGCATAACAAATAACCAACTCAGTCACATGTAATTAGCATAACCAATAACCAACTAAGTCCCATTACCAGCGCAAGAAGAATCACGACTACCAACTGTCCCATACCAGTTAGAACTAATGACCAACCTACAAAGTAATGAGCTAACAACATTTCATATCACGAGATCACATATATCAGGATATAGAAGTCGAGGTACACCTCCGACTAACCAGCTCCCCTTATAACACCATTCGGCTTTGAAGTTCATTTTAGATCACTGTAAGTCATATGATTCGTATTTCGTATATTCCGCAGAATAAGTCAACATGCCCCAAGTCCCTACAACCTTGGCATCCATGTGACAACACCACTCTTATCCAATAATCTACGTGGTGTACTCTATTTTGGCCGAAAATAGGGAGGCAGGCCGGATTAAGGTCGCCACAACCCGACTATCACTGCACTCCGCCCCATGACAATCGGTAGTCAACCAAAACCCCCTGAAAGTTAGTATTAAAATGTCCACATTCTGTTAACCAAATTCACGTTCACACTTTATTTCATATTCGTTCACAATTTCGGTATTTTGTTTATCCTCCAAGGATCAATTCGAGTTCATATTCATGGATTAATACAAGTTGCAAGTTACTTGTATCAATTAACCAAGTATTACACAATAACATCAACCACTTTAATTTCATATTTTACATCTACGTAGGATGTCGTTCAATCAAACTAGTTCAAGTTAACGTGGTAATTTTATGGCATATTCGGGGTTCACAAGTTCACTAAACCACTTAACTAACAATTACCCATATTAAAACAACCCAAATAATACCACGTAATACTTGAATACGAGATTTACCGTAATCACAGCTCAATAATTACGAATTAACAAATTGAACGTATTAAAATAAACATGTATAAGCAAAGTAGTCCCTTCCCACTTTAGCAAGATATTCCACCAATTAATCTATGAAATCCATGGATTAAACTAGCTTAGTACTCGAATACTTCGACCATTTAGCGTTGCTTCGAAGAAGAACGAGTAAATCAAATAAAATCTGAGCTAGAAATTACAAGAGGGCTCACGGCTTGGAGGAAATTTTTGGGAAGAAAAGTATGTTCATATATTTTTAAAAGCTGAAATACGTGCTCTAACTATTTACCCTAGGTTTGGATCAGCTTAGGAGGCAAGAAAACATGAGATGGCAGCAAGAAAACATGAGATGGCAGCAAGAAAATAAGTTAAAAACAAGCTGAGTTACAGCAGGAAGAACTCACGGTTTGGGAAGAATTGGAGGGGGGAAAACTTGTGTTTGTAACTTCTAAAGGCTGGATAAAGACTCTCTAACCTTTTACCCATTAAAATACTCACAAAACCCAGCCAAAAGTAGGAGGTGGCAGCCCCAAATTATTCAAGAAGTGAGATGCCCTTTGTTGTTTTGGTGGTGGCGCACGGTTTAGACTAGATTAGGGAGGAGAAATGCTTTAGAATGTTTTGTTTTTAATGTAGTCTAACTTGTCCCAGCCTTTACCAACATTATTTAATTATAGCTGGTCCACAAAAGAGGCTTAGTAAATTCCAATTGATGAGTGGAGTCGGTTTGTGCAAGGCTGATATGGATAAACAGGTGATTATTATGATTATGTATTGTGAATTTATACCTAAATTTAGAATCTGTTTAGATGCTTGAATTAGGGTGTGATAGTACGATATCTGGCAAATTTATCTGTTAAAACGAACAAACGATTACTGAGCAGGGAATTCTTGCAAAGCCCCTTCGATATAAAAATTAATACAATATTCAGAGAGAATAATGTCAAATAGAGGGTGCAAAGTAGGTATTCAAATATACCGTACGATGCTAATGAGCCCACTATTTATAGTGGTAGAGTCCCAAGTAGATTCAGACTGCAATAGATAGTTTCGAGTGAAGTTTCGGTGTCCGTTAAGGACTAATGTAGAGAGCCCATGTTGTAGTAGGATTCTACCAAGCCAAAGATATTTCTTGTTAGCGTGTATGTTGAAAACATGATCAATGGCTGGCAACATGAGAATGGTGCCTACTTTTATGGGCATTTTGCTGTGGTAACATTTTTTTATCCTTGTTAGACAATTTTGGGTATTTCACCAACCAAATTGGCTAAAACCATTATATAAACTAATATATCCAACACAAATGACTTTCCATTATAAATCACCCTATTAATGAAAAAAAAAAATTTTAAATGGTTGTGTATGATCAAACTAATAAAATCAAACAAAGCCATATATACCCAATGGAAACTCTCTAATATAGTTTGAATACTCGCCCTCCTGATGGAACGTGAATGCATCCTAGTTGATGGTTGAATCCTCAAGCTGTTGGCTCGTTATATCAGTTGTGGTTCACGTTGGATTCTAATTGTTTGGCATGTACTCCCTCTGTACTTAAATAAGTGTCTATTTTGACTTTGTTTTTTAAATAAAAATTTGACGTATAATTTTTAATTTTTTTAAAACTATAAAATACGTAATTCATAATAACAATCTAATTGACTTTAAAAAGTCAAAATAAGGAATTTAAATTTACTTAGGAATGGAGAGAGTACTATATTACTTTAATTTTGCTTTCAATGTTGGTCATCAGTGTATTTGTGGGAAAAATATTAGGTGTTATGGTGATACTATGAGGTGGTACCTCCAACCCAAAAATGTGACATGTATGTTAAAAGGTTCAACCAATCATATAATAGAAGGGTGTCACGGGGCATTCTTTAATTAGTTGGTGATATCGCGTCATCACCACCATTGTACCCAATATTCAATTGTATTTGTGAAAGTTTACAAGTTGTATTCCCTCCTTCCGAAAATAAGTGTTTCTTATGGATTTTACATAAGTTTTAAGAAAATATAAGTTATCAAGTTTTTTTCTTTATCATGCTTAAACTATCATTTGATAGCGCCGAATCAATGAGACCCATGTCTTTTCTATCTTAAAACTAGAAAGGGTACTATTGATGTTTGACTTTTAAAAATCTTCCAAAAAGTATTTCTTATGTGATAAAAAATAATACGTAGACACATTTTAAGCACCTATTTAAAGTATGTTTTGTATCAAAAATTACCCAAATGAAATTGGAACTTATGTATGGATGATCATCAAGACAAAACTTAATGTTTGGGTTTTCAAAATGTGACTTTAAGGCACATATTAATTAGACCCATCTTATTTTTTTTTATTTTTTTTTCCACTCACACACACACACACATGCACGCACAGAAGCGCCTAGGAGATAAATCCTAGGGAGAGAAAGTCTTCCCTCTAACTCCTGGGGGGATCGAACCCATGACCTTCAGATTGGAAGCCATGAGCCCAAGCCAGCAGGCCAAATCCCCATGTGCAATTAGACCCATCTTATGTTTACAAAAGAGTGGGAAAAAATAAAAAGGAAAATGTCAGTAATCCAAAATTTTATTTTCTACAAGAAAAAGAAAAAAAAAAAGGATACAATTGTTTTTATCCTTTTCTAATTTAATCTAAGTGATAAATATGTGATGGATTTAGGGTGATATCACATGTTAAGTGATGCAATCTCTAGCCAATTATGTGTTTGTCTACTAAATTGCAAAGAAATTTTAGAACAAATTATTTAAATCCGGATCATTACTCAAATACTCCATCTGGATCATAATTACAAAAATATTTAAATACAGCCAAAAATTTTACAGTATATGTGAAGGGTAAAGTAAAAAACTTATTGAGATTTTAAATATAATTTTTTGTAAAAAAATTAATAAATGAAATAATAGTATGGTAGACTTTTTGTGTAGAAATGAAGGAAGTAAAAAAAAAAAAAAAAAGGGTAAACTTCAAAAACGAAACCCCCTCAACTATAACTCATTTTTAACCCGGTACCCATTATAATGTATTGACCCGGACCCCCTTCTGGGGGTCAAACCCAGAAAAAACAACCCATTCGTTAACTCATCGTTAGTATACTTAACAAAATTTGTCATGTGCAACTAAATGCCACTTTTCAAGATAAATATACCCTTGATGTCAAAAAGTCAACAACTTTCAAAAAAAATAAAATCACTCCATTTTTGTCCTCTTTGAATCTATAAACCCAATAAGACAAGCTCCCATCAACCAAATTTGCCACCACTTCTGCAGACAAAGCAATTCATCTTAATGACACCATCTCCAGAACTCTTCCTATTTTACCAAATCGCAACTTGGTAAAGGGAATCTTCATAAATGGCCAAGTCAAAACTATCAAATTCATAAAAGGTCTCACTTACTCAAAAATATCTTTTATGACCATTTTTCATCCAAAAATCTCAAAATACCTTTATTGAGTCGAGTAATCGACTCAAGAGTCAATTAAACGACTCAATGAGTTGATCAAAATGACTCAAATCAACCCTGAGTCGATTAATCAACTCATGGGTCGATCAATCGACTCATGGATCGATCAATCAAATCAAGGTCGATCTCATGGGTCGATTAATCAGCTCAATGGCGAAGGAGGCATAGAATGACGGTCAATTAATAAACTCACGGGTCGATTAACCGACTCAGTGGCGAAGGATGAGGACGACAGTGGAGGACGAGACGACGGCAGTGGCGAAGGACGAGGACGACGGTGATGGAAGCCGAGGAGGGAAAGGACGGCCTCTTTTTGAGTTATGTGAGAGAAAAAATAAGATTTTTAGGATTTGAAAAGGTTTAAGGACATTTTGAAGAGTTGTCAAACTTCTCGGTCAAGAGGTCATAAAATATAAAAGTTTGGGTCAAAAATCTGTACTTGACTAATACTGCACAAAAAAATGGTTAGGATCTATTTGGGGCTTTTGATAGGTCATTGGTTCATTCGATGGCCGACTCTTCCAAAAACCCCAATCACAATTGCATCAATTATAGAAAAGGGTTCAAAGTGATCGTTACTTATATGTTAGGATTTGATGAGAACATATTCTATAATAATGAATTCCTCCTTGTAGTCGTTACCGGCAAAGGCCATGGTCATGGTGGTGAGAACGTTGTTGTCGCCCTAACAAACGAATTCCTCAAATCTATTGTCATTTTTGTTATTAAAAATTTAAAACACCAAATCGCGATCTTTGATGATCAATAATCAAAGAAATCGCAGCAATAGATCTTGTCTCGATCTCACCAAAATCTTAGGACGCGTTCCTACGAAAATAGGTGTGCGGCAGTCGGTTGGGGAGAGATGAGCGCCAGAGAGAGAGAGAGATCTGGACTTGTCTGAAGAAGGCGGAACGACAAAGTGCACTCGACTGTCATGGCTTCGCTTGCGGAGGTTGCAAGCGAGACAGTGAACCCACGAGCAGTATGGGAAAAGCTAAGCCACATGGGTTTCTTGTAGGTGTAATTTGTGTCTCCGCATGAAGAAGATGGATGACCGAGGTGAAGGAACAATTGGGTAGAAGGGTAGAGAGAGAGAGGCATCAGTGGAGCGTGAGTTGTGTTTTAGAATTTTTAGGGTATTTGTTGTGGAAGAGACAACAATGTCTTTTAACATTTTCCGTTAGCTCCGTTACAATGAGTGAGTCGTGGACTGACTCACTCGAGTTAATAGTTCAAGGGGAAATGTTTTGTCCGTACTTAGTTGAGGGGTGATTTTTGAAGTTTACCCAAAAAAAAAAAAGAGAGAGAGAGGAGTTAAAACATGCCTCCAGTTCAGCAGCATATTGACTTTCTATTTTCTAAATCAGAAGGAACACAAATTCATCCAAATCAATGGTCAAACACACCCAATTTCAACTACCAATCAAATGCTTTGTCACATGTGATCACTACCCTAGATTCAGACAACAAGAGTTGGACTTAAATCTATACATCCCTCAATCAATGTCTCTCTCTCTCTCTCACACACACACACACACACACACACACACTCACTGATTACTCACTCACTGATTACTCACTCACTCACATATGAATGATCACTCTCTCACCTGAAAACTAATCCCAAAATAGTAACAAAACAAGAAAGAGAGTGAAAAAGTAGTGTTTGTACAAATATAAAGAGCAATAATCAAAGTGATATCCCAATAGAAAAATGGGTTTCACAATGGGTCTAAATCTGCTCCTCTTAGTAGCCATGGTTGCCACCAATATTCTCTCCCTCTACCACCTCTCCTCCACCCTCCAATCCAAACCCACTGCTCCTCCACCAGTCCCTGACCACCTCCTCCATCAACTCCACACGATACGCGCCACCATTAACCACCTCACGCGCCTCCAACCCACTACATCCACATCTAAAACCCCCTCCACCACCACCTCGGCCCCATCTGACCTCCTCCTCTACACCCAAATCTCCCCCATGGCCACCGCCTGCCACCACCACCCTGACCTCCTCCACCAGTACATGAACTACACCCATTTCTCCCTCTGCCTGTCAGACTCCACATCCGTCGCCGAATCACTCATCCTCCGCAGCTGTCACCCTCTCCCCCGTCGCCGCTGCTTCTCCGCTACCCCTTCCAAATCACTCTCCATCTCCCTCCCCGCAAACCCATTTTCACCACTCCCACAAAACGCCTTATTATGGAACAATTACAACTGTAAAACCTTCTCTTGCTTGAACCCCGATTCGGGTTTCGACATGAAGATCGAAAAATCGAAATTCTTAACCTACAAATCAGATCTAGATCTCCCAATTTCGCAACTAACCCAAATCGCGAAATCGTCAAACAACCCTCTCCGACTAGCTTTAGACATCGGCGGCGGTACCGGCACCTTCGCCGCACAAATGAAGCAAGAAAATGTGACGGTAATAACCACCACTATGAGTTTGGGTGCACCATATAACGAAGCGGCTACAATCAGAGGATTGGTGCCGCTGCACGTGCCGTTACAGCAGAGATTGCCAGTGTTTGATGGGGTAGTGGATCTGGTGAGATGCGGGCACGCCGTGAATCGGTGGATACCGGTGGCGGTGATGGAGTTTATGTTTTATGATGTGGATAGAGTGTTGAGGAGTGGTGGGTATTTTTGGTTGGATCATTTCTTTAGTAAAGGGCTGGATCTTGACAAAGTTTATGGGCCTTTGATTGGGAAATTGGGCTACAAGAAGGTGAAATGGGCTGTTGGGAAGAAGACTGATTCAAGTGGGATCAAGAATGGAGAGGTTTATTTGACTGCCCTTTTGCAAAAGCCTTTGTCAAGATGATTGTTCGGGTTTTTTCGAGGTAATTTTTCCGATTGATTGCTTATTTGCTTTACCCTTTTTGAGCTTTTAATTTGACTGCTCTTAAAATTGGCTATTGTTTTTTAATGTTAGATCAACTTTTTATTTTGAGTAAATTACTTGAAGTAGGTAGGTTACTAAATATGTTGTTTTTTTGGGCGAGTTCTTGCTATGCGAATTGAGAGATGATAATGTAGTGAATGTCATTAGGGTTTACACTATAGAAGTGCAAGTGCACATTGGAACATAATAGATATGAAAGGTGAATTTGGTAACTTTATACAATAAGAGACCCTCATATTGGGGGAATTTTTTTTTTTTTTCTAAAAGGGACACTTGATAAAGGGAGTAAACTCACCTATTTATTTAGAAGATAGGTTACAAGAGAGAGAGAGAGAGAGGCCAAACAATCCAAAAATGGTTGGAGAGACCATGCTCTGCACTTCAATATATAGTAGAGATAAAAGACTACAGACAAATAAAGAGTACTTTTTTGGGTTGTTTGGATAGATACTCTGAAATAAGGCTATGTTTGAATTGAGAAGTTATTCCATAGGACGGGAAAGAGTTGGTTGCATCCGGACCTAAATGAGGAAGAGAGAGAACGACAAAGGATTGGAGGGAGGAGAGAATCGAGAGATATTGTGAATGATTAGATTTTGGTGCTATTAGTGGGAAAGGGTAGTTTAGGTTTGATGTAAAAATGGTGGTAGTATTATGGTTCCAAAAATGCATTCCTACCAACCCCCATGAGTTTTTCAAATTCCTTTATTTAAGAAATTTTTTACATTCCGAGGGAATGACGTTCCCTTCAAAAAAACAACCAAACGTGACTATGGAATTTGGTAAACGGGAATTGGCCATCCCATTTCACGCAATACCGCGAACCAAACGCCATCTAAGTTTTTCCTGCATGGACGGTCACCCTATGTCGCTAGGGTGATGTCGCGTGCACACCAACCTTATACCAGTGCTACGGTGACATGGTGGCACCAACCCTATACTGGATGCTATGGCGGTTATGATATTGTTGGAATTAAATTTAAGATTTTCAAAACTTCAAAACTATTTCCTTTTATTTTAGTTAGTGTTTTTTGTTTTTAACTAGTTTGACACTTTCGAAGTTGGTTTTCTTGGGATGGACTTCAAATGTTGTTGGGGAAGGGATAAAATTTGTTGAGACTACCTTCCTAGCCCTTCCTCATTTTTTACACACACTAAGGCCTAAGCTAGTGAAATTAAGCTTCCCTACTTCCATATCTCCCTCTATACTTCTCTATATTATTTTTAGCAACCTTTTAATACAGACTACTTCCATATCTTCCTAGAACATGCCTTTAGAGAGAAGATCATCTGTGAGCTTTTGGGATGTATCTTGGAATCACTATGCGCGGTCGACCCGCATGTAGGGAGGCGTTAGCGTCTTTAGATTGTTAGAGAACTTTTCCAAAACAATACAATAATGTAAAAGACTGGGAAATGTTAATAAGGCAAAAAAATAAAGCAACACATACAAGCATGTAATTTAATTAAAAATAATAAGACTAAACAAAATCAGTAAATTAAACGGTCACTAACGATCCTATAATGGCAATGGTAGTTGATTTTGAGCATCGGTGTACCAAGAGGTACTCGCATTAGGTTCATTATTATTCTCTTCTATGGCGGAAATGGATCTTAACACGATTAGCCAATAGTGCCTTTGTTTTTTATTGAACTTCTCGCGTTTAACGCTATTAGCATTGTCATTATGAGCCATTTAAGGAATATAATGACGACGTTAATTGCGTTAAACCTGTGAAGTTCAATGACCAAGACTTTAAGAGTTGGAAAACACAAATGCACTATTGGCTAACCGTGTTAGGATTCATTTTCGCCATACAATATAGTAAAAATAAATCTAATGTGAGCACTTCTTGGAACACCCTTGCTCAAATCGACTACCATTGCCACAATAGTTTCCTTAGAGCCCTTTTTGGGACTTTTTGGAAATGAATACTTTTTAGTGGTGTTTTTTGATATTTTCACCTAGAAATAATTCCTATAGCATTAGATCTAAGGGTATTGATGTGCTTTGATTGGAGGACTCTTCCATGTGTTGAAATATGAGTGGTCTGTCACACCACATCAACATCCGTAAGATGACATGGTGTGAAGGTTTATTATTTTTTTTTTTTGGGGGGGGGAATGCCTCCTTGTGGCTCAAGGAGTTATTTTTTTCTTTTTTAAGCTGGCTCGACTCTAAATAAGTTCACATTTGAGTTGATTTGCATGCCCAGTTCTAGGCAAGTTCAAAGTGATCCACTTAACAGTGCCCCAAAATTTGAAGAGCCCAATTCTTATATATATGTATTATATATAGGCTTTTTATGTGCTTTTTTCCAAGACAAAATGAATATTAGTTCACTTGGTAGAGCGGAGACTTGTTGTGGGTAAGTATTTTTAACCATCCTTAGGTTGTTGGTTTAAATCCTACAAACTTACCTTTGATATTTAATAATACAATAGTATTTTTTTTTTTTCAAGATTTGTACTATAATTAGTTAAAATCTCTTTTGTTTGGCATGAAGGTATGGAGATCAATTCCTGACATTTTCATATAAATATTCATTTGTCATTTTTGCTCAAAAACATCAATTATTACAAGATCAAATGAAGACTTATATATATATATATATATATATATATATATATTCTTTCTCTTAAATTTGTGTATCCCAAATTTAAGGGGGCCTAATTTCATGGAAATTGGTTGCCTATCTTTATTTATTTTATTTTATTTTTAGGAAAAAATAGATTATGAAGACCTAATTGAAGATTTTGCTTCAAAAAATTTAGAACGGTAGAAAAATATGATACTAAGTTTTAAGGATTTTGGTACTTCATTTCTAGAAAAATAATTTTAATATTATAATATTATAAAATGTGTAACCTATCCTTAATTTCTGATAATTGTCTTTTATCAATTCTATGGGGTTTAAGCTTAAATATAGTACAGGGCCCCAAAATGTGAGGACCTTGATTTGGTTTTCATTACATGTTCTAATGGGTAAACAAAGCTGTTACTCAGACCGAACCACGAGGAATATAGTCCTTGTTGGATCTTCTCATGATATTGATGTTTTAATTTTAGGGAAAATAATATATAAAGAGAAAAGTATCTATTTTTATAATCGAGCTGATGTAGCATGCATTCATGTATATCAACCGTTAAAAATAGAAAGAAAAGAAATAATAAATACGAGCTCTGTTCCTAGGAAAAAGTTCCCTTTGGCTAGCACGCACATTAAGAAAAGTTTTGACTCCTTTATAAATATTTGTACACCATTGAATTTCCAATTTTACCCTTAAAAGTTTGAAAAGATGATGCTTTTCTCCCTCTAATTGAGTTACATCAAAGGGTATAAAAATATAAATAGTACTCCAAGAAAGGAAAGATGCTTTGTGGACATCTTTTTTGATACATCCCAAAAAGGAATAATGGACTCCTTTGCATGAATGGAGGGGGTAATAAATAGCTACCACCCACTCGGCTCATGAGTCTGGGTCTCTTTCGTTAATCCCTTTTTGGCTCTCTCTTTCCAGATTGTTCTAAACAACAAGGGAGCCTGAAAAGGTTGATAAAGGGGAGAATTCCCAAGATTTTGGTTGTATATGATTCAATAGAAGGCTGCTTTTGCTGAACATGGCCAAAGGTATAGGGTACAGACACGGGCGGCTCTACCTAAATCGAGGCCTAAATCTTGAGTGTATGAAAAACAAAATTAAGGTCTAATTCAATTAGCTTTATAACTAATCAACTTTTTATCTATTTAAAATGCACTCTTCTAGCTTTTTGAGATGCAAAGATTAGTGACTTTCTAAGAGTAAAGCAGCTTAGATACAAAGAATGAAAGTTAATATTTTCTGAAAGTTGGAATGTTTAGTTGATTTGGAAAGTTTTTTTTTTTTTTTTTCCTAATTGTCAAACGATGAAAATTTTCAATTTTTACTAGCCGTTATAACTTAATAAAGGAAAGTGAACGGTTCCTTTTTTTAAGGCCTAATAAAGTAGTGTAAATATGTGATTAATTAAATAAACTAGTTACTATATATACGGTACCTTAATTATCTCTCTCGATATATATAATTATATAGTGGGGCCTAAAATTATGGAGGCACTAAGGCAATTGCCTCTTAATTAGAGTCGCCCCTGAATTCATGCACCTAGAACCCCAAAAGTACGAGTAATGCTAGAATCACTTAATGAGTACTCAATTTTGTAGACTAAATGAGTAAATGATGTGGCCGTGGCATCTTATGTGTGATTTAGTAAGCTTCACTTTTTAACTTATAGTGGAGCTCATAAGATGCCAAATAAGATGACACATAGAATGTCACATCATTTAGTGCACAAAATTGAGTATTCATTAAGTGGTTCTAGCATTACAAAAAGTATATTCAATCCTAAGATTGGTTGAAAACTTTTGAACTTCCAAGACCTTTTTGAGAAAACCAAAAGACACCATTGGTCCAAAACTTCAATATACCTCTAACCTTAAATTCTAAACTGAGCTAACTTATGAGTGCTGATTCAGAGACACATAAATCAAAATTCCAAGTTTGATCTGTGAGGTAGAGCAATGGCAGTGGGTCCCGAGTGCCCATAGAGTGTGCAGAACAAGGGTTTTGTTTGCGGTAGGAAGGTAGTTGTAATAATCTACGATGTGGTGAATATTGTGAAATAGTGCGCGCTTTTGGCTTCAGGATTTCTTTTTGGGTTTTGGAATTCTTTTATAATGATCGAAGAAAAAGTAAGAATAAATAGGGAGAAAGATGGTGAGACCAATGATAAAATTCCTCTAGTGCTCAAAGCAAACACGGCCGATATGACTGCACATGGCTTCTAGGACTCATGGAACTCAACCATGAATCTGATGTATCTAAGACCAACATTGTAACCTTCCTTGGTGTCATTGCACTCTGCCTCTTTCAATCAACCCAACAATTGCCGCACTCTTGGTCCACGATACAAACATCAATTACCAATATTAAAATCTCTCATAATGATAAATCTACGGCAGAAAAGATGCCCGATTTCCTATAGTCATTGCCAGATTGTAAATCAGTCATACTCCATTAGCATGCAATCATTGTGGGGAGCCCTCCAAAGTCGTCGCCTGTTTTTTTTTTTTTCACTCCAACAAAACCAGTGCCATTAATTTTTGGTCTGTGTTGATGGTGTCTTACAGTCTATCCACCAATGCCGGATTCATCGCACCACCTCAAAAGTGCCCTTTTTCTCACAACCTCATTGTAGATGATAGGCTTCTACGCTCTTGGCCCCTCTCACTTACTGGATTCTTTCTATTCCCCCAATGCACCATTATGCTTGCCGCTTAAACACGAGAATAAGATACATAGCTGAGATGCTCGACAGTCCTCGCCAATAACCTCTGTCTTAGACATTTCTACTTTTAGTTTTCCAAGAAAATACGATTGATACATAGTTCAGATCCTCAACACGGCCTCAAACAGTCAAACCACATGCATTTACACACAGTTCCTTTGATTCAAAGTCAAAGTTTTGGTGATTTCATGTATCCCAATTATTATCACCTTATCTTCCAATTTCTTGATCAGGGTCGTAAACAAGCAGAGCATTAGCTTACTCAAGCTGGGCCTGCTGTTTTAAAGAAGCTTGTAATGAAGTTAATCCACCTCGTGTGAACGCGGTCTCAAGCGACCCTCAGACATATCCAATTTCAACCCAAGCTCTAGTAGATTGGCATGGCTCCTTATCCACCTGAGAATGTGACATAGAATTAGGATTCTCAATAACCTATTGAACCTGCCCAAGTCGACATTAATAAAATTGCTGGAGTAGAATTGGGCTCAATTTGCATCATTTGTTGCACAACATTAACCTTGAGTTGAGCATAAGCCAGGCCTTGGTTAGGTTTACTCGTTTACAGTTCTATTCTCGATAGGGATAGCGGATAGGCACCCTAATTGATTTATAGTCGATGAATAAGTAGGTAAAAGGTATAAGGTTTGGGCAGAAAGAAAAAACTAGATGTTACTTCTTTTGACACTTTTGAGTGTCTTTTAGCTTGTCAAATTAAAATGAAATAAAAAACAACATAATTTTCAGTCCTTTAACTCAACTCTATATATGGATTTGGGACCTGTAATTGCGTTTAGCATGGTTTGTGTTGTACTAATTTCCGTTTCCGCTGGCTTCCCGCTTGATCGATTTCACGTGCCAATCATGTTGCTAAAGTGAGTCAATCAATGACAGTCGCATACAATCTTTTTCCAAGGAGCATCTAGTTATGTAGTGAAATCTTCAACTTTGAGATATAGCTTTCAAAGAAAGACAAAAACTAAGAAAAAACCGTTTTAGGACATTTTCTGTAAGACGGATCTCTCTGACTCGACTCACCGTGTTGGTGGACTGAGCCGTGAGAAGGTGGGGCTCAGTCTTACGAATTAAAATCAGTAAGACAGTCTCACAGGAGACCTAATCTCAAAGAAATTGGGGAAGACAGTAGACAATGTGTATTAAAATGACGGATTTTCAAAACATTGACTCTGCATAGAAAGATTTTGGTTCAGGCATCTGAGATGCCAAAAGCATGTCTTTTCTTTCTTCCTCCCAATCTGACTTTTGGTAGCTGTTGGTTCTTGTGCAGGTATAATGCTCAGATTCAACAACTTGGATTGCAAGAACAAGAACAAGAACCAATTCCCGCTTGAACAAAATTATTTGACCCATATATTTTCCCGTTGGGTAGTTAAATCAACACGTATTTAAATTTGTATCATAGCCGGTATGGTAATGCTCTCATCACCAATTGGAACAATGGCAAAATGGTTGAACAACGAAAGCATGACGGTTGATCTTGGCAGCCATGTCCAAAGGGCAATACTCGGGCTCCCACGTCTATTCATTTTTCTTCGACTGTCTTCAGATTCCAGTATTGCAGGTTACAGTCTAGAACTAGGATTCTGTTGATTCAATTTCACTGGAAAACATAAACTGTGTAAAGCAGTAAGGAAAATCTGTTCAATGGCCTCATGTAAGAGACCGGTGAAATGATCGTAAATTTTTCCTCAATTTGTCTCAAGAGGATTGC
Organism: Platycodon grandiflorus; assembly: GCA_016624345.1. Taxonomy (NCBI): domain Eukaryota; kingdom Viridiplantae; phylum Streptophyta; class Magnoliopsida; order Asterales; family Campanulaceae; genus Platycodon; species Platycodon grandiflorus. Next base: position 73,395,883 of record CM028361.1, read on the forward strand.
CTTGACAACAACTAGTCTATCTCGTCTCGCTTCCTTTTAAAATAAATAAATAAAAATAGTTTCTTTGGTTTTTCTTTTTCTTTTGCTTTTCCTTTATTTTCTGTTGATCACTTCCCTCTATTATCTTATCTTTCTCTTCCATTGCTTTATTTTTCTGTTCAACTCTATGTGATTGTATCGTAGTGTCTTACTTTCGTGACACAGGCAATGGTTATTTCTCCTTTGCGACTACCAGATAACGCTCGTAATACTCCAAATAATGGTTATTTCTCCAGCGCAACTACCTGATAATGCGTAATTCTCCTTTACGTAGAAATCTACTGAATAAACTAACAAATAATGGTTATTTCTCCTTCGCAACTACCACATGCAAAACCACCAAGTGCATAGATCAGCTAAGGCTGTTCTAGTTTAACCATGTATCTCGGGTTAGAGTTATGGGAATGCAACTGAGTTAAAACTTGATAGAAAAAGCTTTACTTCCCAACTCGGGAAATTAGGCTTCTAAAGCTCTTGATGTGCACGCCCAAGTAATAAAACTTCTATCAGTCCATCATGCCGTGGCACAATTCTCACTCAAACCCCTAAATTCTCTAACCATTATTGTATATTGATGATCCAGCAATGATACTGAATCCATTTCTAAAGGCTCTTAAGAAACATGCCTTCTTTATAGCAATATCCATAACTTTTTCTTTTTCCTTTTCTTTTGCCCCCATTAAATTAGCTCCTCGTTAACCAGACTTAATTCACCACAGGAGTGACCCTGCATAACAATGAGGTTTCTGCAACTGACTAACCTGATCTCAACCTCGTGTTTTTAGACTTTGATTGAATCAGCTTCTTCCCCTTTTTTTCTTTTCCAGATTTGTCACTGTTTAGAGGAACTAGAGGAAAGTTTATTTAAACCATCCAAACACAACCCATAATGTCAAAGATCATGAGGAAATGATTCACATAGTATGACAGAGAAGCTGAGGATCATTGCCACGGACCTGGAAAGGTCAAAATAACAAGAAACTAAATCCACCTTCAATGAAACAAACGGCTGCAACTCCATACAGACTTGGTCTGTCTTAATATTTACAACGACCAGCAGTTCTATGTTGATTGATAATCATTTCTCGACCTTCCTCCTCAGAAGGGGCTGCAGGTCAAGCATATCAATTTTAGCAGCAAGTATGAAATCATTCTCTGTAAGTCCACCTGCAGAAAGTGCAAGTTTCATTAGATAACACCTTCGCGAGCAGCTCCTTCAATAGAAAGATTTAGCAGGTGTTTTAGCATTTTAAAGAAGAAAAGACGCCCTGTACTAATCTTGCGATGTGGCACGCATGCAATGGAGAATGCAATCTTTCAAGTTTAGGCATGGTTGGTGCAAAAAAGGTGGCCAAGTACACAACCATATATATTTGCATCTTCAAGTTCATGAGAAAATAAGTTTTACCAATCAACATAATAGTATCCTGATATTAGCACCGAGCAAGGCTCGAAAAGAGCACAGATATATCTCAGTTTAAAAAGCGATTTAATGATGAGGAACTCAACCCCTTGTTTGGGTTTGAAAAGCCCATCATATTTGTTCAAGAAATGACAGATACCTCTATTAATGTTGGTAATCAAGGTTTGTACATGATTTTGGAATAATTTGTAGGCAATAACATAAACACTAAATTAAAAGGCAGCCTCATTTTGTTATATCAAGTGAAAAGGAACTTGTGAATGCAAAGAATTGTTTAAATTACAGGCAATCCTTACCAACAGCATGCGTCCAGATCTCGATTGTCACATTGTTCCATCCAACAAGATGAAGATCTGGATGATGGCCTGCATTCCAACACATGATAACTGTCAAACTATGATGTAAGGACAAACATTGATAACAAGCAGACTCGTCTAGTCTAGAGACACACAAGGAACACTGATGAGTAAACGTTGGCAGATGCTATGATGCCGTATTTCAGGTAAGACACATTCTTAGCCACCATTATGACAACTATTGGAGAACAGCCCAGATCTAATAATAAGCCAACTCCTAGTAATGGTCAAACCAGCCTAATCCATTTCGTCAATTGCAACATTACAAACAGTAAAATAGGTTGAGTTACGAGCAGTGCACTATCCAAGTTATTAGCATATATACTTCTAAGTCATAAGCGGTTCATTTAGTTCAACTATGTTTTCTAATTCAAGTAACATTAACATTTCGAATGGAGAAACTCAATGACTGTAGTAGTATACAACAGTCAAGATTGAAGTGCCCTGAATATAAACTGTGCTATCGGAAAAAGCCCGAGGATGATATGACGACATCCCTACAGACCTACCGCCAATAAATTAGAAAAATGTTAGCTCTGCCTCCCAAAAATTAAACCAGGAGCCACCCCGATTCTTCACAAGTTGCAAATGGAGTCATCTAGATGTTGAAACAACTCCCTAAAGACACTTACCGCTCCCAACATAGATTCGGCAAGTAAGCTTGGGAGGTCATGATATATTTGTTTCATATAAGTATGATAAGTTTTTCGGGCAAGTACCTCGGATAAGCACAAAGGCTATGATTACTTATCTCTCTTTCAACTATAAATTACAATAAATCAAAACTTCAACTAAACATATAAATAAAAATATAAAAATAAAAATAACAATAACGATAAAAAACAAATGCAGTTTATGAGTGGCATGATGTCTTTGGTTGGATTCTAGGTTAGGGACCTTGATCAAACCAGAAGAATACATTGTAAAGAGATCTATAAAAGCAAGAAAGCATTCAAAATTAACGAACTGGAAAGAAGAATTTGCAGAGCAACGATGTATTTTCTTTCAAATAACATTACTGCAGGTCTAGAGCCCGTAAGTCCACCTACAACTTAACAGACTAGTTGCACCAGTGGAAACAAAGGTTCCATCCATGTCAATGTGAAATTAAAAAGATATCTATTGAATATTTACAGGCAACATCAATGCACAAAAGAAATGAAGAGCAAAAAAGCAAAAATTTCAACTTACCCACTCCCCACCCCCCCAACCCCCAAAAAAAACACCAGTAAAAAAAATAACTCCCACCATCCCAAAAAAAGAAGTCGCATTTTACAAGTCAAATATTTAATATCGTACTTTTGCTTCTCTATATTTCCTTTAAATTGCAGTAAAGTTGTATATTCTTTTGCATAACACATGAGATAAATATTACGCCTTCAAAAAGAAAGAAAAAGTATGAATTTATTTGATCCTTAACTTTTAGAAATGTGACTTTTTTTGGGACAAACCAAAATGGAAAGCGTGGCTTTTTTGGGGACAGAGGTAGTATAAAGCATAGGTAGGAAATGAAGCATGTAGCATGCACAAAAAAACACATGGATTGGTTTCCTATGAAATGGTCAAGTCATAGAACTTTTCACTTCCTTGAAACAAACCAAAAATCTTCAAAAATTTCAAACACTACAGACGTTGACCTGATATCCGGTCGCTACACCACAAACTATCAAAAATGAACAAGAACTTAGAGAACAGCTGATCTGTTCAAAGCACATCAACTAAAAATCAACAGCGAGGAAAACCATTTTTTATTTCAATCCAAAGCTTTACATAGAGAAAAAAGGAAGTAAACTGAAATTGAAACTCGTGGAAACCAATTTAAAGGACAATGCATCAACAAGAGATGGGTGATGAACTTACATTTGTAACCCAAGTTAACAGGTAAACTTAAACGATTTTTATAGTGAAACTGGACAATGTTACGAGAACTTTTAAATTCTGTGTTGCTGAAACTTAGACATCGGAAAGGTGCTTTTAAGAACAGGACTTTTATCAAGCAAACCATCAAATTTCTAATACATTGTGCATTGACTAAATGCTCAACCGTGAAATATGGAATTCGAAAGCCAAAGATACTCCAATATTTGAGTGGTTAGTAAACTTAGTCAATTATACTAGAAGGAGCCAATTTTTTTGTGGTTTATCAATGTTAGGTCCTGATTATACTAACAATGACAAGGACCTGGGCACCTCATTTCTCAGGCAAGCCTGGGAGTGCCTTGAGCATTTTGCCTCATACTACTTTGTGTGAGGATCACTAGAACACATACTCAAGAATTGGAAGCAAATGTCAAAAAACAGTGTGCTCCGATAAACCCATTAAGTGCAAATCCTTACTGCATCCATTGGCATGTGAGATGCAGATATCGAGTTGAAATAAGTTGACAAATCAGCAATAGTTAGACTAAAGTACTAGACTGCACGGTTCCACTACAAGAACTGTCAAGGTTCATCAATTAAACTACCAGTCAGGCAGGCGTTTACAATCTCCACCAGGCAGAAGCATGCATAATTATCTCCCTAGAATATCATGTCCCAAGATTAAGCGAATATCGAGAACAATACATGCCTGGCATCTACAATCCAGAGCAGGCATAACAACCATGCATAATAATCTACCTCAGAATATCATGCCACTAGATTAAGTAAAAATCCAGAATAATGCAGACAATACCATTTCAGTTAAGAGCCCACGGCGATAGTTGAACATTAGTGTTTTTCCTTTTTTTATTTATTATTTTTTTTTATGACTAAGAAATTAAAGTATAGAGCAAAATTACTAAATATGATACCTTCTGCTTCTGCGACATCAGCAACAGCTTTGAAAAACTCCAAGCCTTTAGTGAATGTCTTGACTTTCCATGATCGATGCAGCTTCAATAGACCCCCTTCATTGACCAATTCCCATTCAGGCACCTAAATGAGAAGGCAGCGGACTAGTAATGTAAGTCTATGCGAATGTAATAGCACAGACATCAAAAAACGCAAACCTTTTTAATCAGGCGATTGGCTGCCTCCACGGACATGGGACTCAATTCTTTTAAGTCGCATGGCACACACTTCTTAATGGTCAAATCTGGAATTGAAGCAACAGTTAGTAAAGGCATGTATGGCCATATCAACTGACCCAGTAATCACTTATCACGAAGCTTGGGCTCTGCTGTTTAGCATTTGTTTTCATACTCGAAAATTCAAATTTGGATTTAAGAACTCAGAATGAACAGAAAACAGTTTCTGAAACGCCAAACTAATAGGCCCCTACTTAAGTGTGCATGCAATCAATAAAAAGATCATCGAATATGTTCAGAGACTGGCACTGCTGAACACTGGTTAAGAACAAACACAAGCTAAGTGCCAAAGAGCCAAGGAATCTAAAAGAGGTACTCCGTACTTTCTGGATAAGTAACCTACTAGGTGACAAGCACATAGGCGACACCTAAGGATTAGAAAAATTAAGTAACCTTCCTGCTAGACAAAAACTAAATTTAAACACCCCCTTAGTTACAAAGATAACCTGAAACAACTATTAGCGACTAGCCCTAGCAACTAGACTTTTAGCACGTTTCTGCAGCAGGTATCTACAAAGCCGTACAGTAATGAGTTAAGCTCAACAAAGTCCCATTCAGTCCAGTGCTATCAGAAAAAATAGCACCAAGTACTGGAGATGCCTTGTGCACCGTGTAGCTTTAACAATCAGAAGATGTCAATGAAGGTTTCTGTCCTGGAAAAAGGGATACATCGAATGGAGCCCGTGGTGACAAATAGCGATCTCTTGAAAGCCTATGGTTGTCATTTAAGCTTTTGAAAACTTCACCTAAGAAATTAATCTGGAAGCGATAAAATAGAATCTTATCTACAAATTCAACCCTGCCAAAACTAACAAATATTTGCAGCAAACTGCCGCTTATGACTTATTGAGAAAAAGGATACAACTGACAACAACAGCTAGAGGTGAGCTGAGGCAAAAGGGAACCTATTTCAGACCGGAATTTCATTCTGAACATTATTTGAGGAAGCCTGGCAAATTGTTATTTGCCAAACAGGTATTCTAAGCTGCTTATCCAGCAATGTGGTTTGAAGTGATTGAACAGTATTATACGGCTCCTTTAGACTACTTAATAATGTCCCAATACAAGAGAAGCATAAAACTTTGTCGCAGAAGGTTGTTACGTTAGAAAGTACAAAGCTTCAAAGAGTTTGTTTGATAACAATAATTAAGTCCAAAAGTTACGGTTGCCTAGGAAACATGATTATACGGCTGCGATCAGGCTCTATGGGTGTTTTCCATTTTTCTCTATATTATGTTTTCAGCAACTCAGGGTTAATGAGATTAGTTTGTCCAAGCAAAGGTCCAAATGTTATAACCAAGCTTATTTATGCACCCATTACACTCCTTGGTGGCAAGATTATTTCCCTTTCGGTACAAAGCTTCAAAGAGTTGGTTAGAACAAACAATAATTATGTCCAAATGTTAAGGTTACAATTAGGGCTGAGATTAGGCTCTATGGGTGCTCTCCTTTTTTCTCTATATGGCAGCTCAGTAACTTTAGGATTAATGATATTAGTTGGTCCAAGAAAAGGTACATATGTTATAAGCAAGCTTATTTATTCACCCACAGTGCTTTATACTCCTTAGTCACAAGATAATTGCCCCTCGAAAAAATGGCAGGCATATTACAGTCTGGAGTGGCCAAGTTCCAATGTATCTAGATCATTTTCTTTACAACATAAAAGCAATTGCAGTCTAAGAGGGAAAATATTGGGTACAAGTTTTAAAACTGTGATGTGTAATTGCATTGTCGGCATTGCTTGAGATACATGCCATTTTCAGAAGGAGCAGTATTTGCGGAGGGAGCAGCTAACCATGAGGTTTTGAATATAGTCCATCATTTCAGTTTGGTTGTTCATGGAAGAAAACAGGTTAATTTTATTCCATGAAGTAATCAATCGTGTTTGAACTCTCTGACAAAAGGGCAGCAATCATTAACGATGGAACATTCAAATATCTGCACTCACCTTTGCTGGAACAAAATGTCCTAAACCCATTAAGTATGTTTCTATTTGATGACACTTCCGTGGGGTCCTGAAGTAACTCAGCTACACGAATGATTGAGCTGTATGTAAATGCAAAAATAAATTCACACAATACTAATTTCCAGAAAGATGGAAAGCGCTATACATATGTACCCATATGGAAAAGAGAGACAAAACAGCACGTGATCACACCTTATCAAGAAAAGTTGAAAATTTCATATACAAATAACACATTAGCCAATGGCAAGAATAGCATGAATTGACATAATGCATGAATGAGATCTGAATAATTTTTGATTCTCGTACACTCTGTACGCCGTCTTAGACCTCCAAATTGCGATAGTAGGACAGCATTGCAAAAACATAAAAAAGATTATTGGAGGTTAAATATCGGGGGATGCTCACCGAGAAAACCTAAGTTTATTAAATTAAAGAAAAGGAGTGTTTCAGTCTTTCAGATAGGTAGTGCAAGCATACATCATACATGAACTTGCTTAACCTACATGCCAAATTGATCTATTTCTCTACACTCTGCTCCAACTAAAACCCTTTCAAGCATTTGTTCGTTTGGAAAACAAAAAAAGTAGAGAACAAGTATTTGAAAGTCTAACGGATAGATCAATTATTTTATAATTCAGCAAGCCAACAAATTAACTGTGAGTACGTGTGAGGAACCGGTTCATTTTTCATGGCATTCACAAGCTAAGACACACACCGACATTTTGATGCGAACCGACACAACACGACATGACACTGACATTCTAGCACTTTAATGTTTTAAAAAAGCAGGGCATGTCACACCGGAATAAGTAAATGTATTTTCCATATATACATCCCATTTAAGATGATGAACAAAACAATTTGAAAACCAAAGATTCACCAAAGCATCTGTAGGATAAGAATCCCTCACCACTGACATGTGGCCTGCACGTGGCATAAGCGTGCGGACCTTGACAAGCGCAGCCGTGTAAACAACACACAAACTTCTTGTGGTGCTAATGGCCTCACAATGCTTTGTACGAGCATAACATTGCGCATTAAGCTACGATTATGGGTGTTGTACGGACTTGCATATCGTCTACCGAAAGTGCCTTGGAAGAACCCGACCAAGGCACCACAACTCCATGCGGGAAAGGTTCCGTGCCATCATGGGCGCAACCCTTACTCCGCATCTGGGATTACAGGGGATTCATGGTTTGGAGGCTTGAGTACGCAGCTTAGCCACATAACGTGGTCCAATATGCACCTGGCCTAGCTAGGACCCTATGAGAGAACTGCGGATGGTCCCCTTCAGGGGGCACGTGGCAAAGGGGATTTTTGTGCAGACAAGCCAATGAGATGACGCCACCGCACTGTATGGACCGCGCACGGTCCATCATGTGAAGCCCTCATTGCTTGCCTATAAATACCTCATTTATGACACAAGAACAGAAAGACAACTCGTTGGGTTACTACTTTGAGAAAGTCTTCCGCTGTTTCAGTCCTCGTCTTGGCCTAGTTAGTCCGCTCTCTCGTTCCCTTTCATCCCCCTTTGTGGTCCCGTGTGCAGCGCCAAACTGTCCACTGGCTCTATCCTTACCACTTTATCCCTCCACAAGGACTAGGTACAAACATCATTCATTCAACTTGGAGATATTGACACTTTTTATTTTTATTTTTAGTTCAAATCAATCAGTTATGGAAGCTTAAGTTTGAGCCCAATTTTCTTTGAAATAAAATTGCAGTTTAGAGCCTTCATTTGAGCCAATGAGTCCCAGCACACCAGAATCCGGAAAGAATATGAATTGACACTCTGACGTGTACTCAGCACATGTCCCAGTGTCATGAAATTGTTGGTGCCCAGCACACATCAGACACAGATACAAGGACCTTTGGAGAGAGTTGGTGGTTTATATCTCACAAGACCCATGAAATGAATCCTTCACCCATTTAGTGAAAAACCAACGAACGAAATAACATTCAGGTGAGATCAGGGTTATTAATCATCATTTTACAAAACAAAATTATCATAAAAGTAAGAAAAATAATATTAAAGTGTGCTCTTCAACAAGGACAGGACATGCAGTAAATTGTTCTGCAGAGCTAGATCATAATATATGTAAAAAAAATCAAAAGGCAAACAAGTCTTCTATAATAGAAACTTCTTTCTGCAACCCCGACACTCCAACACACACAGGCATAACAACAAAGAATTTGATGAAAAATGTTCTACATAATTAAGAACACAAGAATGATGTGTTAATTTATACAAGACTAAATTAAAATAAATAAATATCATTTGATCAGCATCATGAAATTGAGGATTGATCCAGAACAAACACCCCCCCCCCACCCCCAAACACGCGCACACACACACAAACACAAGAATAATCTATTAACTTATACAAGACTAAATTTTTTTAAATCATTTGACCAGCATCACGAAATTGAGGATTGATGGAGAACACCCCCCACACACACACACACACACAAACAGACAGAAAAACACAAATAAGGGAAAAAAACTAAAAAAGGAGAGAATTCTGACAATTGTGAAGCAGAATCAGGCCACCGAATGTACTAATCATTTATTCAGTAATCAAAAAAAGGACTTAAATTTCTATCTAAATCAAAAAATTGAAAACATAGTTGGTGGGTGTTGCAGAAAAAGTACCGTCCATGAGGTCCGAGCAAGCTTTGTGGAAGCGACTTCAATGGAACCTAACAAATGAAGAAATGCATCAAACAACACATACATACAACACCCATTTGCATGTAACTGCACCGAGTTATAAAGAGAGAGAAATACGTGAGAATGGGGAAGGAGACGGATGTAAATCATCATTCGTCTCATGGCTTACCTCAGTCAGAGACGGTCTGACATTCAAACTGTGGCTAGCTAGGAGAGTGATAAATGGGCCGAAGGAAATCGGGCTTTGGTCTCTCACTGCTCTCCTCCGCAATGGGCTCTGGTCTTTAATCTCGGAAGTGTGTTCATTTTAGCTTGTTTAATTTTGTGTTTAATTTTTCAATCTCCCAATTTTTGATCTCTTAGATAAATTAGGTTGCGGTAAATTTAGAGTCCATTTGTTAAAACGTAACTTTTCTAAAATGCAAAATTTTAAAACATAATTTTTTTTTATAAACGCATTTGAGATATAAATTCAAACGCAGTTTTTTTTCTCAACAACTTTTGAGAATCTGTGTTTAGGGAAAAAACTAAAAATTTCGACGTTTAAAAACACAGCTACGTTTAAAAAACGCAATTTTTCCACCGCATCATGAAAACGCTAAGTTGAGGAATAAGCTGCGCGTTTTGGCCTTGCATTTTAACTAAAACAGACTTTTAGTATTTAGGAGAATTCTAGGTGACTACCCTTGTGTGGTTTGACACTATTACCTGATCGACCATATCCTCTTGCATGATAATTGATTGTAATTTCAAAAATCAAGTTATTGGCACCGTTGCAGGGATAGTTAGTTGAATATTTTCGGATATTACTAACAAGCATGCTTAATTTTATATTAAACATTTTTCATTGATTCAGTTAATTTTAGTATAAGCAACTTTCCTTTTGTTTCGTTGTACTTTATTTTGATCTTTGTTCTTCTAGTGATTGTGTTCATAAGCTTTTAGAGAAGATCAAATAACCGTCAATGGAGAATTGACCATGATGCATCAAGGAGAGTAGTGGGAACTCATGAGCTTGATGCCATAAGAAACTTGACCTTCTCAAATGCTATGCAATCTAATCTACCCTTTTCAAGCCGAGCATGATTTGTGAACTTTGCGGTGGAATTAATCTTATTCAAATCATGTGCTTTGAGCGTGGAATCAGCTCCATAAGAGCATCTCTAATGGTATCATCTAATTTTTTTATGTGGCATGTTTGAATAAGAAGTCATCTTTCATATGTGGCAAAAAAATTAAAAGTTAGAAAACTCTATTTCTAAACGTGCTCCAATACAACGGTAAACCAAGACTAATTACTTCGTACCGTAACTAATTGACCGTAAAAAATAAAAAAAAATTAACGATAAACCATAACTGATTGATAATAAAAAATAAAAGAAAACTGACGATAAATAACGTGGATGAAAAGACATCCTCTAGGTGACCCTCTAGAAGTAGAAGATCACGTAGAGGATGTCTTCCCAACTAAATGACACATCATCTCCACCCCAGCATTAGAGGTTTGCCTTGGAGAAGATTTTTTTTTGAAAAAATCTATCTTTCTTACGTGTCTAGCATCAATGCCGCCCCTGAGATTTTGGGACCCTAGGCGAACTTAAAAAATGGGGCCCCAATCATATACATGTAAAAAATAAAACCTACAAAAAGTTTATCATTTTCTTATCGAAGTAAATTAATTTAGAAAGAATAATAAACGACATAGAAATTATCAAATTTCATTGAACATCCTTTATAAATTTATATAATCAAAAGAAACGGTGTTGAAACAAAGAAGTGTTACTTAAACTAAACTCTTCTAGCATGTTTAGCTACAAAATCACTAATTAAAGTTTGATGATCAAGTTGTGATATTGCAAATGTAATATGTGAAAGGCAAATAATTTAACCTTGAAACCTAATTACCTAGATAATAATCTTGCAACAAATTTTATATAACACAAAAAAGAAAAGAAAACCAAACAATATTTTAATTTAGTTAAAAAAATAATTAGAGTTAGAGATGTACCTTTTTAAAAATCAATAGCAATTAAAGATTCAATAGTGCATTGTTTTTCCTTCTTTTTTTTTTCTTCTAAATCACCTCAATTTATTTTCAGTTACCGAATTCGACTCTCAAATCTTAATTCTCTCTCCTTACGTCACGTATTTAAAAGATTATGAATAGAAACATGACTTTCTTTTATTTTGGGCCTAAGTTTTAGATGTGAGCTTTAAAATGAGATGTGGGCTTTAGTTATAATAAAGATAAAACTTTAATATATGGAATTAATTATTTTGAGCCTTCTATTGCACTTAAAAATGTAGACTCATGATTTATATATACTAGCTTATTAAGTAAGATTAGGGGGCCCTTTTTAGGTGAAAAAAATCAGGGCCCTAGGCGGCCGCCTAGTGGGCTTATGCCCAGGGCCGGCCCTGTCTAGCATTTTTTACTAAATAGACAATTATATTGGAGAAGCACTAAGTCTATTACTTTTATAGTAAAAGAAAAACCCTCCTCTAATTCATTCCATTCAGATTCGATGGATCACCCAAATTTAGCCAAGAGCAACAACTTGAGCCAGCATCCTTTTTCACCTTCAATTTGGCCACAAAATTGGACCATCGGGGTTCTAAATCATTCAAGCTTAAGTGAACAGGCCTATAGTTGATAATGTTAGGGAAAATTACGGGTCGGTCCCTTTAGATAATTTACAACCGCTTAAGTCCACTATAATTATGTTTAACCGCTTAAGTCAATTTTAAGTGATATATTAGCTACTTGTTCTAAAACGTCCCGTAACAACATATGACATTTTTAAGTGTGATTTTTGCATTATCATGTGTGCGAAATGTGCATCGTCAATGTAATTTATGAAATGTGCATTGTGAAGTATAAAATGTGCATTGTCAATGTAATTGTGAATTTGTGTTAAAAATGTGCATCGTGAAGTACAGTATCGTTAATATAATTTGTGATTTTTGTGTTAAGAAATGTACATCAAGTATAAAATGTGCAACGTCTATGTAATTTGTGAATTTGTATTAAGAAATGTGCATCGTCAAGTATAATTTTGTGCATCGTCAAATATAGGAGTACTATTTCAGTATAATTTGTGTTAAGAAATGTGCATCATCAAGTATAATTTTATGCATCGTTAATTATAACTGTACTATTTCAGTATAATTTGTGCATCGTGAAGTATAATTTTGTGCATCGTCAATTGTAATAATTATAATTTTTATTAAATCATATTGTTATTACAAAAGTTATCAAGAATACAATCCATAGCACACAATTGACATTCTATGGTATAAATTTGGTGGTATGGAATAGGAAAACCTTGTCTACGTACATGGGGTGGCCTACCCTGTTACACAAAAAGACTCGATGTTGTCGACTCTGGCCCAAGAATTTTGTTGAACCCTCTTTATTATGTCATGAAAAGCTTGCAAAGATGTGCTATACTTCTCAAGCACACAGTTCCTTAGCATCTCCATGCCAAGTTGTGATGCTTCTCTGTAATGTAGCACCGAAAGATCACCCAACGCGTGCATGGCCTCAAAGTATCCATTCCTTGCAAGATACTCACACAGCGACGATGCGATGGCTAAGTCTTTGAGTGTTCCATTGGAGAAGAATATGAGAATGACGATTTGGTGGATCATTCCTCTGTTTCTGACAAGAGTTAATCTTGTGCAGAAATAATCGTATGTTTGCAGGGAAGCTTCGCCTAAAAACCACCTACGGGGGAAGAGACCTTCCACGGACATATTTTGGAAGACTACTTCCTCGTTTCCAGCATCGTAAAACACTCCTACAAACTTGTTGGAAGTTGAGGACGTCTCTAAATGACGATGCAGTAACCATTTGAAATATAACTAATAGAATCTCATAAGGCACGTGTGTTGACATTTTTTTGGTTTGTTTTTAGTATTTGATGAAGGAAATGTTCACAATTTGCTTTTGGGTTTTGCTGGTTGATTTTGTTTAAACAATATCAAGGCGTCTCATATTTATACGTAATTTGAAGGTTGTATCGTATAATAGGCATTGGACAGTTCACTTCTTTTAGAATTTGAAAATGCATATTTATACATAATTTGAAGGTTGTATCGTATAAAATGCATTTATCCTTCTTGTAGAATTCTAAGAGGCATTTATCATATCAATGAATTTTATCTCTTTTTTTAAAAACCTGTTTGTATTTAAATGAGCCGCCTATTAGAATCTAAAAGAGTGTTTAAATGATGCACAAAATTTGTTAAGTATAAAAAGTTGTGCATCGGGAATATAAAGTTGTGCATCGGGAATAAAGGTAGTGCATCGCGATGCATAAAGACAGTACTTTTATAGTACAACCTTGTGCATCACGATGCACAAACTTGTGCATCGCAAGTGTAATTTCAAAAAACATAAAAATTACACAATAATTATTAGCACATATTCATAAAAACAGTACGTTGTAATATAATTTTTGTGCATCACGATGCACAAAAAGTTGTAATATAGTTTTTGTGCATCGCGATGCACAACTTTTTTGCATCGCAAGTGAAAAAGGTAATTTGTGCATTGTGTTGTATTGTGTTGCGATGCATCGTTTTTTGTTTTGCGATGCATAGCGTGTCATTCTGTGTTTTTTAAGGACATAGATGACATTTAGCAAAAAAAGTGTCATTTTTCGGTTTGAAACACTTATAGTGGACTTAAGCGATTGAAAATTGTCTAAAAGGTGCTCAAATTTTGCCCATAATGTTATGGTTAGACATGTTAAACGGCTTGGCTGTAGAGGTTTTGAGTTAGCCCTGTCGGACCATGAACTAAATTGACCAGTTTATTTGATCCACTAATATTACAAACCTAACCCAAACCCTAGCGGGCTTCAGAATAAACGAGCCATGGCTAAAAAAATTACAAAAAATTGCTAACCGGTCCACTTTGAAAAGTTTTTATTCTCTCCAGTCTACCTTTTTTTTTTAACTGCTAAAAGACACTTTCATAAAATTGTTCCTAAAATGCCCTGCAATAACATATACAGTAGCTTGTTCCTAAAATTTCTCCGGTGAATCTTCTTTTCTTTCTAAACTTTCTCCGGCCAATCTTCTTTTCTTTCTAAAATTTCTCCAGCCAATCTTCCAGATAACTTCTTCCTAATATTTTCTCCAATGAATTTTCCTTTCTTCATAAAATTTCTTTGGTGAATCATCCTTCTTAAAATTTTTCCGGTGAATCTTTGTTTTCATTCCAATAGCTTGTAGCAAAGAAAATTGATTTTTGTTGATAGCCTCTGTTTCCATTCCAATAAAACACCAGTGAATCTTACTCACTAAAATTTCTCTGGTAAATCTTCCGTTGGATGCATCGCGATGATGAAATTAAGCATCGCGATGATGGAATTAGGCATCGCGATGATAGAATTAGGCATCACGATGATGGAATTAGGCATCGCAATTGGGCATCGAGTCCTAAAATTTCTCTAGTGAATCTTACTTACTAAATTTTCTTCGGTAAATCTTCCTTTGACTGCATCGTGATAATGAAATTAGACATCGTAATTGGGCATCGAGTCCTAAAATTTCTCTAGCGAATCTTACTTACTAAAATTTCTCCGGTAAATCTTCATTAAGCAATGATAAGGACGAGGACCCCTAACTTCACCCCAAAAGCGCGCTCAAAGGGGAAAGATTTGAACCCTACCTTATTAACTAGCCCAGGAGACACTCCGCAACCGATGTGGGACGCATCATCCCCACCCTCTTAAGACCCGACTGCCTCGGTCGGCGATCCATCGAACCCTGAGCGACACCGGCCAACAGAGTGGTGGCTCTGATACTAAATGATATCGGAGCCAAGAAGTTAAATGAAGCCTTATCAAGCCTTGTTTTACAAAATATCACTTGAGAAGAGGACCACTCAAGAATGATCCATTAATCATCAAAAATGGGCCAATCACAAGGTCAAGAGCCAAGAAGTTAAATGAAGCCTTATCAAGCCTTGTTTCACAAGTCCAAGATTAAGCCCAATTGAGGACAAATGAAGAGCCCAAATTGGTGAACATAATTCAAGGAATTCAAGCCCAAAGGGAGGACTTCTAAAAGCCCTCAAACCCGTATGGTTACTGCCCAAAATCAGCCGTACATAGTGGCGTTCTTATTTGAGTCAAAATCGTGTGAATGGTGTGAATGCTAGTTGACCAACCCGTGTGATACCTTGTGCAAGGTTCAGCCGTATATACAAGTCAAAATGGAGTGTGAACAAAAGTTGTAAAATCGTGCGATACTCCCACAAAGTCAAAGTCAAGTGGAAGTCTTCAAAACCGTGTGGGAAGTCTTCATGGTATTTTCAACCACATGTGATCTCAATTCAGCCAAGGCAAGGAAGGAGTTCCAAAGTATGAAGGAGTCCTAGAGAAGATGAAAGTTTTACAAGTTGTACCAATCAAGAGAGTGTCGGCCAATGCTTGTTCTTAGAATTCTAGTTGTTTTTTATTTCATTTAGATAGTATTTTAGTTCTATGTAAATCTGAATTTTAGTCCTTAGTTTATTAGGAGTATTTTTCAAAAGCCTATAAATAGGCATCTATTTCATTTGTAAAAAAAAAAAATAGATTTTTAGTATTAATTAAAGTGTGAGTTTAAAACTCTTTCTTGACAAACATAGTTTTGTTAGCATTTTGCAAACTTTGGATTAAGTTTGTGTTACTTTCCAATTTGTGGTTCTTAGTTAATCAATAATTAAGGGTTTCGAATCGATCAAGGTTCTTAGTTCATTACGAATCTAAGAGTTGCGATCTTCCTTTTAATTGTTATTCAAGTCCTAGGCATACGTTTCCGCGAAGACATTCTTGAAAACGTGGTTCCAAGTTTATATAACTTGTGGGTCTCGTTGGGAATCACATCAGGCTGCATTGCAATGATGAAATTAGGCATCGCGATGATGGAATTAGGCATCGTAATTGGGCATTACGATGATGAAATTAGGCATCGCGATGATGAAATTTCTCCAGTAAATCTTTTATTAATGGCATAATCGTCTTTTTGCCCAAAAGTGCCTTTTTCTGATTTTCAAAAAAGTATGGTGGACTGGAGCAATTACAAATGTCCAAAAAAGGACCGGTCACAACCTCAAAATAATGATAAAGAATTTCTCAGGAAACTTCAATATAACAGTATAATTTAAGCACATATGTTTCTCAATCATACTCCCACACTAAAAGAACTAAAATTGTCATATTCATTCATCATCTTCATTCAAACTCGACTTGAGTTAGACAACTTATTTTTTAGTTCAAATAATTTTTACCACTAATTTGCACAAACTCAAATCAATTAATTTTAATGGGTGACTAGTGGTAGAAATAATGTTATCATCAATTGTCCTTTAATTGAGTTGACAAGTAAGGTTAGAGATTACCAATTATTGTCATGCACCCTTAGTAATACACCCTAGTGTCAACAAATTGGTAATATATAATTGTTTCCACCCTTAGTCAACAAATTACATATTACTGTCAACAAATTTAGAGATTAATCTTTACCCACTGTCAACAAATTTGTGCTAGTAATCATCAACAAATTATAGATTAATGGGCGCGGGCTAGCTCGAAAGCCCTGAGGCCAGCCTAACAGGCGGTGGGTTTAACAGGCGAGGTAAAAAAAACCCTAATTTTAAATGGGCCAAACATAGTCAGCCCTAGCCCTTGTTTATTTTCGGTTTAAATGGGCACCTCTGCAGGTCGTGACCACTTTTAACATCTCTAGTTATGGTGCCCATCCAAAATCAACAAGCTATGCTCCAAAGTCAACAACCTCTGTAATTTGGAAGCCAAAATCGAGCAATTGCATCCACCTCAATCCTATATTGGAAGAGACTCTTTCACTCAACTTCAAGGCAACTCTAAGAGACATGGAGCAATGTAATGACCTCACATTCCTAAGTAGGAAGTAAGTGGAGCATGGTGAGGAAGATAATGTTGAAATTAATAATATTTGTGAATAATGGCATAGGCTTTCCATTGATTTGAGTACATATTTATACGGTTACAATACTTGGGTTACGAGTTAACCTAATACAATAAGAACTAGGATAAGAGTTACAATACAATAGTAATTAGGAGACCTAACAAATAGGGAGAATATACCAAATATAATCACACTTGAATACAAATATATGGAAGAGATATTATTCTCTTATATGCCCCCGCAAGATGGATCCCTAGGAGGAAAGGCCAATCTTGAGTAAGAGATGTTGAAAGTGTATGCGAGGAAGCGGCTTGGTAAGAGAATTAGCGAGTCTGCCGAGGAGACATGAGATACCCGTAAGATACCGTCATGGACTTGTTGACGGATAAAATGATAGTCAAGAGCAACATGTTTCATGCGAAAATGAAACACTGGGTGGGATCAAAGATTCATGGCGCCGACATTATCACAATAGATGACTGGTTGGCGAGAGGAGTTGACGCCTAGCTCACTAAGAAAAGAGGTGACTCAGCAGACTTCGACAGCTGTTGCTGTAACAGCTCAGTACTCGGCTTCAGTCGAGGAGCAAGTAACTGTATGCTACTTTTTTGACCTCCAGGAGATGGGGTTTCGACCAAGATACACTATGTAAGCATTCGTGGAGATAAAATCATCTTTGTTACCTGCCCAATTGGCATCGGTGAACGCATGAAAGTCGAGTGGCAACTGGTGATGAAGAAAGATGTCGTGATCAATGGTGCCACTAAGATAGCGAAGCAGGCGCTTGGTGGCGAGCTAGTGATCCGAGGTGGGCCTATGCATAAACTAAGAGAGCTTGTTGATGATATAGGCAATGTCTGGGCAGGTGAGAGAGAAAGATACTGAAGACTCCCAATCAGCGCTCGAAACTCGGTGGGGTCAGTAAGGGCCACGCTCGACTGAAGTGTAAGAACTGGTGAGGTCGCTAGGGGTATTGCTGCTGGGTGAGCATCGGATATACCAGTGCGACCAAGGAGGTCTGCTATGTATCCTCGTTGGGAGAGGACACTTCCACACCAAGGAAGTAATGATGGTCGCAGAGTTCTTTGAGCGAGAACCGAGCAACAACGACAGTGATGAAGTCCTACACTGCCTTGGTATTGTTGCTAGTGATGATGATATCATCAATATAGACGAGCAATAGAAGGGTTATGCTGGCCTCGTTGAAGATGAATAAGAAAGTATCAGCCACTGAGTTTGTGAAACAAGTAGCGAAGAGGAACTGACGAAGTTTATTGTACCATACTCGGGGTGCTTGCTTGAGACCATAGATAACCTTTCGTAGTCGATACACATATTGCAGGTGATCAGTGTCGACGAAGCCTTAAGGTTGAGTCATGAAGACTTCCTCGGCGAGGGTTCTCTGCAAAAAGGCATTGTTGACATCGAGTTAACGAAGATCTCATCCTCGGCTAATTGCAAGGGAGAGGATAAGGTGAACTGTGGTGGGTTTGACCACCGGGCTGAAGGTCTTATGGTAGTTAACTTCTGGTATGAAATCCTTTGACGACCAAGCGAGCTTTGTACCTGTCAATTTTGCCATCAGCAGATCGTTTAATCTAAAAAATCTATTTACAACCAACAATAATAGGGACCCCTATGGGAGGTACTAGTTCCTAGGTACCATATTTGAGAAGGGCATCATATTCCTTAGACATGGCCTGTCGCCACCTGCTGTCTTTGAGGGCCTGAGTTACACATGTTGGTTCAAGGTCAGTGGTTAATTGGGCTGAGAGGCAGAGTTTGTTTATGGGTTTGTGGATGTTGTTTCGGGAGCGGGTGATTATAGTTGAGGTGCGAGCAGCGGCCTAGGGTATAAGCTAATGAGGAAGGTTGGTGTTAGGTGGGATGACATGCGAGGACTCAACAAGGTCAGGGTTAGCTGTATCGGGCGCCGATGTTGGTTGAGGCGAGGTCACAAAATGAGCATCAGTCAGGTCACTATGAGGACTATCTGCCGATGATGTGTATGAAGCCGCGAGGATATCATAAGGTGGTAACCAGGTAGAGTGGGTTGACTCATCAGGTCGAGGAAGACCTAGCTCGACCTGTGTCATGGAAAACTCAAACTCAAAAAACTGAACATAGCGAGAGACAAAGAGCTTTGCACTGGTTAGGTCATAACAGATATATGCACTCTCGGTGAGGGAGTGCTTCAGGAAGACACAGGGAGTCGAGCGAGGATCGAGCTTGTAAGTGATGTATGGTCGCAGTCAGGGATAGCAGAGACATCTAAATGCTCAAAGTTTTAAGTAGTTGGGGGCAGACCCGAAGTGTTTGTGGTAGGGAGAGAGCATCTGGAGTGTGGGAGTGAGAAGTCAATTTATGAGATAAGTGGCTGTGAGGAAGGCATACGACCAGAAGGTGAGAGGAAGGGAGGCTTTGGACATTAGAGATGGACCTGTTTCGATAATATGTCGATGTCAGCGTTCAGAGAAGCCATTGTGCTCGGGTGTGAGGGGGTGAGGTGAGGTACGAGATGCCATTAGTAGTGAGGTATGTGGTTAGGTCGGTGGATTTGGCCAGACCAGTATATTTGCCACCATTGTCAGAGTAAAGGGTGACTATCTTGTGCTTGAAGTGGTTTTCGACTAGGGCTTGGAAGCAAGAAAGATGGATGCAACATCAGATTTCCTTTTGAGAGGGTAGAGCCAGATGTAATATGTGTAGTGATCGACGAAGATCACATAGTAGTTAAAGCCATCAAATGAGTGAATAAGCGAGGTCCATGCATTAGAATAAATAATTTGAAGGGGGTGGGTGGACACAATAGTGCATAAAGTAAAAGGAAGTTTGTGACTTTTATTGCTTAAACACGCATTACAAAAAGATGACTTAGCTCAAGAATGCTCGAGAGCAGAACTAGACTTGATATGACTTTGGATTTGGGTAGAGGGATGACAAAGTCGGTGATGCCAGTCAAGAGCGGACTCTCTTAAACTCGCAAAGGCAGTAGGGTGACATGATGGGATTGAGCTCAGCCATTCATACACAACTTTCTTAGATTGTCCTTCCAGCAGCGAGGTCCCTGTCTGTAGATCCTTCACACGAAAAGAAATGGATAAGAATGTAATAGATGCATTATTAGATGTGCAGAATTGAGAGATAGAAATAAGGTTTCTTTGCATGCTAGGTATAAAAAGAATATTATACAATTAAAAGGTGTGAAAGGGTGTGTGGAGAGAGGTAGAACTAGTATTAGCAATGTGTAACCCAGTGCCATCACCAATAACTATGTTATCAGGGCCCGAGTACAGAGTGTGGAGAGAGAAATTATCGAGGTCAGCAGTGACATGGTGGGAAGCACCACTGTCAAGGAGCCAGTTCGGAGTTGTGTTTCCCGAGGTTGTGGCTATGTTTGCTCGCAGTTGTCATTTGTTCCCTGCAGGCGAGGAGTGAGGTGAGCTGGATGATGAGGCCAAAACAAGCTAAAAGTTAGGACATTGAGCGACCGTGTGACCTTGTTGACGGAAACCTTGACATTTGTAGAGGTAAGGTCGTTATTGGCGAGGACCAGCGCTGCCCGTCTGTGGATGCCAATGAGGCTGGGCGGGCTGCTAGTGGCGAGGATACAGAGGCTGAGGAGACCCATGTTGCCTGGTCGTCACAGTATTAGCCGTGGCGGGGTGGGATTGGAGGCAAGATGGGATTGCTTCAGCACCAGCTCGTGGTTGATGAGCTTCTTATGAAATTCATCAAAGGGGATAGGAGTGTCCCGTCCTTCAACTGCATCAGCGACATGTCGATAGTCATCATCCAGGCCGCTGAGCATTTTTCTATAAGGTCCTCATGGTCGAGGGGTTTACCGAGGGCAGTGAGCTCATTGAATTTGCTTTTGATGAACTGCAAGTACTCGGAGATTGACTGGGAGCCTTTTGTAGCTCAATTGAGCTGACCCTTGATTTGTTTGATATGCCCGCGGGTAGGGTGAGCATATGTGTTGGCCAATATGACCCAAGCCTTCCTGAGCTGTAGCCGTTTGCTGAATGAGCGGAACTAGGGTTGTGGAGAGAAAGCGGACAAGGGCGCCAAACAGAAGTTTGTCTTGTCGGATCCATGGTTGATAGGCTGGGTTGGGTGCTTGGGCGTTATTAACTATGATAGTGGCTGGCGGGCAAACAGAGGTGCCATCTACAAATTTGTAGAGATCATAGCCAATAAGTGTGGATTCAACCTGTAGTTTCTAGGCAAGATAGGGGGTGGGGGTGAGTTTGGTGATATTGTGGTTGGAGATGTTGATGAGTTGATAGGTTTTAGTGGAGTCGATGGGGTCTTGGATGGTAATTGTGCTAGAGGCCATTGATGCCGAGCAGTGATGGCTACTGTAAAGGGGAGGAAGAAGGGAAGGGGCGGCGGTGTAGGGTTGCGAAAGTTTGGTGGTTTTAGGGTTTGTGGAATCAAAGCTCTGATACCATGTTGAAATTAATAATATTTGTGAATAATGGCATAGCCTTTCCATTGATTGAAGTACATATTTATAGGGTTACAATACTTGGGTTACAAGTTAACCTAATACAATAATTAAGAACTAGGAGAAGAGTTACAATACAATAATAACTAGGAGACCTAACTAATAGGAAGAATATACCAAATATAATCACACTTAAATACAAATATATGGAGGAGATATTATTCTCTTATAGATAAGGGGTTGAAATATAAAAATTCCCAATGTTTCCCCTCTTTTTGCCCTTCCCTCAAAGGATACAGAAGCCTTCCAATGATTAGTAATCCATAAAGTTTTGAGGTTTTCAACAAGGTGCAAGTCACTCCCAAATGTCTTAGCTCGAAATTGTAGTCTTAAATGATAGTGTATTGCAATTTCCCGTCAAATGCCCTATCATAAATCGATGGAGTTCACTTGTTCTTCCATTGTATGCACTATTGGTGATCACGATTTTAGTTATGTAGTGGGTGATTTCGGACCACGTGTCGATTGAATTTAGGTTTGGAGGATGATCACATCGCACCAATTTTGTATTTGATCAATTGGCGGACTTCACTTGAAAACACATGAGGCGTAGTAGAGAATGTCTTGGCCGTAAAAATGAAGGATTTGATACTATTGATGAATATCATAGTTCTTGGTAATGAAGATAAGGGTGATATTCCTATTAACTTGGGGAGGCCTTTCTTAGAAGCATGTCAATCATTAATTAGAGTTACCTGTGGAAGAGTTGAACATGAGAATTTGTGCGGCTTTAAAGCCGTGTTATGCCCTCCCGCCCTTGGAGATTGATCTCAGGTTGATATTGTGCAACCATGTGTTGATAAAGAGCCATTAGATAGCCATACCCATGATTCTTTCAAGGATTATGATGTCAAAACTTATATTAGAACGAATAGAGGATCAACAAAGCCATTGCATCATTTGAAAATTTCAATCCAAAACACATTTTTTCTATGAAGTGATCAAATGGCATAATTTAATATGATGTTTCCTATTGTTGATGTGATTCAATAGGCAAGTTGTCAAGAGGAGGCAACTAAGGGGTTATGAGTTGTGGATATCGTACAAGCTTTGTGGACTTGCAGATGCTTGGATGATATTTTGAGGAACTCGTCATGAGAGAATTTTCTTGTTATTACCTCTATATCTTTTGTGTTTCATGTTTAATAACATTTAGGACATTGTTACATCTAGTTTGGGGGAGGTGTAACATCAAGAAACTTGAAAATTTTGAGATTTGAGACTCATTAAATTTATATTTTGGTCTCTGAATGACACTTATTGAGATACATGTTTATTACATTATGGAAGTGATGCTAGGATTAATTGTTTGCATAATAATTGAGTGATTTGATTAATTTGTTTGTTTAGTTTATCTTGAGCATGATTGTGAAAGCATGTTGTTGCACAAGACTTGATTTTGATCATGGTGTTATCTAGGAAAGGCTTGTGTGAACCTTGTGAAAATTGTAGTTGAGAATCAATTTCTTAGGATTGCTTGATAGTGTGTTTGATTATGATTGAATCAAAGTAGGGACATTGTAGCAAGAAGGATATGCATATCAAGAAAAAGGGGTATTTGGGAAGGTAAAAAACCATCCCAAGTACTGTCAAACCGTCTCAAAAGGTATTTGGCATGATTTTGGGACGATTTTAGCTCCCTCCCAAATACGAGGGTGCCAAATACATTTGTCTTGACCAAGTTTGGACCATTTGAGCATTTTTCTAGTCTACACGTGCTAATTGTTTCCCTGAAAGTCCTTTGAGCATGTGTATTGCATGTGCAAAAGTACACATTACTTGAAGTTGATGTTTTTCTTTCTTATACCATATTATCTTTGGTTCGGCTAACTTGTGCCCTTAGGCATAGGCTAAGAAGTCAACTTACTCTCAAAGTCTTACTTGAGTAAATGATCTAAATCTTTTAGGCTTCTTCCTGGAGGTTATAAGTTAATAATTGTAGTAGTGTCTTTCCATTCTCTTTTCCCTCCAAGCCGTTTCCCTCCATTTTTTTCTCCCTTCGTTGATGGTTTTTCCAGCAATTATTGATGCTTATCCCGTAATTAATGATGCTTATCCTATGCCCTTGCATAGGATAGATTATCCCTACTAATCTTATCCCTTTGTCCTCAAAGTACTATTCTTACCCTTCAAAATAGCTTAATATGACACGTTGCATACCTTATGTTATGAAAAGGAGTTTGTGTTTCAGGGAACTTTTTTTCTATTATTATGGTGAGGGTATTTGTAAAGAGGTTGATTTGTGGTCGATACCTTGAAGATATTGCCCCATGGAAGAAGAAACAAATTAATAAATAAATTAACAAAACTGTACAAATTTGGAAGAATGTTGGATGCAATTTGTCATAAGAAAAGTCTATTGTGGAGTATTTTGATAGCTTTAAAAGAAATACGATGCAACCCCATATATGGGGTAATTATTTTTGTGCCGAGAATCTGAGGGCTTGTTTGCTAGTTGGGATAAGCATTATTAATCACAATACTATAACGCCTCGCTATTAATCATCGCTTTATATCGGGGTTAGTTTTAAGATTAAAATTGTTAGTCCCAATTTTTTTTAGTGAGAGTGCTAATAATACCACCCTCTCATTTGGTATAATTAGCGAGGGGATAATGACTTTATCTGGGTAACTCGTGCTATTAGTCCTCAGACAACTCGACTTATTAATTATATATGGCTTTAATCCTGACTACCAAACAGCACATGAAAGTTTTGACGAGGAAATATGGTGTGACAATGTTGATTGCGCTGCAAGTTAAACTGCAACAACTAGGGCAAGAGTACCCTGCCGTATCAAGTAATATAGTGCGTAAGCACAAGTATCGATCCCACAGGGAATGCACGTAATTTTCACTCCTACTAAGTACCGAAATTGAGCTAGCTAATTATATTTGAGCGAAAATAAATTTAGAATAAAAACTATTAAACTAAAAATAAAAGAAAGCAATTAATATATACAACGTCGCAAAATGGTTTGGCAACAACAAATCAAGATTAAAAGATAAGATTATAGGAATGCAACATTTCTAGTCTAGCTCGTGATTAATTTAATCCTCTCTCTACTTTTCTTTAACTCAAGTCTTGGTAGCCGAGAACACTAAATTGGTTAACTACGAGCTCGCCCTAATAGCAACCCGAATCTCCCTACCTCGCGAATGGCTAAGGTGGATTGATTGCGTGTCAAAATAAGTCCTCAATTGGCTATCTATGAACACTCGTTACCTCTCGGTCTGGCGTCACATAGACAATTATTGTGTTTTCGGAATTAATAGGAAGGGCTCTCGCTAACTATCCTATAATTCTAGTGATCATCTAATGGGTAGCTAATCCACCAGAAGCATTAAGAACACACAATAATAACCAAGATAATGGGTAATAATGGGTAGAGAAATAATCTCTCTATTTTTCTACAAGGCATGCGGGTAGCCGGGACATCGAAAGTGGTTAAAAACCCTAATTTCCTACCTCTCGGTGGAGTGATCGCTTCACAAAACAAGTACTCCCATGGCTATCGGTGTGTGTCAAACACCAACAACTAATTTGTTCGGTCCGAAATGCAAGGTAGCTCTCGCGGATCCAAACATTTCTAAAATCATTTAATTAGTGGCCAATTAATTAAAAGCATTAAGCCCACAAATTAATAACATAGCATGTTTGTATACTAAATAGAGAGAGAGATAAAATTAAATCACTACAACGACATAGAAAAAATAATTGCATTTCATAAATCATTAAGCACAAACCAATTCCACAATTACAAAATATTCAACCCTAGAAATTACAACAAATATCTCAAAATAAAGGATGGAAGAATTAAACCAAATAATGTTGAAATCCGAGGTTGAAATCTCTTGCAAAAGCTTCCTTGGCACTTGATTTGTTGCTCCAAACCTTCAATGGTGATGAATCAATGGGAGCATTTTTGGAAGGAGAGGGCTGCTGCCCCCAAAGGGGACTCACAGCCCCGTTTGAGACTTACTGATCTGTTTTTGGGGCTGCTTGGAGGGATATAAATGAAGGGCAAGGAGTATTTGGGAAGCCAAGGGCAAAATCGGCATGAAATAGAAGTTTTAGGGGCAAAAGAGACAAAACGGAGAGAAGAAGGGGCTGGAAGGAGCGGACACGTGGCGGCGTGGGAGGTGGACAGCACATTAATGAGAAATTTCTCATTTTGCTCCGGTGCCCCTTAGTTTCAGAATCTGTCTCCCTAAGTCCTTCCCCCTCCAGGCTTTGCAAAACAGTCCACTGTTAGTTCCGTTAGCCCACCGTTAGCTCATTTTGCCTTGGAATACTTAACGGACTTTAACGGAATGATTTGTAACTCAACTTTAAAGCCCGAAATTGCCTCAAACCTTGTGCTAAAATCCTTGAATGTTCGTAAATACCTTGGAAACCTACAATGAAGCACAAATACACAAATAATAATATTTCCAAGAATATTTAACATAAAAGTAGCACAAAATAAAAGGAAATTAAAGGGAAAATTCGTGGAAATCTTGAGCTCATCACACCCCCAAACTTAAGCTTTGATCGTCCCGAGCAAAGAAATAAAACATTTAAGATGAGCTCAAGGACTTGACAAACGGCATTCGCTTAAGATCATATGCACATTACCATCAAAGAAATCAAACCCAAGATTATAAACATGCATAATTGAGGTACGGTGTGATTTAAATGCTAGCTCACTTTTTCCTCAAACAATTTGCCCACGTTATAAAACATATGCCCATCAATAAATAGCTTAGCTCTAGCAAGGATTGAACGGTCAATGAGATATCACGCATGAGCAATCAAACCGAAAGAGTTTTAAGTTTCACACGGCTAGGACTCGCATGACATGACAATATCAATAGGACTTTATAAGCTTGTAATGTTGGCCAAGGTTTGGGCTACAAATGAAGGATAGGATAACAAGTCAAGAGAGCAAAGAATTTGAAGTCTTCACACACTAACTTGCTTCATGAAAGCATTACTCTTCAAATAACCACCACCTCACTTCAACAACCCCTTAAACTTTAAACTATGGGTTGAAGAAAGTGTATCAACTACCACAACAATTAAGTGCCACCCTTATGTCTCCTTGAGTAAATAAAAAACAATGACATTTTTTCTTTTCTTTTCTTTTCTTGCCTCCCTTGATTTTTCTTTTTCTTTTGATTTTTTTTCTTTTCATAGCACTTTATTTTTCAAGGGGGCTCTTTTACCGCCATTCAACACTTTTCAAACACCAACATCATTAACAATAAAACACAATACATCCATGAAGCAACACTTCCCAACAAGCATCCGAAAATAAAATAATTCAAATCAAGCTCTCTTGAAAGGTGATCACAAAGTGTATAGGCTCATGGGATAGGATGATGTGGGTATAAGAAAATGAAGTCGAATGGGGGTCATTGTGTGCTCTAGGCACACGCCATTCTATAAATAAGCTCAAAAGGGGACACAAAGGATTAATGAAATGGGTAGGATAATTTGGCACTAACGATCCAAAGATGGCCTAAATCATGCTCTTGTCATGCACACAAGTCCAAACCAAGCTACTTTAATCAACAATTTTCAAGATCATCTAACGGTCATCAAAACTCAAGAATATGATACTCATCCGACATGCACTATCAAAGCTAGAGCATAGCATAACAATTCAACTCAAATTTCAAACATGGGCATTATTGATCATGAATGAGGCGAAGATAGCATAAAAAGCACACGCATATCCTCAAGTATGCATATAATAAACTCAAGAAAGAATCCAAGGAAATAATGAACATATAACTCTAACAAGCGCCCAAAATTCAAAGCATTAAAAATAATGGAGAATTATCAAGCTCAAGACTTTCAGAATTTTCAAAGCTAAACAATCCAAAACCCAACCCCCAAACTTAAAGTAAACGGAGAAGGGAAGGAAAGAAAACTCCCTCAAAGTTGATTCCTAAAGAAGTCCGGGCCCGAGAGTGAGCCTACTCCAAAGATTTCCTCAAGCAACCCCGACTTTGAATGCTTAACCCCTGTATCAAATCAAGCTCAAAAGAAAAAGGCATGAAAGCAATTATGGAAATAAATATATACAAAATAAAAAAGAAAATCTTTTTGTGTGGGGACACTATGTACACCTCCCTACAAACCCACAAAACTCGGGAAGGCTTCGAAAAGCGACACAAGCATATAAATACAAAAGCAAGTAAACTAAAAAAAAATGCTCAAATTACAATTAGCTTCGCTTAGTATCGATATTAGCATATAGGAGCGAAAATTAAATCATTCCCCGGCAACGGCGCCAAAAACTTGATTGCGCTGCAAGTTAAACTGCAACAACTAGGGCAAGAGTACCCTGCCGTATCAAGTAATATAGTGCGTAAGCACAAGTATCGATCCCACAGGGAATGCACGTAATTTTCACTCCTACTAAGTACCGAAATTGAGCTAGCTAATTATATTTGAGCGAAAATAAATTTAGAATAAAAACTATTAAACTAAAAATAAAAGAAAGCAATTAATATATACAACGTCGCAAAATGGTTTGGCAACAACAAATCAAGATTAAAAGATAAGATTATAGGAATGCAACATTTCTAGTCTAGCTCGTGATTAATTTAATCCTCTCTCTACTTTTCTTTAACTCAAGTCTTGGTAGCCGAGAACACTAAATTGGTTAACTACGAGCTCTCGCCCCAATAGCAACCCGAATCTCCCCTACCTCGCGAATGGCTAAGGTGGATTGATTGCGTGTCAAAATAAGTCCTCAATTGGCTATCTATGAACACTCGTTACCTCTCGGTCTGGCGTCACATAGACAATTATTGTGTTTTCGGAATTAATAGGAAGGGCTCTCGCTAACTATCCTATAATTCTAGTGATCATCTAATGGGTAGCTAATCCACCAGAAGCATTAAGAACACACAATAATAACCAAGATAATGGGTAATAATGGGTAGAGAAATAATCTCTCTATTTTTCTACAAGGTATGCGGGTAGCCGGGATAATGGCCCAATTTATACTCACCGGAGATCAATATCCGGTGACCCCCACTACAGAATTAGACACAGAATTAATCAACATTATAGAGGGTCGTCCCCTGATTTTGGGATGCCAGAGCCAGAGCTGTCGGGAGGGGGGAAGTACTGATGGTTTGATTGTTTAGTTTTTATAGCTTTGAATTACTTGATTTTTGTAGCCTGTGAAATCTAGGGTTCAGATCTTTGGAAGTTTTCATGTATAGGCGTGTAGTATGCGCATATGTAGCTGCATGAATTGATTTGATTCAGTAATATTGTGCATTAGAAAGTTGAAACTTGAAAATCGTGCTAAAATTTTGTCTGCTTATGATGTGGCTATGAATTGGGGGAATTTTAAGTGTAGGAGATTGTTGATGTAGCAGGATTACTTGTTGATAACGTGGGTTTGGACTATGGGTAGCCAGAGACGTTGGTCGCCGTTCGGAGTTGGCCGGAGAAGATGAGGTTGTTTGCTGTTGTTGCTGCTACTGTGTTGTTGCTATCAAGTTGATTAGGGGGTTGATTAGGATTTTTTTTTTTTTTAGTCTTGTACATGAAATTCCATAAAAGCCCTTAACTAGAGTCACGTGTTGGGCACATGACATACTTAACGAAAAAATCCTAACGGCATCAAACAAAAGGACTAAGCATGTCTAATTTTGGTACTTAAGGGACTGAAGTTTGAAAAAAATTTCTTAAGGGACTAGTGGTGGAAAAGTTCATAGTCGAAGGACTAATGGTGTAATTAACCCTTTCTTTTTTAATTAGATCTTGTCTTCGCCTTTCATTACAAGCTTTTTAAAGTTATATTGATCTTGCTATTTGTTTATCTATTTTTACAAATTGAGTACGAGAGCATTCGTAGAGTGCGTCGTTTAATTGAGTATGAGAGCATTCGTAGAGCGCGTCGTTTGATATAATAAATCATTTACAGACATTTATTTGGTAGCATATTCCAAGCCAGATAGGGCCTATGTTAATGGTCTTGGGTAAGTTTTTATGATGTAATTTTAAAAGGACATGAATTTATCTTTGAGACTTGCTATTCTCACCCCCCAAAAGCTTTTAGTACACCCCTATTCTAAGTACCCGCCTCCTAATATTTTCAACGTCCCTAAATACTAAGTACACCCCCTATTTTTCTATTTTACCTCTCCTTACATTTTCCCAAAAGTCAACTTAACCCTTCTAAGTACACCCCCCTCCCTACTCTCTTTGAGAAACCCACCCACAACCCATCAAAATTGACGCTTGAAACCCACCCTTCCCCCCAAAAACATACACGGCTTTCTTCAAAGAAGTATGCCTTCGCCATTTTCTCATCTCCCTCTTCTACTACTTCTAGTCTAGGAACTTCAACATCAACAGTGTAGGTTTAAATAGCTTTTTTTTTTTTTTTTGCAATTTGTATGTTAAATTATTGTTAGAATTTAGTTAAATTTCACTTTGTTTGCAATTTGGTGTTCCAATTTCTTGATTTATAGCAAACTTGGATTGAAAAATCGTGATTTCTGGGCCATAGTTGTTCAGCATTGTGTAATCGAACACCTTTAGTGATGTTTGGTACCCCCTAACTGAACACCTTTAGGGGTGTTCTACACCTCCTGCCGAACAGCCTCTTTGATGTTCTACACCCCCTACCGAACACCCCTATTGGTGTTCTATAGCATATGGTCAAACACGTCATACCCAGTTAGTCCGTGTGTGCTTCAAAAAATGAAAGAAATTTTAAAATTTTAACTGTGAAATGAGATGAAATATTTACATAATTTATCTATTTCACTTGTTTGTGCTCCATTTGCAACAATGTGGATATATTATTGGAGATTTAATTAAGGTTTGTATATTTTTGGAACTTGGAAGAAAATGAATGGGGGTGTGTTTGAATGATGTTGGAATGAATGAATATTGGGGGGGGGGGGTGTACTTAGACCTTTTGAGATGAAAAAAAAAACAAAAGGGAGGGGGTGTACTTAGTAATATTAAGGGCATTTAAGTTAAAATTTATAATGATATTTTTATAATATTTGAAGGAGGGTAAGGGGTGGGAAAAGTAACTTTTTTATCTTTTTTTTTGTTCGAGGACGACCGAGGCTTAAGTTTTGGGATATTTGATATATAATTACCCGAGTACTTGGGTCAATTAGTATACCACAAGCTATAAGTACATAGATGCTGTTGGTGTCTAGGGGTCATAGTGATATACGTAAGCCCCACATCTAAATATATTAGGATATTACAACGAAAATACATCAATGCTACAACTTGATAAACCCGACTCAAGTATTTATTATCAATTACTAAAGCACCCACGTGGCAGTACTAGGTTAAATTTTTTTTTTCCGCCTACAATAAGTACCATTCATTTCTTACGTGATTTAACTCTCTCCCCATTAATTTTGTTATTTTCTCTCAGTATTTTAAAGCTCTCTATTAATATCCATCTTTTCAACATTTTGTCCTTTCGCTTCTAACCACAGCATTCCATCACTAATTTGTACATATCTTACCATAATCATTCATTTTTTTAACACGATTTCTATTATTTTCAAAACTATTCATCTATTATGTTCTTCTATATATATATATATATATATATATATATATATATATATATATATACTCATTCCGTCCCTAAATTATTGTCTTATTTTTTTTTTGTCCATCTCTAAATAGTTGTCTTATTTGAAAATTTTCTTTTTAAGATATTACTTTTACCATTTTACCTATATTTTTTCTCCCTACTTTAATTTTGATCACATATACATGTGCATTAAAAAAACTACGCACTATACTAATATTAATAATTAATTATTTATTTTTTTTAATTTATATGCCAAATTAAATAAGACAATAATTTAGGAACCAAGGGAATAATGTTAAAAACGTGCATTGCGGAGGTACTAACTAGTAGTCTAATAGTTGAACACTCAGAAAAAAGAGGGGAATTGCTATTCCAACCCCCAAAATTGCTAAGTATACCCATTTACTTAGTTCATCCACCCTTTAAATATTATACCACCTATATTACTAAGTATACCCCTACTTATTTTCTTATTTTACCCTTGAACAATAAACCCCTAATTCTTACCCACCCAAATTAAAACACTATCTACCCAACCCACCTCCTTCCCAAAATTAAAATACTCTCCATTTCTCTTTCTATCATCTAATCTCTATCCTCTCCATTTGTTTTGAAACTTCATTTACTTCGATTTAGCTTCCTAAAAATTGCACAAAGTCAAGCCATTACTTCGGTTTGAAACACGCATTTTGGTTAAATTTTTTAATGATTTTTTGAATTTTTTAAAGGAAACTGCGAACGGAGTGTGCGACACCCCCCGGTCGCACGCCCTAAGGAATATGCGGCACTGGTCCGTCGCACATACCTTAGGGCTTGCGGCCGGGGGTGCCGTACATACCATTAAGCGTAGGAATATGCGGCACTGGTCCGTCGCACATACCTTAGGGCTTGCGGCCGGGGGTGCCGTACATACCATTAAGCGTGCGGCCGGGAGTGCCACACATATTTTAGAATTTTTAAAAATTTTAAGGGTAATATAATTTTTTAAAATTGTGACAATTTTATAATAATGGTAAAAGGGGTATACTCACTAATTTTGGGATGAGAATAGAACTGCTCAAAAAGAGACAGATGGAAGGAAGTTCCCGCATCCCGAAACCGCATTTAAATGAAATTGAGTGGGGGGGGGGGGGGCGCGTATATCGCCGTTGCAGTGATACGTAAGTTTCGGTAACGACGCTGCCGAGGACAGACAAACATACATCTTCCCCACCGCAATTCACTCTCCCAACACTCAAAATGGTCAGTTATTGCATGTCCGATTACCCTCTCGCTCTCTATAGATCTACACACACACTCACTCACTCTCTCTTCCTCACGAAATTCGTTGACGCTTTGTTTGTTCGACAATTGTGTTCCCTTTTTATTCTCGTTTTTTTTTTCTAATGAATTTTTGTATATTCATTGATTTTGATAATTATCACGAATCTGGTGTTATTAGAAATTAATTTTAATTTCTATTAGCTCCTAACTCTACTTGTGAGGATTGATCAATCGAATTTTAGTTGTCGGTCACGGGAGATCTGTTTTCGTCTTTCCGTTTAAACTTTTAGGTCTAACAATCTAACGCTGAATGGAGATTTGTATGTGGGCTTTTTTTTTTGTGGTTCTTAATTTTTACTGGCAGGTGAGGGTTGTTGATTACTTGATTTATGAATGGAATGGTGGTGTTCTTGTGATGTTGGCTAAACCTCTTTCCTTCCTAAAATTCATAAGCTTTCGAACTTTTAACGATGAAATGAAACAAAAACTTAAAGACAAATGTAAATGGGTGGTTTACGACTTAATACTAGGGTCGATGCATGCAAGCTACATTTCCGGCTTTGCCTGGATCTGTTGGCGAAGGAGGTCCCATTAGTGGGTTCAATGTGATCATGCCGTGGTGATGGTTCCTTCAGTTCTCAAAAAAAAAAAAAAAAAAAAAAGTAAATGGGTGGTCTACTTTGATAGTTTAAAAAATATGTAATGCTATTAGTTTGTCACGGTGTGCCTTGCAAGCGTAAGTTGTGCTCATGTTCCCCAACTTGTAACTAAGAGTTAATTTTCTTGAGTGAAATAGCTTGCATGCATAAGTTGCGCTCAATGTTCACCAACTGGAAACTAAAACTTAATTTTCTTGGTGAAATAGCATTTGTATGACCAGTGAGCTATACTTGGCACAAATTTAGCTACACTTTATAAAAAAAAGAATTGCATAAAAAAACACTTTTCATCACTTTATCAAAGTTCAATAGCTTTGCATTATATGGAGTGCCCAAGTAATTATTATTATTTTTTTTTGTGAGAATTTAGAAAATAGTAAAAAATAGTTAATAAGCTGATGATTTAAACATGGGTTTTATCTCTTTTGAGGTACATGAATTGATGATGCGTGGTATTGACATACCAATCTACTAAGGATGTCAAAACATGAAAAGATTTGATGATCCTATTTCTAGTTCTGCAACAAATTTTTTTTTCTGTTTATTGACACAAGTACATTATCATAAACTAATCTTTTGAAAATATTAGACTCCGTGACTAGTACTCTATTTCATCAATCAATTTGTTCCTGCAAACTGTGAAAAAACTCTGATCGATGCCTCTTATCATGCCATTTGATTGATGTTTTTCTTCATAAATTTACAAGCACCTAGCCTATCAGGAAGAAGATATGCCCTCTACGACTAAGCCCATGCAAGAATACCTAGGGTCAATAATCATTATAGAGAAAGAGCTTGCACAAAACAGAATATTACTTACGCAACTTATAAGACTATGTAGACAGACTTTGTACAAAACAAATTCAAAGAGATCTGGTTATGAAGGTTTGGATTACCCTTGAAAGAAAATTATAAGATTGTCTGAAAAGAATGAAAATCAAACCTCTTGTAACATTAGTAGATTTTCTTGTTAACCAAAACTGTCCTTTTGTCATTATGTCATATTAGAATGATGTCTATGGAGGTTATCTTTGTCTGTCTACCTGAGAAATGATTTTATCTTAGGCGGTAGCGAATAATTAGTTATATCTAATAAAGAAGGGTATGTTTGGAAATGTTAAAACCCATGATGCTATCCTTGCTTACTTTGTCGGTAAGTGACCCGCACGGCTAATCACAATCATAAGTTAATCATTCAAAATGAAACTTTAACAAATTAAAAGCAAATATATTTTAGTAGTTGATTTTATTTGATTCTTTTTTTATTTTTTTCATTTTAGAATAATGACTTGTAAGATTTTATTTTCTTTTACCTCTATTCATGGGCTTTTTAGGCTGGGTAGATGTGACGTATAACTTCATTGCCTAGATTTATTAAGGAAATGCGTTAGGAATTGTTTTCTAATCTTGAAATAGTGTTTTTTGATCCCTCTCTTGAGCATGGGTATGGTTATTTAATTGGTAATAAGAAACAGTTCATGTATCTCTTTTTAATGCTAGTGTAAGTATGAATTTAATTCTTAAATTTTATAAATCTGGCTAAAAGAAACTCTTATTCGCATCCAGTGGGGAGGAAATGTAAGATCTTCTAGCTGCCAATCCAAACAATTAAAAGGCAGAACATGCAAAATTCTTTTTCCATTTTCTAGAAATTAATTCATACAAAAGCTCCTTTATAGAGTTGTATCATGTTACTCCTCAAACCATGAGAAAAATCAGGGAAAGGAACAGGAGAAAATTAAGAACAATAATACCTTAATATGAAGATTACTTGGACTCTACAATCTTTTAGTTGGTTCAGTTAAAAGGACCTATGCTCTATAGAAATTTTAGGAAGAGTTATAGATTGTGTCCGAGTACGCCTTTTGCAGGGATGTCTTGTCAAGGGGTGACATTTTGTTTATCTTGGTGTCCCCTTGAGGAAACCTACGTACAGCTGGGTTGTTTTGGGATCATGTTTGTTAAGAAGGTGTATAAGCGTCTTAACATGGGAGAGGGTTTATTTTCACTAGAGATCAGAATTACATTGATCAAGTCTTACCTTTCTGGCCAACCTATTATCTATATTTTCCTCTTTTGGATCCAACTAGTGCCACAGAGACGCTTGAGTGGATTATGAGATGGTTTTTGTGGGTTGGGATAGAGAAGGGTGTGAAAATCACTTAGTTTCATGGGAGGGGGTTTGTCGTCGTTGCATCTCTTCCTCCTCATGCCAACTTTCTTGTTGGGAATGGAAACCGAGTCCGTTTTTGGGAGAATTTTGGGGTGGGAGAAGTTTGTTTGGCTTCATCTTTCCTTCGCATTTTCAGACTTCATCTCTACCTTGAGGCCCCTTCTTTTTCTTGGAATTAGCATCTCTTTCACAGTCTTAATGATAGGAAATTGGAGGAACTTGCTGCTTTGTCGGATGTGATTCATTGAGATTTGACTTCTAGATTCCTGGGACATTTATTCTGCCAAGTATTTAATGAAGACCTTGGTTAGATTCCGCTTTGTTTGCTTTTCTATTGGCTCCGTTTAGTATTTGGAAACTAAGGTTCCTTACCTATTGAAGCTTTTGCCTGATCTCTTGTGCTGAATCGACTGAACATCTCATAAGGCTCTTTCTGTGGACATATGTGTTATATGTAAATAGAGTTGGACTTACGAGCCCCTCTTTCTTCATTGTCTGGTGGCATGGAGGTTATCGTGTGTGCTGTTGGCACTGTGGCCCTGTGGGGTAACTTTCTTCTTACTGCCTTTATAGGTTTTGGGAAAGACCTGTGTGCTTGTGGTGGTGTGGCGTCAGTCTTTGGTGTTTGTGGAAGCACATGCACTCCAGGAATTTTCAGGATTGCAATTTTTCTTTCCAATTTTGATGGATAGGATTGTCTTTCTCTCCTCTGCTAGCTACGGCTTTGGGTGCTTATAGAGGAGTGCTGGCAAATGTTTTGAGCAGGTGAGGCGGGATTAGAGTGCAGTTCTACTTTCTTTGTGCTTAGATTTTCTTCCAGTTTGTATTGTTTTCAAATGCCTTCAGTGAACATCTTGACCTCCCTTGGACATCCTTTCCATCTTAATGAAATTTCGTCTTTTATTAATAAAAATAAAAAAAAACAAACAAATCAAAAGAAATAAAATAAATTGTGTCGTAGATCTTTTAGATATCTTCATAAAATGGTATATTTGGAATGGCCATGTTGGAACCCAAAAGACATTCGTGCTTTTATATATAAATATAGTTACAGATAGATATATTCATAAGCAGGAATATTTTCAAGAAGATGGTAGCACTAAATATTTCTTCTCTGATTTCAAAATAGAGAATGTCTACATAAGGAGCCTATGACAAGAAAACTAGGAGCTCTCCCATGAGCACAAGTTTAAAACTTCCACAAAGATTCATTTTGCCATTCCCAAAAAAGATTGAATCTGGTCCACAGAGAGTGGGTTAAGTTACAAGTGGTTCAGACATCATAAAATGTGAATGTGCCTTGGGCATGCCTTTCATGACCATATGTAGAATTGTCAAAATAATGAGGAAATTAGTAACATATTGAAAATTTGACTTGATATTGATTGCCACAAATGTGGTCCCCGAGTAAAGTGAGGGACATCAATATTATGCTTGAGTCCACTACAACTACCACTTACTTTGAACTTTGCATGTGAAACCACAACTATTTACCACTCTAT
This sequence comes from Platycodon grandiflorus, assembly GCA_016624345.1. Taxonomy (NCBI): domain Eukaryota; kingdom Viridiplantae; phylum Streptophyta; class Magnoliopsida; order Asterales; family Campanulaceae; genus Platycodon; species Platycodon grandiflorus. The sequence goes on from CM028361.1 coordinate 73,433,039, forward strand.
TCTAGTGTGGAAAACTGAGAGAAATGAAAGGATCCTGACTTGATCTGGATTTGCTTGCTGATTGCTTGCTTTTTCCATAAACGCTACTGCACTTGTAGTAACTTCCATCCATCAAAGATTGCTGTTACTTCTATAAGATATTTTATGTGTTAGCATTCTATGGGTTTGCTTTCTTTGTCATGAGCATGCCTGCATTTTTTCTTGGTCAGTTTTGAATTTCCGTGCTAACGTGTCCAGCAAATAGTGAGCACTACCTGTTGCTTGTCTGCACTTCTCAGTTTCTGATTGACATTTATTTTTGTGCATCAGCATGTTGCTTTTTTTTTTGCAACTGTTAGAAACTCCTCCATTTGTCACACATCATTTGATCATGTATTTCATTCTTAATCACTGATTATGGTGGGGTGAGTGCAAACACCCTGGTTGTGTGCAGCTTTATTGTTGTTCCAAGAAAGGGGGTTTGGTACCTAACCATTTGCTCTAACCAATTGATCCACCATTTCTTAAGCCAGTGAATGATACCTCATTAATGAAATAGATTGATGGTTGAGCTTCAATTTTAGATTTGCCGCCCACTATTTTTTTTTCTAAAAATTTGGATAAAAATGTACATATGTTGTTTACTATAAGTATATGTTTGTTTACGATATAATAAGTGTATGGGAAGTAGATATATTGTTTGCAAAAACTAGTCCAAACAAACTTCTCGAGACAAATCTCTAGGTGCTGGGGCAATTGTTTCAGATCCTTCTTTTCTATTTGGTGGTGCTTACTTATTCTAATGTATCTATTTATTGCTTCTTGTGTAGGAATTTTGTCCTTCTGTAAAGAACATTCTTCTTTTAGATTCAGAAGGAAAACGTGTAGCTGTCAAATATTATTCAGATGACTGGCCAAGTAACGGTGTGAAGGAAGCCTTTGAGAAATCTATATTTACCAAGACTCACAAGACAAATGCGAGGACAGAAGGTGTATTTTATTATAAACCCCTTCTGGTTCCCTTTATTTTTCTTGTTTGTATATTTCTTTTTCTCTTATTTGTCCGTCCTGTTTGCTATTTGTTTGAAGCTCCCTCCATATCTTGATTCATATACGCGTATGTTACAAATTGCAAGATCTTTTTGTCACTTCTGTAGCATGGCAAGAACTGCACGATTTCTGCTAGTTCACCTAATGAGTAACCCATAGTTAGCTCACATCAAGCATAATGACCCATAAAGAGATTACTGGCTTAAATTAACTTATGTGACTCTCGGAAAATAGTAAGACTAGGCCTAGTTGGGTCAGTCAATCACCCTTTTAATCTTCTTTTCATTCAGGGTTTATTTATTTCTATGCTTTTGCCAGAAATGCATTAGCGTCAGTTGGTGCATGGTTGTCATTCTTATGTGCACTCAGCACATGTGGCTGCGGGTCTGGCTCAAGAAGATAGTGGAAACATAAAATCCTACTGTCCAAGTAATTGAATTTGAATTGTGAAAGGATGTCCCTGCTGATAATTTGATTTTGCACTATGTTTCCATATTGTTTGATTTCTTTCTATTGTTTTTTTCTCCAGGTAGTTCCATAGTTATTACTTTTTTCAATTCTCTTTCTTGTTTTATCGATCCCTTTTTAGAGACCAGTTGCTTTATAAAGTTTAACTTGGACTTGATGCCTTGCTATCTTAATGCAGCGGAGATAACAATGTTTGAGAACAACATTGTTGTTTACAAGTTCGTTCAAGATCTTCACTTCTTTGTTACTGGTGGTGAGGACGAGAATGAGCTTATCTTAGCTACGGTTCTTAATGGTTTCTTTGATGCAATTGGTCTGCTACTTAGGTAATTTGCAACATACCTTATTCTTATCTGCCTCTCTTTGGTGCCTATGTGCATGTTGATAGAAAGCTATGCTTATCTGCTTTTCAGGGGCAACGTTGATAAGAAGGAAGCACTGGAGAATTTGGATCTCATTTTACTGTGTCTTGATGAAATTGTTGATGGCGGGTATGCGACATATCAGTTATTTTTATCATTGATGGAGATTCATTGAATTCTGTGTTTGTTAATTTTCTTTTTAATCAGAATTAGTTGCTTGTAGAAGTGTCTAGTTAAGCTTATACTGTAGTCTAGACCTAAAGATGGAAGTTTAAGATTTTGTGAGGACCGTAAGGCCTATAGCTTTTCATCTTTTTTTTTTCTTTTAGTAATATTTAGTATTATTCGTACGATTATGGACACGTGTACAACCACAAAATAACAGGGAAGTGCATAAAGAGCCAATGAAACATTCCTACCAGTTTATTATGCTGAGAATTGTGCGAACCATGTCTTGGTGGTGGTGTTATTACTGAACTTAAGTGCATCAACTTACCGCTATTTACTTTTCCCACTGTATGTAGTCTGTTGGGTATGTCATGTCAATCGTGATCTTGCATACTCTATATTGAATAAATGAATATGGTGTTGGATCAGCAACAGTCTTTAGGTTTCCCATGTGCTTCCTCCCACATTTTGCAAGAGGAAGGAGCGCAGTCTCATTCTTCCTTCTGCTGCGCTCCATTCTTCCTTCTGCTCTTGTGCAACATCGTTTACCAAGTGTAATAGGTATAATGTATAAGCAAAACACCTACACCTGTTCTTTTTTGTACCAACCCCTAAAGACTGCTTTATATCCTCTGTTCTTCATTCCTTCTAGTTTCAGATCTGTTATGCCAAGCACAGCATCAAAACTTAATCTTTGTTTTATAACTAAATGATTTGTAATTAGTACTCTACCATCAACTCAAGTCTGATCATGTTATAAAGTTTTTTCCTCTGCTAATGCAGTTTGCTTTGAGCTGCAAATCTAACTAGTTTTGCAGCATTTGCTTATTTCAAAATTTGGATTTTGTTCAGGTTTTGTCAGCTTTCATTGGTAAAATGATATGAACTCTCTCTCTGTGTTTGTTTAACTTTACCATGTTCAAGCTTTTCTGTGTCAGTATGTCTATATGGGCCAAACATGAAACGTTTTACTTGGTGTGTTGAATGAACTACATCAAGCTTGCTTTCACTTAGGTTCTGCTGCATTTGACATAAGTAACTTCACTTGTAGTATATGCAAGAATCGGTTGACTTCCTTTTTGTATGTATATCCAATACATTTTAAGCATCTCATCTATTAAGTTCTAAGGACTTTAGTTAACAATGTGATATCATCTTCCGCAAGCTAAACCTAACTAAGATTTTAGTTAAACAATTTTGGTCTAGACGATCTTATCCAATATGCGAATGGGACGGAGTGAAATTCTTCATAGGTTGAGCAACGTATTGTTGGCTAAAGCTTCAATCTTTTGCAGCTTTACTGCTCATCACCAGCCAATAGTGAAATCCTTCAAGGGTTTTTATGCATCATCTGAACTTTTAACTATTTGAACAGTGTAAAAGTTTCTCATTGATATAATGTTATTTGCAGAATCGTTCTTGAAACTGATGCAAATGTTATCGCTGGGAAGGTTGCAAGCCATAGCATTGATTCTGGAGCTCCTTTGTCAGAGCAGGTATTGTAGCTCTTGTTTTTCTCACCCATGCAGCAAGAAAATGTAGTGCAATTTTCCTAGCTATTATTCTGTCTTAAACCTGTGAATTTTGCTTCCTTCTACAGACTATAAGTCAAGCATTGGCGACTGCACGTGAACACCTTACAAGATCTCTTCTCAAGTAATATGCTTGAACTAACTTTGAGAGAAATGTGAGGCGGGATTCTTTGTTTTTATTCATTGTGCTTCTCTGGTTGCACTGGCTGATGGATCAAAATTCTTACTCTTGAGTTTCCTTTTTTATTTTCAGTGGGTGATGATGCAATTCAGAGGTCAAAAGATCCACTCTTGCTGGGAAGTTGGAAGCCTTTGCATTATTAAAGTGCGTTTTTTCTTAGCAAGGGAACGAGAGATTTGCATATGAAAAATGAGAAATGTAGTTGTATTCAATAGAGAAACCCAATTTCAGGTGTTTTGTGATAAGTGGGGTATAAATTTGAAAAGCACTCTTGTGTGTATTTTCTTAAGATTTGAACATCAAATGGGAAATACAACGTCAGTTCGAGTCTCCAAGAAAAATAAGAATAAGAGTAGGTGCTTCCAAATTTGATAGGTGGCTTCTCTCTTGTTCTAGGGTTAAGCCTCAACCTCCTCCTTTATCGGCGTTGATCCTTAACAGTATTACTTGGTCTCTGGTGACCACGTCGTCTCTTTTTGGTCATGCCATTGGGCAGCTGTTGATAGTGGTCAGTCGCAGTGTCGACAATCATCATTCTTTGTTGGGTTTGATTGTTGGTGCTTGGGTAGTTAGGTTGACTGCTTTCCCGAGGGAATTTTTGGTGCTGATTGTCTCTTCAAAGTGAATTGGTTGATCCAGATGAGTGTTGTTTGGCAGCGATATACCATGGTTTGAGATTTCCTGCTAAGGTCCTGATCCTCAGTTCGATGTGGTGGGGCTCCACCTTTTGGTAGCTGATTTTTTGTTTTAGCTCCCAGTTATCGTGATCCACCCTCCTCCCTTTGATATGGGTTGGTGTTTTAGGATTTCTTAAACTGGAGATTTCTAATCCCCTTCCATGCGTCCTCCAACCGATATCCCTCTCAAAAATTGGGATTTTTTCTTCTTTTTTGCAAGTGGGTTTTTGTATAGTGGTGCTCCTCGATGGTTGGTGGATTTGGGGTTACTGTTATGGTCCCTGCTAAGTAACTTTGTAGTGAAGGTGTGCTTGTGACGGTGATAGGCCTGCCAAGAAAGGTATCAAGACGGTCATTGAATTCGGTCTGGAATTGATTTTCCGGCAATCTCTCCTGCAATGCATGTTGGCTATGTCCAAGCTTGAGTCGTAGCTTTCCTGTGTGTGACTTCACTAGAGTGTGATGTGCAACACGTGAGTTGAGTTGATTAGTGTATTCTCCGTTTGACTGAGGCTAAGGTTGACTAAGGCCAGAAATAGTAAGATGGGCTTGTGGGTTTGATAATAATGGAGGTTTGGGTTCTTGCTGTATTTTGATTTATTATCTACTCCCTCCCTTACAGCTTTGAGTGAAACGGAGGGAGTAATAAAACTTTTATGTTAATTTTTATATGTTGTTATCGATTTATTGTCTGTTTTTTGAATAGTAAGTTTGACCCTACGGTTTGGATTCATTGTGCTATTAGAGGGACCAAGTTCGTTAGGTTTTGACAATCAGCTTCTTTGTTTCGTAACATTTGGTCTTCGGGTTTACCGTTCGTTGTTAGTGGAGATTTAGGTTTATTAACATTAGACGACTAGCTTTTGGGTGGAGTATCGAAGCATGTATTGGTAAGCTTCCTTTGAACCACTATTGTGAAGCAATATCTCCACTCTTTCCTTTTCAATGTGTATTACGTATTTCATCTCTGACTATATCGAATATGTTGGCTTCTTTTTTGAGATACCTCTCCATTCCATCGTATTTATGTGATTATATATGTTGATTGAAAGAAAGACTGTATGAATAGATAGAACAAGAGCTGTATTTATTTATCTAGACAAGATCAAACCTTGTTCCTGACCAGACTAGATCAAAGAGACAGAGACCAATAGGGTTAGGTTTGCATAGGCTGATACTATCAGAGCAACCCTCGAGACTAGTGGATAAGGAAAAGTCCTTCGGTAAACTCCCTCCTCGTATTCGTTCGTTCGTTCAAGCTAGTCTTCTGCTTTTACCTCTTCTCGTCTGATATCGGAAGCTATTTTCTTCCGGATTCTCAGATGAGTGTGACTTTTGAAAGATAGGGGCATTCCTCAATTCAATTCTGTTGATAGGGAAAAGTCTTGCATCACTATGTGACTTTTGCTACCGGCTCCGGCCAACTCAGAGACTTCCGAAGTGATCCTCATTCTCACCAGCCCCTTCTTAAGCCGAAAGAAAGCTCGGCAAGACGACTCTCTCTCTCTCGCTCTCTCTCTCTCTCTCTTGCTCGCGCCCAAATCAGGGAATTATAAGGTAAGAAAAGAGTAATCGAAAATGAGGAAGAGTCCCCTCAAAGTATCCTAGCAACAAGCCTCCTTTGTAATCCATTTGGAAAAACCTTTGGAGCCTAGACCTACTTCAAAAACCAATCTTGTTCATTTGGAGATGATGCCTCTCAGACATCCTCCCAACCAAATGAAACATTCCTCTCAGGAACTGCAACAACGATCGTCTCCAAGAGAATGTCAGGAGACTGAACCAGTAGAAGTAGAACACCCTATTACTCGGATGTGAATGTGAGAAGTGTAAATGGAAAATTAGTGATCTGGGGTTAGACATCAACTGAGGGCAATGAAGTGAACTTTGCAGACTAGATTCTGGTGTGGTGGGAGATTTGATTTAGGAGACTTCCCAAGAACAACATCCTCCCAATTTGGTGTTTATGGAAGCACAGAAATAAAGCGTCTTTTCAAAAACAACAATCATCCGAGGATCCTCATCCTGCAGGAAACAAGGCCAAAAATTATGTGGCAATCACAGTAACCATACTGTCCCATACAGCCGACCAAAATAAAAACAATATTCATATGAACAAATGGAGCTTGGTGACACAAAAAAGGGTGCAAAGGAATAGTAAGGGTAGCAGAAGTCGGAAGACTCGAGTGAACCAGAGATCCTCAAAATCAATCAAAGCTTCCTCTACAACTGAATCGGAAGCCCAAGCCGTACTTCACAAAGTAAGGTTAGAAAAGACTCGGGAGTTCCAATATCACAACAAAGAAACATAGGACCAAATGCTAGGATTACGATATTTACAACATATCAGTGAACATTACCACCTGGGAAGTATACTGTGAGCTGAGAATCACCAAAGTTTTCAATCCGAAGAGTCAAGCAAGCTCATGAAGCAATCCAGCTAGTAATGATGCCCATAGAGATATCTTATCCTTTAATACTAGTCTTTGTTTGCTGGGTAAGAGCGGGCACTCCATAGCAGACATTCCATTGTACACCATTTCAGTGTAAATTTCATTCTACTGTAGTTCAAGTATCATGTATTTAAATTACCACAGCGTACCAAACAAGCACCAATAGTATGTTAGCTCATCAATTTAAAGAACTAAAAAGGTTCATGTAAAATTCTAAGTACACCACGGTGAAACACTTTAATTCCCAACATAGGTTGGCAACATTTTCTTTCTCACGTCTCAAGTCGGAAGGTCAAGGAAGTTGGCGTTTATCTGGTTTCTGAGAAAAAAACTTTCTATCGTTAATAACAATTACAGAATTTTTGTAAAAGCGAAAACATTGATATCAAATCTCTATTTAGCCGAGCAGTCAAGTAGAATGAAGAAAAAGAACAAATTACTCTGGAACATACTGGATATGATCCATAATATCAAGACAAGTTTCTCAAATTATAGATGTTTTGGTTGTGCAACCAAATTCTACAACTTTATCATTTGGTAATGGTTACAACTGCTATTGAATATAAATAACTCTATTATAATCACGTTTTCCGTTTTGCTATTGTAAGGATAATACAGGTGAGGAATTTCACCAATATTTGATATGGACAGAATCACAAAAGTGGATTCCCATCTATGGGTTAGAACTAACCTTTTCTCCTGTTTAAAAAAAGATTAGCTGGTACGACATCCAACCACATCAATCTTGCTAGTTAATGGATGAGAACATAGTCGGCATCATACAGGAAGTCACCAGCAGTTGGAGGCAAGTTATGACGAGAAACAGGTTTACGAACCTGGGCGTGAGTCTCAGCCTCGTGCTGGAACATCTTGACTAGCTCTTGTAGCTCCAGTTTCCTCACTTCAACCTGTTCTTCGCTTATGGGTCTTTTCAACCCAAGGTAGATCAACCCTAAAGCAATTAGAACGATTCCTATAAAGAAGAGGATGGCTGCAAACACACCAAATGCATATGGAGTATTCTGGGAGCCCGGGATTCCATCCACATTGATTCCAAACAGCCCTGTGATGATGGAAAGAACGAGGCCACCTCCACCAAAGACGGCCAAATTATGGGTGACTCTAAGGCTTCTATCCTGTAAGTAAACAAGGAATCAGACCTATTATATCAATATCAAACTTCCAGACTAACAGAATGAATAAATGGTAGAAAATGATAAAACCACATGTAAATGTAGATCGATAAAGAGTGATTAACAGGCACTTGAAGCCATGATGTACCAGCACCAGAAAGTAAGATTTCACATTAACCCCCGTTTTCAACTTCATCTTTTACCAAGACTTTGCTTTGCTTGTTAATTATGAGATGTATTTAAGGGTAAATGTGAGAAATTAATTCACATTGGTTGCTTAACATGGAGATTGGAGCCCATCAGGGAGAGGAAGAGAGGTCTGTAATATACAAAGGCCACTATTTGCCGACTTCCGGAAGAGTATGCAACTACTCTGTACACATTACAACTAGAATGCTTCTTCTTATTGCAGAGAAAAGCCCCTTTTTAGTACTTTAGTTAGTTTATCTGATTGATATTTCATTTAAGCTGGAAAGATAATAGCCCTTGGCCAATGGATTCAACTCCTGCTCTCATGAAGCAAGAGCAATGAAAGCTAGGAATAACTCGACGGTGACCCCTTTCATGCCAAACATTTCCCAATCAGCCTGAAGTCCATGAGGAACCAACCCCATTTCCGAGGCACTCCACGCCATTGAACCCTCCATCTCTCTCTTCTTTACTCTATTTTTCTTGCTTTTAGTGTGGAGTTTTTGTACATAATTAGAAAGAAAAAGACGGTCTAGTGCACGAAGCTCTGGCACTGTTCAGTCAAAGAGGGGTTTAAACCCATGATGTCACCATTACAGTGGAGCAACCTTACTCTTGCTGCAAGGCTCAACCTTAAATTAGTACACATAAAACAAATCGAAAAAAAAAAAAATCCAAGCATTTCTAAGTGCCAGTTTGGTATTAATTTGATTCTAAATAAGTGATTCTTAAAAATTGATTCCGAAAAACTTCTTACAGAAGTGTATTGTCAAAAGTGATTTTAGATTCGTTTGGTTAGCATATGATTAAAATCAACTATGAAATGAAAAATAATCGTACTATGTCTATCTCCCTAAAATACATGCAAAGTACAAATGTATTCATTTATACTATGAAAAAATATAATCTTCAAGTAACTTCTTAAGTAGATTTTAGAATTTTTCTTCGGGTAAATATATAAAGCTAACCAAGACATATATAGCAAGATATACATAGAGACAAAACTCCAGGAGTAGATCTTCATCAAGAAACTGGGGTTCGAAAACTTGAGCATATGGAAGCGGCGGTACAGCTGCAAGATGAGCTTGACAGAGACGAGAGATGAAGATATGCGAGCAAGTGGAGCCCGTGGCTAACTTAGCAGATAAGGACACAAGGGTATCAAATGTATTTTTGAAACCTAACCGGACTAGGGGCCTGGAGTCCCACATTTACTCCACTCCCATTTGTGACCAAAAGAAAACCAGCAAAGACATTTGTTGGGAAAATAGAAGCACTGACTTGTTCCATCGTTTCAATTAAAGGAACTGCTAACAAGTGTTAAGAAGCTATTGTCAGAAAGAGTATACATTGGGAACATTCACCAATAGATAAGTGAATGTTCTCACAATTTTGGGAGGCAAAAGATTTCTACCAGGCTCTTAAACAAGTTCCGATCAGTACTTGTTCGCATTTCCCTCCCTTATTATGCCGACTCGTTCCTTCCTAGTGTGATGGCCGCTAGAAGTTCAAGTAAAAAAACAAAAATCTAAAAAACGTAACAAATATGGTAACATGTGCTTTATGCTAACCTGCAACCATGCACGCTTAGTACTTTGCATAACGTCTTGGATGGTAAATAAACGGCCTCGGACTGCCTCTTGCTCTTCAATCATTTCTCTTGTACTCTTTCTTATTCCTTCCAGCAGACTCCTGGTTGCATTTCCCCTCAAATGTTGGAGAAGCTCAAAAACGATCTCCTCTCTTGCATGCAGTGACCATTTGACTCTAATAACCTGCATTTGAACATGTCAATGGAAAGGCGAGGTCCGAATACAGTTAAGTGTGACTAATCAAGTAAACTTATTAATATTTATCTTCTAAGATTCTTCGTTTATGAATCATAATCTATTTTTAGGGGGACATGGCAAAGCCGCCTAGGACATGCATGTCAACGTGTGGGGTATGATAAATAGACACTTGTGTCTGTGTCCACAAATCATTGATCATAATTAAGGCTAGAAATTGTCTATTTTTCAATTAGCTTAGAGTTGCTTGAGCTTTGATATATGTATCAAACAAGAACAACTACTTTTTTTTTCGAAATGCCATCCCTTGAGTCCCATAGACAAGGGACACAGCACTTTAAAAATACGGTAGCATCTACTGCAAGATAATTGCTTTTAGTTATTCAAGTTTATTAGGAAACTTAGTACTATTAACTTAGACTAACATATTACTAAGTAGGAATTGGTCGCCATGCCCAACATCAGAGTAACCACTTTCTCATACAAGAAGTCCAAACATGTGATAAATTGTAACACAAGGGATGCTATCACTCATTGGAAAGAAATTTTAAAAAAAAAAAAAACATTGATGATTAATATACCCATGAAATAAAAACCCACCTAAATGCTGATACTATCGAAAATTTCCAAAAAATACTAGATCAACCTGAAGAAAACAAGCACCTACGCGCTAGCTTGCAAGGAAGTTTTATAATAAAGTGAAGTCTCTTTTCTTCTTCTTTCTTTTTCTTTCTATTTTATTATTGTTCACTTTTTTCATTTTCAGACAACCAATGGGAAACTCCTTTCACATCAAGGACACATTGGACCCTATGGGAATAAAACCCCTTCGGGTTCCACCAACGGCCCCACGCCAACGAGAGCAGGCAAAGCCGGGAGAAAGTAGCTTGCCTAAGTCAAACCTGTGACTGTGGTTGTATTTTACCGCAGGCCAGCTTGTCCCACTTTTGTTTTTATTGTTCATGATTTACTATTTTTAATTTTTTTCAAAATAAAAAAGTAGGAAGTTGTGGTTGGATTTTAGGATAGTGGAGAAGTTGGTAGTTACTGTTAAAAATTGTGGATGGCATGTTATTATTATTATTATTTTTTTTGATAAGTGTTAAAAGGCACAGCAGGATGGCATGTTATTTGAATGTCTGGAATTAATGATTAGCTATTGGGGCACTTTGATCCCAAAAGAGGCTTCAAAAAGAAGCCTGTGGCTTTTTATATATTAAGACACACACACACACATATATTTATGAACACGCGCGCGCACACACAAATATATTGTGTAAAAATTAAGAATGTTATAACAAATTACAGATGACTAGAGAGCAGGACCAGCAATCTGCCATAAGCAACCAGAAAGAAAGTTTCAAAAAGGTGGAAGAAAACCAGAAATCAAACTACGTTACTTTCCAATTTCTGTGTTTGTCTGAAATAGAAATTCCTGGAAAACAGCCCGCTGCTGAAGTCGAAAAAGATCACATCTCACTTAAAAATTGTATAAAATGTGTCAAACCCAAAAAAATCCAAAAGTTCCATTCTATAAGAGTCCGAGAGGACAGCAAAGATGATGCAGTTCCACAGGATCGTGAATTCTTTGCCACTATCAAAACCATAATATTGAGCGAAAAGCTGAACATTAATAGTGGACAGGAAAATACAGTGTTCGTCAAAAGTACTAGATAGCATATACCTGAATTCCCTAGCTGTTTGGCACAAAAAGAATCTCACATTGATTCCTCTAAAATTACCACATGGCCCATGAATGGTGACAAAGCGCCGGCCCAGATAGCTTTTCCATGGCTTTTTTAAGCAGTGTTCGAAAAATCGTTCTAGGCGCGCCTAGGCGCTAGGCTCCCCCCAAACGCCGCGACTAGGCTCTAGGCGCCCGCCTAGGCACTAGGCCCCCCCTCAAACGCTACAACTAGGCTCTAGGCGCCCCCAAACGCCACGACTAGGGCCAAATCGGACAAAAATTGCCATCATGAAAAATTACCGCTTAGTCAACCTAGGCGCCGCCTAACGCCCAGCCGATTTGAGCGATGTCGTACGCGTTTTGTCGAGGAGGGACCGAGTATGAGAAACCTGGGAGGAAGGGGAGTCAATCAGGGGTAGAGCGACGCACGACGATGCGATGAATGACGTCCTCAATCTTCTGAATAGCTAGGGCTTAGATAAGTTCAGCGTCAAAGGAGGGGGAGTCAACGTGACTGAGATCCACAGCTTGGAAGTAGTTGAAATGGTTGGATTGATTACGGTGGGAAAGGAGGCGATATGCCGATGAAGAGGTGAAAGAGAGTGAGAGTGAGAGAAATTAAGAGAGAGCGAGAGCGAGAGATTGTTATCGGCGTCGAAATCCCGTCATCTATCTCATAGTGAGAGAGAGAGGCGTCAGTGAAAACTTTGTGAATTGTGAGAGAGAGACAGGCGGTCAGCTTTTAGTTTTAGGGTTTTAATTCACTTTTTAAAATGGCAACCTCCCCCCTCAAGTTATTAAAGTATTTCCCCTCCCCCCTCAAGCTATTAAAATATTTCTCTAAGTATTTTCCCTCTCCCCTCAAGTTATTAAAGTATTCCCTTCTTCCTTCCACTTTGAAATGATAGAGAATTTAATTTTAATTTTTAATTTTAACTTTTAATCTTGTAATGTAATCATTATTTTTAGTTTATTTGGTCATATTTAGCTATTTACTATTGTTGCACCAGGTTTGGTATGGACCTAATGTGTAATTATGTCTCGATTTCTAGGCCTTGCCTAGACTCCGACTAGACCCCGACTAGGCCCCTAGGCGCTAGGCCCTGCTCTGGCGCCTAGCGCCCGCCTAGCAATTTTTAGAACACTGTTTTTAAGCAATGTTGGGAGGTAGTTAAGGGAGACATTATGGAGGTTTTTCATTTCTTCTTTTCGCATAAGTATTTTGAGAAAAGCCTCAATCCCTCGTTCATTTCTCTGATTCCTAAAAAGATCAATGAAGTTGATATTAAGGATTTTAGGCCCATAGTCTCATTGGAGACATTTATAAACTCATTGCTAAGGTATTATCGCTTCGGTTAAGGAAGGTGGTCGGTAAAGTTATTTTGGAGGCGCAACATTGCCTTCGTGGGGGGGCGCCAAATTATTGATGCGTCTTTAATTGCCAATGAAATCGTGGATGACTAGATTAGAAGTGGGGTTTCAAGGTTGATTTGCAAATTGGATATTGAGAAAGCTTATGATCATGTCGACTTGAGATTTTCTGCTTTACTTATTGGAGAGGATGGGATTTGGAGATAGGTGGAGAAAGTGGATCTCATTTTACATCTCTTTGGTGCAATTCTCAATATTGATTAAGGGAGAGCCTACGGGCTTCTTTGCTAGTTTGAGGGGCCTTCGGCAAGGAGATCCTCTTTCTCCTTTCCTTTTCATTCTTGTGATGGAAGCTTTGAACTTAATGCTAGACAGAACTGTCGTGGGACGCTTTTTCAGGGGGTTCAAGGTGGGTAACAGATTTATCAGTTTTTGTTTCACATCTTTTGTTTGCGGATGATTCTCTTGTCTTTTGCGATGCTCAGGCTTCTCAATTGGGTTTTTTACGGATGGTGGCGGTTTCGGGGCTTAAAGTCAATATTTCTAAGAGTGAAATTTTGCCGGTTGGGAATGTAGTGAATTTAGAGGAGCTAGCTTCTTTCTTTGGCTGTAAGGTAGCTCATCTTCCGACTTCTTATTTGGGACTACCACTTGAGCTCCCTCTAAGAGCGTGGCGTGCTGGAATCCGGTTATTGAGCGTTTTCAATATCATTTGGCGAGGTGGCGGAAGCAGTACTTGTCGAAGGCGGGTCGCCTTACTCTCATCAAAAGTACTCTCTATACTTTACCCAATTACTTCATGTCCTTATTTGTTTTACCAGCTTCAGTCGGTCATCGTGTAGAGAAGTTGGAGAGGGATTTTTTGTGGGAAGATTCAATGGTGGATCGAAAGTTTCATTTTGTCAAGTGGGACAAGGTCTGTTCGAGTGTTAAGGATGAAGGCCTAGGGATGAAGAGGTTGAGAAGGGTCAATAACGCTTTGATGGGTAAATGGTTATGAAAGTATTTGAATGAGAGGAACGCTCTTTGGCAGAGAGTGGTGGTGAGCAAATATGGGGTTGGTACTCATGGGTCGGGCATTTGGAAAGGGATAAGGAAAGGTTGGGCTTCGTTTGCGCGTAATATCTAGTTTTATATTGGGAATGAGACTATTATTCGCTTTTTGGACGGATGAGTGATGTGGGGATTTGGAGTTATGTACTGCTTTCCCTTTTTAACATTGCAATTGATAAGAATGTTATGATTAGTTCTGTCCTATCCTTTGAGAACGATAGGGCTATTTGGAATCCAACTTTCAGGAGGAATCTTCAGGATAGGGAAGTGGAGTCTTTTGTTCAAATGTCTGATTTACTTTATTCGCATCATATTGACAGAGATTGTGAGAATAGGGTTATATGGGCTATTTGGAATCCAACTTTTAGGAGGAATCTTCAGGATTGGGAAGTGGAGTCTTTTGTTCAGATGTCTGATTTACTTTATTCGCATCATATTGACAAAGATTGTGAGAATAGGGTTATATGGGGGTGTTCTAAGAGCAAAAAATTCACGGTCAGATTGTATTTTTGAGTTTTGGGGAATTTTGAGAGGGCCCTTTTCCTTGGAAAGCTATTTGGAAGACTAAGGCTCCGAAAGAGTTGTTTTTTTTGTGTGGGAGGCCGATAACAATGCTATTCTCATTGGGGACAATTTACGGAGGAGGAAAATGTATGTGAACCGGTGCTTCATGTGTAGGTGGGATGGAGAGTGTCAATCATCTCTTGCTTCATTGTCCGGTGGCGAGCGAGATTTGGAACATGATTTTTAATCACTTTAATCTGTCTTGGGTGATGCCTGGTTCTATCAAGGATCTTCTTCTTTGCAGGTGTTTATACAAGCGAAGAAGAAGGGATTTTATTTGGGAAGTTATCCCTTTGGGGGTGTGCTGGGTCATTTGGAGGGAGAGGAATCAAAGGGCTTTTGAAGACGAGGAAAGGTCTATGTCTGTGTTGAAGAACTCTCTTCTTCATTTGCTGTTTATTTGGTACACGGATGTAGATGGGTTGTGGCTAAATCTTTTGTAGAGTTCATGGATAGTTTTGGCTCTTGATGTTCTTTTGAGTATACTCTATGTACATAGGACGCGACACCTGTTTTGTCGCTTTTTGTCTATAATATATCTTATTTATCAAAAAAAAATTTGAGCGAAAAGCGGAACATTAATAGTGGACAGGAAAATACAGTGTTCCTCAAAAGCACTGAAAAGCATATACCAGAATTCCCTAGCTGTTTGGCAAAAAAGAATCTCACATTGATTCCTCTAAGATTATCACATGGCCCAAGAAGGTGATTGAGAAGATTGACTAGAGATGGAAAAGAGAACACATATGGATATTGTTACACTTTGCTTATTACTTAATTCCCCGGCGCAATTATTTAATTGTGTTACGTGTGCATATATATTTTGAAATGGTAAATTTAAATGTGTTTATCGGGTCGCATTATTAATATATTCTTTCACTGAATTATTTTACTAATTTTACCTTCACAACATAAATGCTAAAATAATTAATAAGATAGAAAATTATCCAATTAACAAGTATTAATTGTGCATAATTTCAATTTAAGTTGATAATTATGTCATCTGATCTTACATACTAATGTGCTATTGTAATTAGGTGTTTTATTTATTTATTTTATTATTGAGAGATAATTGACATTTTTATAAATAGCTATGGGCTCTTTGGACAAGAAAATATGCCACTAGTCAATGACTCAAGATGACACGTGTTTGTAGGAGTCCTGTGTCCTGCTTTGCTCGGTTACTATAGGCCACAGGAGTTATAATATTCTTACTGGAAACACCATGATCATGGGATCCAAAGGAAAAGTGAGGAAACCATCTTTAACCAGGTCAGATAAGGGAAGTCATAACAACATAGCTTTATCACCTGCCGTATCACTCACAACTCTAGGACCTCCTCCTCCTCAAACTGTCTTTGAAGTCAACTACTTGTGTCAGAAAAAAAAGAGGATTGGGACAAAACACAATCATATGCCTATTCTCATCATCTGCCTACAGAAAGCCACATATAATCTTGAGATCTCCTCAACTAAGTTTCAATCCCTAATAACGGCTTCCCGATCAAGCTCAATTTGCTAGCAAAACTCTCTTACTAGGAATGCCATTATGGAAAAAAGTGGTGCTGAAATGCCCACCCCTAATCCCCTTGATCCTATACTTTTGCCTCAACTAATTTCTTCCAGCAAAGGATCTTCTCAAAATGTGTTTGAAAAGGCATTTTTTGTTCAATATAGCCTCATACAAAGGCCTCGTAGCCTCTAAACGATCAATCTGGTGATATCCCTGAACGGGTATCAGTGTTCCTGACCGAATATCAAAGTGAACCTCTTGCTTTTCTTTAAAGAAGCTTAAGCTCGCAAGGAAATAAAAGTGCCCACCGATTAAGCTATGTCCCCAACACAGAGTAGGAGGACCTTAGAGTGAGAAAGCAACATTTTATCAAATCTAAGAGGAGTGGTACCAAGAAATAAGAGGATTAGACTCAAAAATCGGAAAAAAATAAAAATGATCAGAAACCGGCGATCTCCTCAAATAAGATAGTAATAGTGTCCTACTACTCCACTACCAAAGGAAATCTTTCTAGCTTTATGGTCATGGTTCACAGGTTATTTCCAAAGGTGGAGTACTGCAACATTGCCAAAGCAGGATTCATATAAACCAAACAAATGCTGAAGACCAATATTAGCACTTTGCTTGGGCCAAAGCCTTTATTTTTGTCAGCACACTATTTTTGAAATTTACAAAATGTTGCAGCAGTTCATAGGTGATAGACTGATGATAACATTTGCAGTGAAGCAAACCTGTCTTGATAATCTTCTGATTTCTTGATTGAGGATTATACCGAAAAGATTCAAATCTTCGTCGTTCCTCCTATTCGTAGATAATGAGTATTTGTTACATATATAGTTAATCTGTAAAAAATGACTGTATCTAACTAAATTACCTGTTTATAAACTTCAATTCCACTTCATCAGCTGTCCCAAATATAGACTTTCGGAATAATCTTCGCAAATAATAAATAAAAATACAGCTTTAGTTGATAATCATGATAAAGAGACCTAGACAGAAATTAAAACTTGAAATGAATAGAAGATGGAAATAGATATTCCTAGTATTGCCAGCTACAGGCTGTGTCAAATTCATAAGCACACTCTTACGGAAAAAGAATTATACTAGAACCTAAAAGGTCTGCAATTTCAGAAACATAAATAACAATTTCTACAGCTGCAGAAGAATATTTAAAGCAAAAGTAATTAGTTAACAACTAACATGCTCTATGAATACATCCAGCTAACTTTCATTTAATTGAAATTTTCAGGAAGAAATCATGAAAAATGATGGAAATCATGGTCAAGTCAGTACGCCGCATCTTTGAATTTCACTATGAAGATGAGCACTTCCTTACACTTTTGAAAGCCAAATGAAAATTTCAAGTCATGCATTTCCAAATTTTAACTTCCCCTCTGAGATTTATTATGATGCATGAAAGGGCAAATTGCGGAAGATACACGCATCTTTCCATATAATTGGCACCCACAATGGAGTATATTATATGATTATAAGTGATGCTTTAGAGGAAGAAGAGAGTATGTTATGACAGAAAGAGACGATAAACTAAACTAAATCACATCTGGAACAGTTTATATAAAAGAGCAGCAACGAAAAGAATATTACTTAACCCCCATGCTGCTGGAAAACATGTTTCTGGTTAAGGTAACTGTCAATATGATTATAGATTTAAGAATCGATACAGAAATGTGCTCGTGTATCATATAAAAGTCTATTGTATTCAAGAATTGTAGTACAAAGTACTGAAAAAGAGAGACCATGGACCTGGTATTTAGTCTTTATTTTCCGTGGGAGCCAAATACAAAGGAATGTACATCTAATTGGAAACCATAGTATCATTTAAAGTGAAGGCCTCTGACTGGTAGCTTGTTCTTAACCAGTTGGAACACGAATCATTTGAGACAGACCCGTAGGCCTCACAAGGTTCTATCCCTAGATATGGGTGTGATGCTCTGAAAAGAGTTCGAGACCCATAAGCACCTTTTACTCCATGGCTTGGAGACTTAGGTGTGAGTTATTTGACATCAGGGGTGAGACGTGGGTGTGCCCTCCTTTGTTGAGGGACTCCTCCTTATCTCTTTCAAAGGGCAGTGTGGGGGTATTTGGGATCCTATGATGCTTGTGGACGAAAAGAACTCCAGGATTTTTGGAGATAAGGGTATATCTTTAGATCTTGTGACTGGAGAGAAATAGAGTCTTGTTCCTTACCTCCTGTTGGGCCCCAGCTATGGGAGCTTTTAGATGATTGCCGATTATGGATTGGAGTAGGAATTGGAGAGAAACGCCCCATTGATTTTTCACCCACTTTTGTCTCTTTTTTTCTTTTTTCTTTTTTGCTTTCGATATTCTGTTAGATTTTCAGTGAACATCTTGTCGCCTTTCTGATATTCTTCTTTTATCTAAAGGAAAAAAAAAATCTAACTGAATTAGGGCTAATAGATAAAACCTATTCAGAGAGCGACCTCATATAGTTTCCTCATAATTGGTCATGGCACCCAAGATCTTAATTAGATGAGGATGTACCATACGTTGTTGGAACAGTTGTACAGTTGTACAAAAGTCTAAACTTCTATTTTCAGTCTTATTACTGCTATGTCTGCTATCCCCAAGGAGGAAATATGACCCAATAGTCTTTACTTTATTAGACTAACCACAATCATAATTCTTAATTGTTTACACAATAATCAAAGGCATTTAGAATTCTAAGGGGAAAAGGAAATTGTGGTCCCAAGACAGGAGGGAAATTTCTGTCTCATTTCCACTCCAAAAACCCGAAAATGTTCTTTTATCTCCTCTTCTACTTCCAACTCTAATCCCTCCCTCTTAACATCCAGCCAAAGATAGCTTAATCTTATGCAAAATGAATCAATGATAACATACAACTTCGTAACTCGACTATAAGAATGTCGTTAGTTGAGCCTTACAATTAAAGAACGACATAAATTGTTGGGCCCTCTCTCTAACAGCAAGTGTACGCCCCTAATGAAGGCACCTCTAGTCAAGTTTATCTGCCCGAGTATTTCTTTCTTCAGAAGTGGGGCTAGTATTTCTGACTTCCAGGAAATAATTATTTGATCTTCCATTCCAGCCAACTCATAAAAAATAATTCATCAGCCCCCCATATAAGCACTTCAAATTCAGAAGCTACTGTCAGTACAAGGGAACAATTTCCGAGATACTTTATAACTTGACAACTATAGGCTTACAACTGTGCAACTATACCAACTACATTGAACAATATACCACTACTTATCCTTTTATCAGATCATGGAGTATCAAACTGTTACTGTTACCTGTCATCCCATCGAGCAAGGCGACAAGCTAAAAGTGCTATAACTTCATGTACGGTCCTGGGTGTATTATTACCACCAGCAAAAAGAAGTTCCTGTATCAAAGCAGAAGAGCATTGATTGTAAAAAATAGTATGCAGATAATAAAGAAATCCATGCCTGATAAACATAACATGAAACTTGAGTTAATGATAGGATCTAGTCAGATACGAACACACCTGAACTTCTGTGATCCCCAACACATTTACGCTTGATGCTGCTCCTTTTATGTGCAGTACAGTTATTAAGAAGTTTTGTGCTTGCCAAGAACGAAGCACGATGGGAACATCATCTTCCTCAACATATGGATCACCAGCTGACTGCCCAAGTAGTTCAAACAGTAGACCACCAGCAACCCTAACCGGGACCTGTACAAGACATGAAGCACAAATCACTCATCTCAAGCAACACCCCATGGCATGAAAGTGGTAGACAAAGATAGGTATAGCATAACTTTTCTTTTTCACCTGCTTTGTAATAACTGAAGGACTGCCCAGAGTGTGCAGCATTTGATACTTCACAGCTCTGTCCTCCATTATTGTAGTGAGATACAGAAAACAACTTGAACTTTCTAAATTGCATACTCCTTATTCTAGTGCTATTAGGTACCACAAATTATAAAGATGAATGAACAACCAAATCAACATTAGGAACAGATGCCAGTGCGAAATTGCCTCTTCACAAATATCATAGGAATCAGCTTAAAGACTTTCAAATCAAAGTTCTACCATGTTTGACACAGTAGAGTTCTGGAGAAACTAGGAAAATTTGGTTTTTATATTTAATGTCATAGCTCTTTTGCTGTAATTCACATAACTATCTACGAACCATGAACAATAGTTTCAAAATTCATCACTACCCATCTCAAAAAGTAGAGAAGGTAAGTGTTAAGTTTGATAAGCATAATTGGGCCCTCTGGCCCTCTCTTTAACAACTTAAACTTTTAGACAAGTTTGTACTTTAAGGTGGTATCAGACTATTGGTGAAGCAAAGTCATGGGTTTGAATCATCCCACTTGATATTTTTCCCACAATATTGTTAGCGCTTTGTTTGGTTCAAAATGCATGTTGGTAAATCTCTCCACGTGAGAGCTTTATGGCTTAATGGGGAGTGTTAAGGCTTGATAAATATTGTTGGCCCCTCTCCCTAGCAAGTTAAGCTTTTAGACGAGTTGGTAACCTAACAAAAAGAAAATAAAGAAAGAAAAAGTAGCCCCTACTTATTAGAAATAAAAAGCTGAGATGTTAAGTATGCCAGATTCCCCAAGGTACCCTGAAGTCGTTCATTTTGCAAATTTTAGAAATTCATTCACCAGACAAGCACAGCATTTGGGTTCACTAACAACCAGCAGCGTCTCAAGGATTCTACCAGAAACCCACATGATCTTTTAGAACAAGAGTTCTCCTAATAATAGAATCTTGAAAGTAAAATAAAACAATGACACACACACACACACACAATACATATATATATATATATATATATATATATATGAAAGGAAGGAGAGATAGGCAGAATCTTTATTTCCTCTACATAATGCACCTGAATGTTCCGCTTTTACAATCATGAGAATTAAATTTTTTTTTTTTTTTTTTTGATAAGTAATACGAGGACTTCTGAGGGGGTCACCCATCCTAATACTACTCTTGTCAAGCACGCTTAACTACGGACTTATGATGGGACCTAGTGCATTGCTGCACCCAAACCATGAGAATATTATGCTCCACAGAATTATCATTCTAAAAAGGTGCTTCTCAAGCCCAGCACCACATACAATGGCTGAGGGAGGGAAGTGTGGGAGGGGGCCACGGCCCCCTCAAAGTTTCGAAAATTTACATTTTCACCCTTATACTTTGTTAACAAAGGGATTAAATTAGTACTAGCCCCCTCAAAATAAAATGTAACAACTTTACCCCTAAGTTTCTCTATATCATCTAATTTTATCATAAATATATCATAATATGGCTATAAAATTAATTTAAAATGTATATTTTTATTGAATTTTTCACAAGAATCTTAGATACAGCATAACTTTTTTATGATTTTAAATACTTTCTAATTCTTTTTCGTCACTATTCCTATTGACCCCTCAAGCAATAATTCCAAGATCCGCCACTCTCGACATACAAGGCTTTTGTAGACACAAAATAGGCGTATGTAGTGTGGCAAAATTGCATTAGTCGGTGGTGCTAGGTGAGTACACTTGTGCCTAAACCTCACATTCAGCTACCACAAACTCAATCCCCGAATTATTGATCTCATATAAGCATTGGGTGAAATATTTAATGACAAAATTTATCAATATTTGTTAGCATAACCATTGTAGCATTCTATAGTTGTAATTCTGTAAGTCCATAATATTGTGGTTAGAGATTATTTCTGTGTTAACTGCTCAGTGCTCACTTATTTCAATGATGTACATTTGCAGCTTCGTAAAACAAAACCATCTTACATATATGGCGCTCATTCTGCATGCAGTTCTGTAGATTGTAACAGGCAATTATGAAGGGCTTGATTTATGTGAATAGATGATAACTGAAGGAACTCATGCATAGAGTCAAGAAATTTTCCTTTTGGATATAAAGAGAAATATATTAATGAATCGAAAGAAACAAAGGTGGAAGAGAAGTCCATCTGGCCAAGACCAAACAGTAAAGTCAAATGCTAAAGAACTAAGAAATCAGAGCAACCCAGTCCCTAGCACTCTCAGGTATGGGCACCCCTCGAATCTGAGCCAAAGCCCAGAGAGAAACCATATCAACAACCTTATCCCAGAGAAGATTCCAAGATGACAATTTATCTCTGAAGATCCTGGAATCCCTCGCAGTCCACAAACAACAAACCCCAACAGCTAACATCTTTTCCCCTACCAAAGCCTCTAACTTGCATCAGGAGAAAGCCAGAAGCCAAACTTGGGCTCACCCAAGCTTTACCCAATACCCTGAACAGGAGAGTCAAGTAATTTTATTCGCAACCCGTTAATTAACAGTTATGGTACGCTATTTTGAGGTTTCTTTTAAGTTCCAAGAGCTCGTTTACATGAGAGATTCCATTATGTTCCAGATGAACACTCACCTAGGTGAAAGTTTTTTCTTTCTTTTTTCTTGGATAAGAGAAGAAATACTATTAAAGATAAAGAATGTACAGCAGAATGGACAAGAAGTCCATCAGAAAAAAAGAAAAAGAAAACAAAGGAAAATTACAACAAGAGAGCACTTCAATCCCGCTTAATATCCGAAAACAGAACTCCGCTGAATGCTCCTCTAGCAGATGCTCAGAGAGAAGCCAAAAACACCACCCTATCTCATAATAGAGACACCGACAACTACTTATCCCTGAAGATTCTCAAGCTACGCTTTGTCCAGAAACACCACAAGATAGCAAAAACCCCACACTATCACAAAATAGATCCATCAACACCCTTCTAAAAACATATATACTTCACCTGTAGAAACGACGTGATAGAGGTAGGACTAACCCACACCTCCTCAGTCACCCCAAATAAATTGTGCCAAAGGAAACAAGCACTGCCACAACGAAGGAACAGGTGGTCATGAGATTCAGAATGACTCCGACACATCACACACCAATTTGGAGAAATAGACTTACCAGGCCTACGCTTCTACAGCATGTCATTAGTGTTGAGATTAATATTATTACGCACAAGAGTCCAAACAAAGGCTCTAATTTTAAACGGGACTGGGGCTTTCCAAACAAAGGGGGACAGAAGAAGAGGAGAATAAATATGAGGCTGTATCAAATGAGAATGAAAAGAAGGACAAGAAAAACTCCCTGAACCCTCAAACACCCAAACCCGTGAATCAGGATGTGACGACAACCGCACTTGCAACAGTGTATCAAGAAGACTAGCCACCTCCCCCTTGAGGTGACGGAAGAAGTGAAAATCCCAGGAAAGATCATGAGACCCACCCCTCACAAGGAAATCCAAAATGGGAGCCAAATGAACCAAAGAGAGACAGTACAGAAGAGGAAAAGCAGACTGAAAGGAAACCTCACCAATCCACACATCCTCCCAAAATCGAGCATGCTCCCAATTCCCCCACCCAATACGAGGGAGACATATGGGAAAAGTCACTGAGGTGCTGATACTAGTATCCCATCCATTCTGATGCAACCCAAATTTACACTTAATCATTTTATGCCAGATAGACTGTGGTTCTCGAGGAAAACGCCAAAGCCAGTTACCCACAAGAGATATTCCGACAAACCAGATTCCCAATAACCAAGCCCCCCTCCGCCTTTGGCAAGCACACACTATCCCAAGCCACAAAGTGATCTCGGTCGCCCTCCCCACCCCTTCCCACAGAAAATCCCACATAAGACGCTCAATCATCTCTGCCATGCTATGCTCACTGGGATCTTAAACAAAGAGAAAATTAATCGGAATATTCGACAGACATAATGAGCGTAATTCTCCCACCTAACAAAAGGATGCCTGCTTCCACCCATCAAACCTCTTCGCGATCCTCTCAACAACCGGATCCCCCCCCCCCACCAAAAAAAACGGCCTTGGGATTACCACCCAAGGGAACACCTAAGTAAGACATCGGCCAAGGATCTCTTGTTTTGTGGACCTCTGAACTTCCTTTCTCTACTGTTTCTAACTTATTTTTGTTTCTGACTGATTTATGAGGATCTACTAAAAGAAGGAAATTATGAACCCATTCAGTTAGAATCATGAAAACGATTTGGATATTATTCTTGTAGAGTTATTCACTGCATGGAATGCGGGAATATCTAGCTAAAAATAAGATCAAAACGAACGACAGATCAACATAAAAAATAAAAAAAAGGAGTTGAACAACATAAATATATATATATATATATATGGAAAAAGCTAACCTCCCCCCCAATTGGCTGAGATTAGCCATCTCCCCATCTTTTCTAGGACAAAATTACCCTTACTTTTTGAACTTTTAAGGGGCGATTTCTGTCCAATTGAACCCAAAAAAAATTAAGCCTCCATATCTCCTAAAAAGTCAGCACGTGCCATGTTTTTAACCCCAATCATGGTGCTGCTTCTTCCTTAATCCCCCTTCAGCACCTCCCCCTTCGTCTTCCCACCAACATATTGTCCAGATTATTCACCATATGACGTATCATCCATAATCCTTCTCCATCAGTCACAAGAAGGTAGCATCCATTACCTACTAAGATTATAACTGAAAAATTGGGGAATTTCAAGAGCTATTTCTGCAAGATCACGCAAATTTAGTACCATGCCTTGATTAAAATTCCTGAGGATATGTGAGATTGGATTGGTCAACTAAGTCAAGGTTTCGATGTTAAATATTGCCGACGAATGAGAAAAAGACACAAATGAGTTTAAGAAAATGGCTGAACTTGATTTGTAGTACTATACTAAATAGTCTGGCGAGAGAATAAATAAGCTCTCACAGGAAGGTTTTTCATTTTAGAGGAGGGAGGGAGGTTTGTATCGTCGGAAAGGAGATTGAGAAGAGAAAAGAAAGACTAAATTATTTGGAAGAAAATGACATCAAATTTTCAACAAGGATAATTTTGTCCGAGAAAAGGTGGGGAGATGGCTAACCTCAGCCAATTGGTGGGGAGGTTAGCTTTCCCCTATATATATGACGAGTTAAACAGTGGAAGGTCACAAGCAAGATAATACATTCAGCTAAACTTCACAATGCCTTCAATAACAGAACCTACAAACAGCAGCTGAGATGTGGAATTGCTTGAAAATTATCGTACCAAGATAGTTATGCCAGAACATTTCAGCTCACTTTCATGAAAGTGGAGGCTAAT
The DNA here is from genome assembly GCA_016624345.1 of Platycodon grandiflorus. Taxonomy (NCBI): domain Eukaryota; kingdom Viridiplantae; phylum Streptophyta; class Magnoliopsida; order Asterales; family Campanulaceae; genus Platycodon; species Platycodon grandiflorus. Next base: position 73,458,325 of record CM028361.1, read on the forward strand.
TCATGCAAGCTGGGGCATGAAGAGATGAGATCCTTGTTCGATCCATAGCGAAGCCTATAATTCTAAGGTGAATCAAATGAAAAACGTCAAAAATTGATGTTACCAAGCACAACCCTAGTGTTCACAAAAGAAAATGAAATTTTATTCATCACCGATAGTATATTACAAGATAGTCATGAGCTCCAGTAGAGATGACATAAAACCATAGTGACTGTGAATCTAGCCACTAAACTAATCAAATCTCAATCATAGATCATGAACTAGAGAACGTGCCAGTAAGGGTATAAACCAAACAATAATTTACAGTTTAAAGAGCAAAATGTACAACTTTGACTGCGGAATTCTAACGTGTGAAAAGTAACTGTAGGAACAGTGACCATCGTGAACACTGCTGCTACAATACTTCTCTTATGAACTTTTTTGAATCTCTGTAATAAGTAGTTACATGCATTACCGCTCGGGAGTTTTATAAATCCATCATCAGAATCAAATTTGAGGGTTTATAGCGGCTTCTCTTGCTGTTAATCAATAATTAGATAAAAGTACTGATCATTCCATCAAGAAACTTAAACAGGAATATGAACATCTTAGAGTGAGCTATTATGGCTAATGCGCAGCAGAATCAACATAAGACTAGAAAACGGAAGAAAAATAAGAAGAGAGAGAGAGAGGGAGAGAGAGAGACAGAGAGAGAGAGAGAGAGATTTGTCACAATAAAGTTTGCCTACAGTGAGAGTTACCTTTTTATACTCTACTTCTGCTCTAATACATCTCCCTATGCTTATATTAACAAACACAAATGCATTCATGCACATTATGTTCATGCATGAACCTGTGGGCTGTGGACAGTAAGATTGACTGAATAATAGAATTACCATGGGATCTCCCTTTGACGCCAAAAGGCCTAGAATCCTGTCACTACTAGTCTATGAATCCACAAGTTTTGCATTGATCTTCTGTACCTGCGTCATAGATGGGTTGTATCCTTTCTCCATCGCTCTTTTGTAGAGTTTCTGTACCAGGTACTATACCGGTTTCCTACAGAAGTTTATACGGCTGGGCGCAATTGACAACTGATTTTCTGGTATTGTTTCCTTGTTCATAATGTACTGATATGCACCTTGGCTTTTTTCTAAACAAACAAAAAGCTAACAGCCACTTATCATTTGCATTTTGGTCCTTGATGACCAACAGACCAAGCACCAAGAAGAAAACAACGTGTTTAGTACTTTGTTTTCTGTTGGTCAACTGATCGATATGATCATTATGTTTTTTCTTGTTACTGGAGTCATTATCAACTGAAATTGGAACATTTAAGAAGTCAGTTGTTTCTTTGTGTTTTGAGGAACATCTATTTGTACTACTTCAGCTTTTATGGCTGTAACCAATCTAATAGACTCTAAGTATAATAAACAACAACATCATATCCAAACATAGGATTGACTATGTTCCAAGATAGTTTGATCCAAATAAAATGTTTATTTGAAATAATAATGTCCTTAAGTATTTGACCAAGTTATTGAATACTAAAAGTTTTTTAGATAGTCAAATCACCACTTCCAAGACATTTGAACTGAACTCATTTGTTTGGGCCCACTCGTCAATTTGTCTTAAATATTGAACTTCATCACCATTATGGGTGATTATGGAAAACTGAAATGGGTTTGCTTGTACAAAACTTCAATGGAATGAGGAAATAACTAACTTGACATGCTATAGTCTAGCATAAAGCGTCAGTAAAAATAAAGAAAGAAGTTAGTTAGTCAATGCCTCAATGGCACCCATCATCAATTGGGATAAGTGCACCAACTTGGAGAGTAGTTCATGAACATGATCATATTCAAGACGACTCGAGGACATTTTCATCTTGCAAACTATTATGGTCACTCAAAACTCTTTCCTGTTACTGTTATCTGTTTTCATTTCCAAAATTTTAATTCAATTTCTAATCTTTTCATTAGATAGATGTGTGCTTAATTATCATTTTTGGGACATTGTTCTCTAACATAATGATGAGATCAAAGTCACTGTAATCTTAAACTAGCAAATTTCTTTTGTGAATTCTGAAACTGAAAATAAAAGCTACTTCTATACATGCCCAAAGGAACAGACCCCATACCTCAATGTGAGCTCTATCTTCACATATGGAGGTAAGATGCCTTTGTGATCAATACTACTTTTATTCATATCACCAAGAACCCGTTATACTATTAACCTATTGAGCATACTGAAGAGGACCGTCACTACAGTTGTTGCATCTTTTGTGCACTTACATTTAGTCCCTCGTAAACGTTTCCTCAAGTCTTCAACTATTTGATCAAGATATCACCATAGTTTTCTTTTAGCAACCCATTGCCTGATCAAACCTTTGTCCATTTTTGGCAGAATGGAACGTTTGTCACCGTGACCACTATAGAACAGTACAGTGAACTCCAATCTTATCTTGATTATACAATACTTTTCTGCCTTCAAACTCGGCTACATAAATAGTCAACTAGGTTATTTATAGATTGTAAGTGTCCACCAGAATAGGGCTCGATTGCTATACGCATACTGTAGATTGTAGTATCCTGCTCAATATACTTCTCTAAATGTTACAGGTATGATCAACTTGCAAGAAACTACTGAAATTACATAATAGTCTACATATGGCATGTGCTATACATGCCTGCAATCATGCATAAGTAATAATCTTTGTTACAACCACAAAATATAAATAATTGGGTTTTTATAAAGCGTGAGAAAGTTAACCAACCCCTCTAATAAGAAGATTCAGATGCGAAGTAGGCAATTTACCTCGTATAGGAGGTGTTTCATCCGCTCGCTTATAAGTCGGCTTTCATCCCTCAGAGCAATGCTGATGGCAGGATGCAACCACTGAGCACTGTTGAGCCATGAATCAATGAATTGATGCCCTGCAGCCACATGGCACCACCAAACAGGCCCAGATGGCTTCTCCCAGTAGGGAGAGACTAGATCTGCAATTGTACGGTCATCTTCATCATCCAGGGAATCAAACTGCTGTGAGACCCACTCACCATTGACTTGCACTGTTTGGACGAGTTCATAAATTCTCGCCCATCCAATTGGAACCCAATGACTTTCATCAAAACTGTCCGACATATGCAGATCGCCTGATTGAGACTTAGTGCTATCACTTAAAGAGCCAGCTTGATCATTCCCGGATTCCGCAAGACAGGTAGTGTCCAATAAATCATGCCCATTGCTTTTTTGAGTAGAAGCCCCAACCTTTCCATAAACAGGGACCTGCTTCTCCATGTTCCGACTGTCTACTTGATTTGCAGACCGGATTTTCGAATGCGACTTTCGCCCGACAGATTTCCTATGTCTTTTTACACATTCAAAGGCACATATAAGTCCATCTGTCCATAGCCCACTTCCTGGCATGGGATCCTTACTGTTATTATGGTTAAGGTTCTCTGACTGATTCCTTACATTCTGTGGTGTGGACCGCTCCTTACCCATGTCGCATATATTACGTTTAGAAACGAACAACCAGAAAAACACTAATCTGCATGGAAAATTGAGGATCTCAACAAGAGCAAGTAACAATGATGACAATATAAGCAGTGTCATGCCCATATAAAAAAGTCTTTCTGAAATTGGAATGTAGTTTCACATGAAGATATTGTGCCTGGAACTCAAGAACCAAGACACTGTTCTTGAACTCAGGGAAATGTCAAATTTGGATTCATCAATTGCTATGTACATGGACCTTCATTTTTGCCAAAGTACCCTTGTCGACACGACATGGGTGTGGGCGTGGCCATTTTACATTAAATTAGTACAAAATCTTTAAAAAAATTGGCGGATCCGACACCCAGATCCACACCTGTATCCGATCCTCCTAGCCAAGTCCAGGTAACATAGACCAATTGTGCCGAAATCTTAAATAGTGACTTTGTGCTTCCAAATATGTGGCCTAAATTGCGCCTATTTGGGCAGTACCTACTACACAGGGATCTAAAAAATTCTTAATATGTATGTCTGTGTTTAGATACTCCATTTCTAGGGCTAACACAATGTTCTTTAAACCAATATAGATACGATGAAATTATAGGATCATTAAATTAGCTAGGTCCAATCCTTTTCGACAAAATCACACTTTTAATAAGGTTCATCTAGGAGTATCATTTTTCAAATATTAAGATATTTTTATATAGACTGTCAGTCCGAGAAGCCGGAATTTTAATGAATATTTAAAAATTAAGATAATCTTATAGTAATTGAATATAATTGTTCATTAAAACAGTACCAACTACTTCCATTACTGCATAAGCTAAATTATTCTCCAATTATAATAATAGAAAATTATACACAAACGTACACGTAAAGGACAGTTAGGAGAGAAACAAACTGAAGGGAAACTAGGGCTCGTTTGTTAATTGGGCGACATTGTGTGAACAGAAATTTAATCAAATCATGAACCTCATTTCAATATCCTTCATTTGTGTGTAACAAAACAAAGCATATTATCAAACAACGGAAACTAAAAAGGATTGAATGAGCGTAAAAGTGGTTACCGGAGAAGATGAAATCATACCTGAGCTTTCATAAGCAGATAGAGTTGGTCGGCAGTAGTTAGGCAGTGCCGTTCCGGTTATAGCCGGGGAAGAGTGGGTTTGTCGTCGGAATACGGATAAAATGCGATACACGCGCTTGGAATCACGTAATGTAGAGCATTGGTGGAAGAATAATTTAATTTTGACAAGAACTTAAATAAGACCGTCTTCCTCACGTAACTAATCTAGGAAATTAATCAAATTATTAAAAAAAAATTTATATATATATATATATATATATAGACTCCCTCTGTTCCTAAATTATTTGTTATAATATGTGGTTTTTTTAGTATCTATGTATATGTGGTTTATAATTAAAATAGAGAGAAAAATAAGGGTAAAATTAAAAATAATGTTCTAAAAATAAAAGTTTCAACCAAATAATTAATCTCTCCGTTCCAGGCAAAGAGTACACTATACTATTTTAGGATGTTCCACTCAAAGAGTTCACTTTAAAAAATTATATTTATAATTTTCATAAAACTTTTAACTTTATTCTCCATGTGTGGTACAAACATATTACCTATGCTAAAATATTTTTGTAATTATAACCAACTTCAAGACTACTTATATATCTCTTAATTATTAAACTTTTTAAACGGTTACTCTTTGGGTAAAATAGAGGGAGTATTTAGAAATAGACAAAAAAAAAGAAAAATAAAATAATAATTTAAAGACGAATTGAGTATTAATTTTAACGTGATTCCATTGTCATAACTTAAAACTGACACATCATTACTTGATAGAGTGCTGTCATTAACACTCACCCTTACGTTTAATGCACTTTCAAGAAATTAATTATAAAAATGCTATTGTTTAATGGGCAAACTACACAATTGATCTATGTAGTTTATGGATTTTTTGTATCTCGTTCCTACGCCTCGTAAATGATTTTTGAACTGAGGACTTTTAACACAAATGGTCCTTCCGTCTAACTCTGTTAATTTTTTATCGTTAAGTGTTTACACGTGTCACACACGTGCATTTGTGAAAGGGTAAAGTAGTCATTTCGTCCTAATACTACATACACAATTGATCCCTGTACTTTTAAAATCTGGGTGTAGTTCTACACAAATGGTCTTATGTACACAATTGGTCCCTGTACTTTTAAAGGTAAAATGACTATTTTACTTTGTCCAAAATGCACGTGAGATACACATGTATCAACTTAACTGACAAAATATAATGGAAGTAGATGGAACGACCAATCATGTCAATGTTCGTGGTACAAGGATGAACCCAAAAAAAATTTGGTGCAGAGACGAATACCAAAAAATACAAAAAGTACAGGGACGAATTTTAGAGTTTGCCCTTGTTTAAAAATACAATAATACCATTTCCCTTTTTTTTTTTCAATTCCATCTTCTTCCCTTTCCTTCCCCCTCCGACAGATGCAACCCGCCCTCCCCATTTTTTCCAGTTTCCCTCCTCCCCCTTGTCTCCTCTCCTCTGTTGCCTCGTTCTCTCCCACCATTTTTTCCTTTCTTTCCTTCTTCCCCTCCTCTCCCTTCTCTCCTTCTTCCCTCTCCCAAACCCACTACCTTGAAAAAAGTCCAACCATTTTTTGTTTAGGGCCGAACAAAAATGGTGAATTTTTTTCAAAGGTTTCAAGAAGAGGGAGGTGAAGAAAAAAAGAAAGAAATGAGAATGAGGGAGATGAGGGATGAGGGAGGGGGATTTTCTTGCCGTGTGTGGGGGAGGGGTGGGGTGGGTTAGGTTTAGAGTGAAGAAAAAAATGGAATGAGGGGAGAGGGAAGGCCGAGGTGAGGGAGAGGAGGAGCCGTGAGGGAGAAGGGGGTTTAGCGTGTCTCGTCTGTGTGGGGGGTGAATTAGGTTTAAAAAAATAAATTATTTAGGGTGGGGTAAAAAAGGAAACTTAAGGATGATGCATTAATAAATTAGATTGGTGTAAAGAAATTATAATGGGTGTATTAAAAAGATGAGTATATTTAGAGGGATGGGGCCATGTATATTAAGAGGGATGAGGCTATGGGAATGTTAGTAGCCGCACTCTAATTGATAATGCGCCGCTTTGTGATGCTTTTTCTTTATGCGCTTGGTAGTGGAACAAAGACTTTCTTGGAGCTTTTTCACATGAGTGGTAATAGTGATAATATTTTATTTATTTTTTTCATTCTAATTTAGGTGCCATACTTAACATAATAACATGTGATGTCTTTAATTTAATACGGCCTTGTTTGATTTGATTTATGGGAAGGTATTTATTGCTGATAACTTATCATAAATTATTTTGAAGCGTTTAATTTCATTTATAGGAAGATAAGTAATAAGTTATAAGTCATGTACACCACTTAAAACACATGTGAGACAATAAGTTATAAGCATTAGGCCTTGTACTTATTTTTATTTTTCGAAAACAAGTAAGTTCTATTCTTTAGTGAAACTTTCTATATTCCGTTAATAATAATAATAATAATAATAATAATAATAATAATAAATATAATATTAATAACAAATAATAACAAGAATAAATAATACTAATAACTACTATAAATAATAATAATAATAATGAGTCGAATTAATAATAAATTATAATTATAGTAATAAATGATAATAATAATAAAATAATACATAATAATTTTAATAAATAATAATACTAATAAATATAATATTAATAATAAATACATAATAATAAATAATAATATTAAGAAATAATAATAGTAATACATAATAATTGTAATAAATAATAATAATAAATAAATAAATAAATAATAAATAATGATAATAAAAAATATAAAATAAATCATAATAATACTAAATATTTTAATAATAATAAATAAATAATAATGATGCAAAGGGCGTTCAATGATTAGGGCATTTTAGTCTTATATTTTAATTCAGCACTTTTTCAGCTTATTAATCCAACCGTCACACTAATTTAAAACAACTCATAAGCACTTCGAAAAGTTAAATCAAACAACATCAGTTCATGAGTTTTCAGTCATAAGTCATCAGTTATAAGTTATCAACTATAAGTCATCAGTCATAAGCCATTTCATCAGTCATAAGTTATTTCTCATCGGTTAAATCAGACAGGTGATACATTTTTTATATTTATTGATAAGAAATTTTACACAAAAAAAAAAAAAAAAAAAGTATCTATATCATTTTCAATTCCTCCTTGTTTGGATAGACGTGGTTCATTTTGGTCACGCAACGTAGTCATATTTTAGGATAGTTTGATTTAATGACCGATATTATATCTCAACATGTATAAATAATTGATCAACAAAAGTAAATTCTGTAAATCTAAATTAGTAGGGTTTAAACCTTATAGATCTTTCATTTTGACATATATAAGAAAAAACTGATACAAACCACTTATTATGAAAATTAGTTAGGTGTCGGTGCCGTTTATTTTGCAAATCAGAAACTTCAAAATGAATATGTACTCTTTGCGTAACCACTTATCATCAAAATTAGTTAAGTGTCGGAGCCGTTTATTTTGCAAATCAAAAACTTCAAAATGAATATATACGCATATGAGGGTAACATATTGAATACAATAGTGATATTGATAATGTGGAATCAACATGCATATCTATCTATTTATACTACTCCTTCCGTACCTCCACTCTACAAAATAATAATAATAATAATAATAATAATAATAATAATAATAATAATAATAAAAGTCTATTATTTTATTTTAAATTGTTTCAGTTAAAATGTCCACTTTCAAAAGTTATGTTTACACTATTTACTACCTTTTTAACTTAACCCCCCACATATGTTATAAATATTTTGGCTATGCTATGATATTTTGGTAGTTATGACCAACTCTAATAATATTAGGGTTTCTCCAAAATAATCATCTATCTAGTAAAAAATCCTATACACGTAGAAAAGATAGATTTTTCACAAAAAAAAAAACTCCAATGCAAACATCTAATGCTAAGGTGGAGATGATGTGATATTTAGTTGGGAAGACATTATCTACGTGATCCTCTACTTCGAGAGTCTTAGAGGATGTCTTTTCATCCACGTCATTTACCGTCGGTTTTATTTTTATTTTTACCGTCAATCGTTACAATAGGAGTAATTTTTATTTTTACTTTTTATAAATAATTATAAAATAATAACACGTCTGAAAGAATATTCTAAAAGAAGTCTTGTTTAAACATGTCAAATAAGAAAAATTAGATGATAACATTAAAAATGCTCTTATTAAACCCTTTTAAAACTCCCAAAAGAAATATTTCTATAAAATTGTTGCATCACAATATCTAATTCTTTTTAAAAGCCGAACACGAGCATCACTTTAAACGAATCGATCTACACAAAAACTCAACAATGATCGAGCCACTAATTTAACCGATTCAAGATATCTAACTTTCAGTGATCCATATAAGTTATAACAACTCATTTCATTATTATGGTTCTTATAATAAGCAATAGTACTTACTTTTGTGGAACTCGTGATACTCTCCATATGGAGTATATTTTTCTTTCTTTATTCCCCTTAATTCTCAGGGCCACCTTTTACTTTTCTACTTTTTTTCACACATCTTAACAGAGATGCGCTAAACGTAGTTTTCTAACGAAATTATTAATTTATTTTTGTAAAAAAAAAAAGAAAAATGTGTTTGAACCTCAAAGTAAACTGGGATTAAATTGAATCAGGATTTGCACCCTTTTGTAAGTTTGCGCACGAGAAAGAGCCTCTATGCTATATAAACTTACTCCATATAAAAAAATAGCTTGTATCTAAAGTAGCTTTGTTTTTACTTTATTTACAATGTGGATTAACTCACTTATCTTAACTTCAATCTACCTATTTTAGGCATTAATATCTCCATCATCCAAACAATATTTTAGACGAATAAATATACAATTTCGATGTTCACACAGAGTAAAGTACATTTTCACAATAAAAAGATAAGGGCAAATTAATAATTTCGCAGGGGGATACGTTTAGCTAGCGCCTATGTCTTAAAATTAACAATACTACTTCCTCCTTTCCACATAAAGAGTCCATTTTTCTTTTTTAAAAGTCAACATGTGACTAAATCAAACTAAAATTTTAAATACTTTATTTATATTTTAGGAAATAAAATTTAATTCATTGAAACTGCATTAACAATACTATAGGTTACAACTTTTATAACTTTGTAAAAAATAAATAAATCTATATAAATTATCGATCAAACTTTAATTAAGTTGACTAAAAAAAATTAAAAGTGGACTCTTTGCCTGAAACAAAGGGAGTATTTATCTTTTCAATGGCATAGGCGTAATAAAAAAGAATAATTCTAAAAAATTATTTTTTTCTAAATTAAATTAAGTTAAAAATAATTTTAGCTCCCTCCGTTTTAATATAAATTTCATTTTCTATTCTTTTGGATCAGGGGTAATGGAGGTTAAATAAAATGAACACAAATAGTTTATGTCATAGTTACAGTATTTGTCTACTGCTTTAGAGCAGGATGGGTTCGGTCACCATTGTTTAAATTAAGGGTAAGTAAGTATTATTTTTTTTTCCTTGTATTTTGGAACGTTTTAAAATGAGTTTCTTATTTCTATTTTTAAAATGAATCTTTAATTAAATTGTCTATTATATTCTTATTAACTGTGAGATGCAAAAAAAAAAAAAAAAAAAAGAAGAAGATACTTTGAGGATGTTAAATGATGTTGCAGAGAGTCAACTCATTTATAAAAACTCGTGCAAAGTCAATTGGTGACATTGACAAAAGGAGTAATTTATCTATACGGGGGAGTATTTAATAATTACTTTTTTATTTAACCATTAATGATTATTTTTATTATTAATTATTGGATCAAAAATTAAAGGTTGAGATTTAATGCATTAAATGACTCACCTACTTGTATTAATTGCATTTTTTAACTAACCATTAAATCTCAACCTTTAATTTTTGATCCAATGGTTGATAATGAGAGTAATCATTGATGGTTAAATAAAAAGGTAACTATTAAATACTCCCCCTTATCTATCTATCTATCTATCTATATATATATATATATATATATATATATATATATATTTTTTTACTTTTTTGCTTTTTAGAAATTAAGGATGTAAATTTGGTTTGGGTAAAAACACGAACTGAACCAAAAATAAATAAATAAAAGTACGAAAACGGTACCAACCCAGACTACATTCATTTAGTTTCGTGGTTTGGCTTGATAATTCAGTTCCATTTCAAATTAACACAATTCGGGCTATTCAATAAACTAAAGGGAAGCCTTTTGGCATTCATGTTGAATATTTCACACAAACTAAATACTTTTATAGTCAGTATTAAGTAGATCTCCTGTGAGATCGTTTTACGGATTCTAATTCGTTAGACGGAGCCACACACTCTCATAGTAAATGGGCTCCGCCCAAGTCGAGCCACATGGCTATTCCACCTCAGCACGAGATGGCCAAGTATACAGTATCAAAGCCACATGTACCGAGCTTAGACCAAGTGTATGCGAGCTCGTCATCTCGACGAGCTTGTCACTCGGCTTCAAATGGGACCTGAGCGTATCCTTAGTCGGCCGCCTGCGCAGACTCGGCACTAAGCATCCTCGTCGTGCACTCCTCCAGCTCGTCCCTTACACGTGGCTTGCACTTACTGGGTATGAAGGGGCACGGTTCAACGCGCGGAAGTACGCTCCACTCTCCTACTTCCTGACAGGAAAGTACAAGGACCACCGTACGGGCAAGAGGCCACGATCTCCTGAGCCTGCCAACGCCGCCTGCAGGAACTAAGAGACAAAAGAGCTGTGCAGGTTGGTCTCCCGGTGGTCTCCTCAAAATGACCATTTCCACCCTCCGCCAGCCTATAAATACTAAGGTATAAACTCCCTTAAACCATCAAGCAACATAGACACCAGCACACACCATTGCTCTCTTTTGCTCTTATTCAAAGCTTGAGAAGAAAATACTACGACTTCATTCACAGACCAAGCTCTGTGAATCAAGTCCCATTATAGCCAGTGTGCGATTCTCACACGGAGGGTTTTAGCGGACACCCCGGCTCCTAACGGTGCTTCCTTTCTGTTCACAGTTCTTGTTTCATCCATTTTCTCATCAAGGACAACCCCAAAGAACGCACGCAGGTATCCAACTAGACTACCTACGTGGCTCTTGCGTGGAAGCAGATGTGGTCATTGCTCACTTTTGGCGCGATCGTTTGGTTCCGTTGTCGGGACCGAAATCATCAAGGTTTTCTCCTGTGGACAGCAATGACAACTTTGAAGCAAGTGTCAAAGCAGGCCCCCGCAGGCAACCTCAACGGTACCTCCGACTATGCCTCCAAAGAAACCAACCACCAAGCGGGTTACGGAGCCCCGTTGGGATTTCTGCAGACTACCACTTCATGAGAACACTCGAGCTAAGAAAATGGCTCGAGCACCGAAGAAAAATCGATGGGCAAGCGACAGCCCCAAGGGAGAAAAGGCCAATTAGGGCCCAATGGGTGGGCGGCGGCCCTCCTACCTCTGACGGCAAGGATACCCGCGATAGGGATAAACTTCAAGTATTGGGAGAAAGGCGACCTCTCACGTAACATGAGAGAGACCTAGCCGAACTAGAGCACATACGTCGCGAAAAGAATTTCTTGGAAAAACAAAGAGAGCTGGAAGTGCGCGAGTATGAGTTATACCGAAAGGTCGCAGCTCATATACCTCGCGAGCTTATCCCAGTCATTCAACCCCATCAGGATGGCCACGATGATGGTCGACCCGTCGGAAGGGAAGCCCGAGGCTCAAGGGTAGACAGTTACAGCAGGGGATCCCGGATCGATGTCCAAAGAGTAAGCGCGAAATACCAACTGGGACAAAGAGTCGAGGATGACCCAAGGCCTAGTGTCAAAGAACGTCTGGGGAAACTAATGGACGAGGAGCGTCCGAAGGGAAGTGTGCACACCAGGCTGGGGGCAAAGGTCAGGAATCCCAGCCTGGTCAAGTCGCACAGGTCAGCTCGGATAGAAATCAGTAAAGCTCGGTCAAAGAAACGAGAGCCACCCCATAACCACAGGACGAAACACACGTCCCCGCAGCGTAGCACCTCATGCAGTAGTACTTCGTCCTGCAGACGCTACAGGACCGACGGCCATGACCATCGACCTAAGCGAAGGGAAAGAAGCGAGGATGCAGAAGAAGGGGTGTTACGGAAGGTTAAAGAACGACTGAAAGCCCTCGAAAGGGGAAAATTTAAAAAATTATCAAAAAACGTGACCACACCTTTTTGTAAAAGGATCAGAGATGCCCCCCCAGATCACCGCCTTAAATTACCTTCCCTGAAAAGCTATGAGGGAAACACAAATGCTCGTAGCCACGTTTCGAGCTTCAAGGCAAAGATGGGGGTGTGTACGAGGGAACTAGACTTATGGTGTATTGTTTTTGTGAGTACATTCGAGGAGGTCGTCCTCAAATGGTTCGAGGAGCTCGAGGAGGATTCGATCAAAGACTGGCACGGCCTAAAAAGGGTCTTCTTGGAAAAATACCCGTCTGCTGGCGAACTCCCTAAAAGTGAATCCGACCTGTGTGGGATCAAGCAGCGAGCAGGAGAATCCCTAGAAAGCTACCTGGAGAGATTCAAACGGGTTGCCAAGCAGCTCCAAAGTGTCCCAGATAAAACTATCATGGCTTTCTTTCAAGCTGGGCTAAGGTCGGCTAGACTCCTATAGAAAATTAGGATGCGGCCTCCGATCAATAGTACTGAAATGTATACTGCCGCCTAGAGAATAGGGAATGTTGAAAAAACCCTAGACAAGCAGAAAAAGGAAAGGCAAAAGCCCTCAGGAACCTCAAAGCCGAAATTCGAAGATAAAACTGGGGAACAGAAGTCCAGCAATGGAAATGGCAAGAACAAAGGGAAGAACAAGTACCAGAAGAAAGACGAGTTCTACACTCCCCTGAATGCGACCAGGGAACAGATCATGAATGTTCTCCTGTAGGAGAACAGGATCGGCCGACCCCTACCCCAAAGAGAGACCCCCTACCCGCACAATCCGAACAAAAGGTGTGCCTACCACAATGACATCAGGCACACCACAGAGGATTGCATCCAACTCAAAAGGGAGATTCAGAAGCTGATAGATAAGGGCAAACTCAGGAGGTACGAGCAAAGAGGTGGAAATAATAAAGGAAAGCTGAGGGAAGCTCCGAGGGCCAACGCCGAAAAAGAGGAGATCCTGATTAATACTATCACGGAGAGTGGTCAAGCATCACCAAACTAAAAAGTGCAATCAACAGCCTCAACCATGTCGTCAGCCCGCCTCACGTTTGGGGGGAGAGTGGGATCACCTTCCTTCCTAGCGAGCTTGCAGCCAACCCAATAGCAAAGGGGCAGCCTCTGTCCATGGAAGCAAAAAAAGAAGAGGAAGGGTAAAAAGGGTGTTGATCGACACTAGCGCAGGGAAGGACATGTTGTACTACAAAGGTTTTCAGGCACTCAGGTTAGGGAGCTCGCATTTAGCCCTAAGCGAGATTAAGCTCAAAGGCTTCACAGGGCATAAGGTCACCGTCAAAGGGACGGTCGACCTGAAGGTCACCCTCGGCACAGGAAGCAACACCCACTCCGAGATAATAACCTTCCTGGTCCTCGACATCCCCTCTCCTTATAATGCTATTCTGGGCCTCCCCGCTCAAACGAAGTTTGACATGGTGATCTCCCCGGCCCATCAGAGGATCAAATTTTCCACTGACATCGGGGTTGGAAAAGTAAAGAATGATCCAAGGAGCACACTGAGTTATCTGCTCGATGAGAAGAAGGCCGAGGAAGCCCGAAGGAAGGGAAAAGGAAAGATGACGATAGTAGTTGCAGATGCCGAGAACCCAAAAAAAGGTCACCTCGACAAAAAGATCAGATCAGTTGTTGTTTCTGACAAAACTGGAGATGGCGAGAAGGGGCCAAGTCTGACTGAGGATCAGGCATAGCAATTAACGCGAGTTGGATCACCCAGCTCGCACCTTGACAAAAGCACAGACGATGACATGCCCGACGAGCCCGTCTTGGGCCCCGAACATGCCGACTCGAACCTGGTCGCTGTCAAGGGGAAGGGAAAGGAGCCTGACAAAATTGTCATGATAGAAAGCCTGGATAACAGAGATCAGCCAAACATTCAACCCCACGAAGATTTTGACGAAATAGTCATTAACTTCGACTTTCCAGAACAAAAGATTAAGGTCGGGCTAGAGATCGACGAGCAAGAAAAGGAGGCCATCATCGCATTCCTCAGAGAAAACATAGACGTATTTGCTTGGACAGCAGAGGATATGGAAGGGATTAGTGAAGAAGTCGCAGTTCACAAATTGAATGTTGATCCAAGTGTGACGCATGTCCAGCCGCCTCGAGTTTTCTCCCCGAAAAGCAAGCATCAATTAAAAGAGGAGGTCGAAGTCCGCTCCGTGCAAGGATAATCAAGGAGGTTTTTACCCGACTGGATAGCAACGTGGTGATGGTCAAGAAGACCTGGGAAGTGGAGAATGTGTGTTGATTTCACGGACTGAATAAAGCGTGCCCCAAGGATTGGTAGCCGTTGCCAAGGATAGATCAATTGGTGGACGCGATAGCGGGCCATAAAATCCTTAGTTTCGTCGACACGTACTCGGCTATCACCAAATACGCATATGGTTAGCCGACCAGAGTTAACGGCCTTCCGAGCGAGGAGCAATCCATCGCTACAACATGATGCCCTTCGGGCTAAAAATGCGGGGCCACATACCGTATGGTGAACCGTGTGTTCGAGATCAACTCGGAAGAAATGTGGAAGTCTACATTGATGATATGGTCATCAAAACCAAGCAGATAACCACGTCGAAGATCTAAGGGAGACCTTTGAGAACCTCAGAGAAACAAAATGAAGCTAAACCCGGCAAAATGCGCTTTCGGGGTAAAAGCATGAAAGTTCCTGGGCTACATGGTGAACGAGCGGGGAATAGAGGCAAACCCCGAGAAATCCAAGCCCTGGTCGATAAGGCTCCCCGCTCGGTCAGAGAGGTTCAGCGTTTAAACGGGCGAATAACTGCATTGGGAAGGTTCATCGCGAAATCTGTGGAGAAAAGCTTGCCCTTTTTCCAAACCTTAAGAGGCAGCAAAAAAATTTCTTGGAACGACAAGTGCGATAAGGCCTTTGCCAAGCTGAAAGAGTATTTGGGCAGCTCACCCCTACTCTCCAGCCCGGTACCCGAAGAGACCTTGTTCGTCTACCTTGCGGCCTCATACACGGTAGTTGCTGCAGTTTTGCTAAGGGAGGAAGGTCTGGTCCAGAAGTTAGTATATTACGTCTCCCACGCACTGTCCGAAGTGGAGACGAGATACCTGAACGTGGAAAAGGTAGTACTGGCACTAATAATGGCCACGAGGAAATTGACCTACTACTTCCAAGCTTATGCCTGGTGTCTACATACGACATCACCTATGAATTGCGCAAAGCTATCAAAGCTCAAGTGCTCGCAGATTTCATTGCAGAGACTTCGTTTGTGAAAAATCAAGACCCGACCACAAAGATCATCGAGCAAGGCACTTCTATGCCCCCTCCCAGCCCGCCCAAGAAAAGGAAAACTATGAGCTCCACGCAACCACGACCTGCACGATATTGAACCCTCCATGTCGATGGCTCCTCAAGCAAGCCTGCAATGGGCAGATTATCCCTACACCCGCCGGATGGGAAGAGATCAGCAAAGCACTAAGGTTCAAATTCCCCGCCTCGAACAACCAAGCAGAATATGAGGCCTTGATAGCGGGGATGGAGCTCGCACTAGAACTGGGAGCATCACAGGTCGTTATCTTTAGCGACTCCCAGCTCGTCGTGAAGCAGGTTTGGGGGGAGTACGGGGCTAATCACCCCACTTTATCCAAGTATTGCGAGCTGGCTAAACACCTATTGGACAAGTTAGAGTATTGGGAGCTGGAGCAGGTTGATAGAACAGAGAATACGCGGGCTGATTTTCTGTCAAAGATCGCATCCTCAGAAATAGGTGACCTTCCCCCGAAAGTCTGGTTAGAATTCCTTGAGTCACCATCGGTGAATAAGGAAAAAGTCATGCCTATCAACCCCACAAGAAGATGATGGGTCAATGAAATTCAGGATTATATCGAGCACGGGACTCAACCCGCAGAAAGGAACCTAGCCCAGATGTTAAGAAAAAGAGCAGCTCGATACACGGTGATAGCCGGGGTATTATACAGAAGGTCATTCACAAAACCCCTGCTCCGATGCATTCGACCCGAGATGGTAGAGGACCTGCTCGCGGAAGTACATGAGGGGGTGTGTGGCGGACACCCAGGTGCAAGGACTTTAGCTGACAAGATTATTTTCCAAGGTTATTACTGGCCTACGTTACGAAAAGATGCCGAGACCTACGTTCGAAGGTGTGACAAATGCCAAAGGTTTGTGGACATCCCCAGGCTATCATCGGTCCAGCAAACCCCAGTGGTCGTAGCATGGCCCTTCGACATGTGGGGAGTCGACCTCATAGGACCTTTTTCGAAGGCCCGAGGCAATTGCGAATACCTAATCGTGGCCGTAGATTACTTCACCAAATGGGTCAAAGCGAAACCGCTAGCCACCATAACCGAGGAGAAAGCCATAAGCTTCATCCATGATCAAATTTAGTGCCGATTTGGGCTTCCCCGAGTTATTGTATCCGATCACGGTACCAGGCTCTACCAAATTCACCAAAAGTGCGAACCGATGAACGTAAAACACTGGCAATCTTCGGTAGCTCACCCCCAGGGTAATGGCCAGGCCGAGGCAGAAAACAAGAAAATCCTCCACACACTGAAAATAAACTTGGATGAGAAGAAAGGTAGGTGGCTCGACGAGCTGCCTATGGTATTGTGGAGTATTCGCACGTCGGTACGAGGTCCAACAGGGAAACCCCTTCACATTGGCTTATGGGTCTGAAGCCATGGCACAGCACAAATGGCCTTGCCGACCATAAGGGTTAGTCACTTTGACGAGCTCGGTAATACCACGCTCGGGGCTAGACCTCAATTTTTTGAAGAGAGAAGGCTAAAAGCCGACTTAAAGTGATTAACTACAAGCAGCCAAGGCCCACCATGACAAGCGTGTCAAACCAAGATCTTTTCGAGTCAATGATTGGGTACTTAAAAATTGAAGTCACGAGAAGGAATGCAAACGAAACAAGTTGTCACCAAACCGAGAGGGACCATTCAAAGTCACGTGCATAGTTAGAGAAGGAACGCACCGACTTGCCGAACCAAACGGCACCACTCTCAAGAACCCCGGCACGCCGACCGCCTCAAAAAATATTACCATTAAATGTAATAGTCTGTATTTTATAGGATACTTATCAATGAAAGTTCAATTCCCCAAAATGTGTACATCTCTTTTATTTCAAATGTATTTGTTTAAGTGGCCATACAAAAATTGTGAACTGCTCTTCACCATGATGAAGAAGATCGTAAAATAAAGGACTAAAGTCCTAAATCTAAAATACACCTCGCCATGACGAGGTCAAATTGCGACCTGCTCTTCACCATGATGAAGAAGATTGTAAAATAAAGGACTAAAGTCCTAAATCTAAAATACACCTCGCATGGACGAGGTCAAATTGCGACCTGCTCTTCACCATGATGAAGAAGATCGTAAAATAAAGGACTAAAGTCTTAAATCTAAAATGTACCTCGTACGGACGAGGTCAAATTGCGACCTGCTCTTCACCATGATGAAGAAGATTGTAAAAGGACTAAAGTCCTAAATCTAAAGTGCACCTCGACATTAGGAAACGTGGTCCTAAGCCGGGTGAAATTGCAGAGCATATTACAACAAAGTCAGATAAAAAGCAACATGATATTTACAACTTTGAAACGCAAGGTCGCACATGACGCGAACTGCTGAGAGGCACGCAGGCCCTATAAATTCCCAAAAGGGATCAAGTTAAAGAAGAAAATTGTTTTGACTACATAGCCCGCAGGCCTAACATATATGTCGCAGCGAGTCAATTTACCTAACTAACATCAACTCTACTCTTAGCCTCCCGGACGGCCTTGGCATGCTCCTCCTGGTTAGATTTAGAGCCTTTAAATTCCTTCAATTGATACTCGCCGTCGAAGGCCACACCATCATCCTCGGCCAAGGCATCGAGCAGGTAGGTAACATTCATGTTGAAGGGCTCGGGGCACCCAAGGCTCACGCCCTTCCTCAGCGTCCTTCTTGGCTATCAACTCAAGTTCCTCAGTCTTGAACGGGACCAGCTCATGACCCCACCGGGCCAGCTCTCCAGTGTGCTCGGCATTTTCCCACCTTATCAAACTTTTCAGCAGTTGCCCACACGCTGCTGCAACTCTCAAAATCTGAGCCTTTCCCTTCTCATAATACGAGAGTATCGAGAGTATCTCGTCGTCGAAGTCTGAGCTCTCCTTGTAAGCTTTAATAATGCGATCTGGCTGGGCTGCCCTTTTGAGGTCAGATATCTACTTTCCCAGCTCACTAATCCTCTGCTCGGAGGCCAGTTTCTTCTTAGTCAGCTTGCCCTTAGAAGTTAAGCCTGGATTTGGGCTTTCTCAGCCTTAACAACCTTAAGCTCGCCACTCAACTACCCGAGTTTGCCTTGGACCTGGTTTACCTCGGCCACTTTGCTCTCGGCAAGATCTTGACTCAGCTTTACGTCCTCCCTGGCCTTCTGGTTGGCTATCTCCAATTCAGCAACACGGGCTCGAAGTACCTCCACCTCGGCCTCCTTCTTCTAAAACTCGGCCTTTTGTTTTTCAACTCGGCCACGTGGGCTGCTGAGAGGCGCTTCTCCTTCCGAGCTGAGGCCAGGAGTTAGCATAAACCTTGATCCTTGCGGCAAACTGTACAATGGTTTATGATTAGAAAAGTTTGAAGTGGACATAACCAAAGAGCAGAGTTGGAAACTTACACGGGTCAAATCGATCCCCATTATCCTAACTAGTCGACCTGGGGTGCACTCCTCGAAAGATTCAACTAACGTATCATCGGTAATCTGTAAAATGGCATCTTTTCCCAACTCCAAGGCCCTAGAATCCGGGCTTAGCTCCGGCTCGGCCTTCTCGAAAATCGTGGCCGTATCGGAGACAGTTCAACTACCCTCGCTATGTGGACCCTTTGAGGCACTTGCTGTCGTGCTCACAACCTCAGCTCGTGGTGCTTCAACCCGCGGAACCTCGATAAGCGGCTCTTCAATCCACAGTTTTTTGGCCGAAGGAGGAAGCTCGGAGGGCATAGCCTGTTTGTTCGTTGACTTCGAGCTGGTATCTTTCTCCTTCCCTTTAGCGGCCATGACATCGACCATGGGGAGAACCTCGGCATTGCCAGCCACACTTGCTGCAACCTGGGCCGCGCCCAATTGTATCGATCTGGCAGACTTCGCCTCGGCCCTCCTTTCGGAACTCCTCTTCACTTTGTCCAAATCCTTCATGTCTGCAAGACAAGTAAAAAGTCAGTAGGATGAAAGGATCGAGTATGAAAGTTCTGAGGAAAGCTAGTTAAGATATAAAAATAACCACTAAGGATGCAACCCTGCTCTTTACTCCAACAGTCGGGGTAACCTGAGGTCAACACATAATCTTTATGCAGCAACCAGCTAGGGAAGCTCTCAAAAGGGGGAAACGTACATCAAGGCACAACATCGTGAAACTCCCTGATCGAAAGCTTGGCCAAACGCAGGAGTTTCTCATCGCCGACGATTCTCTTCCAGTCATACAACCTCAACTGAGAGCTACCCCGAACTCCCAAGGGAGTCTCAAGAGCCCTTCTCACATGCTCGTCATATGCATCTAAATCTCTATGACGGATCAATGCAGGTTCCTCAATCGGGACTGCAAAATTTCAACCTAGACGACTCTCTACCAACACGACCTTGTCGCCCCTCAGCAACCTTACCAGGGGGCTCAGAGAATAACCTAACCCCGTAATTGTGGTGCTTGGCCTGCAAACGGTTGTGGCTGCGGTCTAAGTGAAAATAATAGCTGAAAAGTGTCATTGTCAGCTTGAAACCGAGAAGGCGAGTACTCACTATAAAACAGGTCAAGATCCTCATTACATTCTAAGAAAGGTCCAAGGGCATACTAGAAGTGGCATCCAAAAATTCACAGATAAATGGATCTAGGGAGAAGCGCAGGCCCACCTCAAAAAAGCTCAGATAAAATCCGACCTTGCCGCGCAGGCCCCTCATCTCTTCTCAACTCCTTGACAATTCGGGGACGAAGCCACGATAATCTTCGGGATTGCAGGGGTAACGTCGCTTCCACTCGTTCAGCCGGCAAGGGTCACCTTATTCCTCCAATTTTAGAGTACTCGCTTACCGATCTCCCCAGCCTCAGCATTCTTTGCCTTGGCCTTCCCAGGCTTGGCCCTAAGAGAAGGGCCAATTGTCTATGGCTTGGACGACGAGGCCCCTGCAGTATTCCGAGTTGGGCGGCCTTCAGAGAAATACTGGCTCAATAAACACATCATCGCCCTATTCTTATCTTAGAAAATGCTCATCGCATCCCCGAACGGGATATCGTCGACGATATGATCGCTATCTTCCGGTACTCGCACGGCATCCAGATTGGCACCCCATGCGAGCAGTAAGGTCCTAGCCTCATTGGGAAGGACGACCTTCCAATCCCCGTCAACCGATTTGAAGATTTTACCCCCGTCAAGGTCGGGCATATATCGGCTCGGTCGATATTTGTTTGATCCTCATGCTCGCAAAGGAAGAACACGAGGCGGATGAGCTAAAGGTCGAAATGGTTGAAATATGATCTCAGAAGAAGCGACCTGTAGAGCTCGCGGGCGGGAAAATTCAAAACCCTAGAGTGACAAGACAATCGGCAGAAACCGTCCCGCCACGGAAAACTAACGTCACGGTGACGGAGATTTAATATTTACCCAATAAAGTACACCAAAGCAGGAAGAAACAGAGTACAAGGGGAGAGAACACTAACCTAAGGCTCGAAATTGCCGAGAAACAACTAAGTAGTTAAAAATTAGAGTTGAGAAGGTGAAGGATTCGCGGAAATCGCCCGTACGCCGGAGTGTTCGGAAGCTTGGTGAAAAGTGAGAAACAAGGGTAAAACCCCCATTTATATAGGGAACCCGGTTAGTCGGGTCAACCCGCGTAAAAATACGCGGACCCGATACGACGTCGTTTTGACTAGGGAAATCGTTGTTTTGAATACCAAATGACACACTTTCCCGAGACACTTTAAAGAATCACCGACCTGTATAGAGCAAATGACAGAGATTTGAGTCAAGTTACTTCACATCTCGAAGATAAATCCTCGATTCGAGAAGTAGGGGCACCGAACAGCTCCGCCCCAAGTTGAGCCACGTGGCTATTCCACCAAAGACGAGACCAAGCATACGCATCAAAGCCACCTGTACCGAGCCGAGACTATGTATGTGAGCTCGTCATCCGACAAGCTTGTCACTCTGGGCTCAAATGCGACCGAGCGTATCCTTAGTCGGCC